>VZTE01004276.1:3394346-3554399 GCA_013397775.1 Eulacestoma nigropectus
CTCTCCTCTCCTCTCCTCTCCTCTCACAATCACAAGGGGCAGGATCACATCCTTAGCCTGTCCAAAAGGTCTTCTTTACACTAACTGCTACTCCAGGAATCCTGGTTCCCCTTTGTCTCACAACTTCCAGGGTAACCACACTTGCTGCTTCCCATGCAGCTTCCTTCCCTGTTTAGTCCTGGAAAACGCAACTGTGCTTACTACAAGTGCAGAAGTTGACTGCCTAATGCCACACAACACCTTGACAGGTTTCATTTCAGGTGCCTGATGAACTCATGTATGCCAAGCTTTACTGTGCTTAATTGTCTTGTCTTTCTACAAAGAAATGGAAAAGAATAGCCGTTGCTCAGATGACTCTGGAAACCAGTAACAAGATGGACAGTCTCTCACCACTGGGTCACCAGACCATGTGTGAGTTAGGTGTGGTTTCATGACCACCCTGAGCCCATGCAAGTCTGGATTTTGCCAAAATGTGTAGAATTGTTTTTCCCCGTCCATAATTTCTCATCCCTTCCTTTGTGCCAGCTGAAGGGCTCATGCATCTGGGAAATGGAGCACATCAGGCTGAGCCAGATAAATGCTCCATCCAGCAGAAAACAGAAAAAAAAGGGAAGAGTTTCCTCATCCAAATCCCCAATCTGTCTGACTTCTAAATGACATGATAACCAAGGAACACAGGTGGTGAGGTGGGAACACATGACGCAGGGTTGAGTCATTCCTTTCAGGTGTAGTCCAATTGCTTAAGCAATGATGAAAACAGAGAGAAAATAAAAAACCCCCACCTTTTCCATGTAGGAATTAAAAGAATACCTGTTTGTCATCATTACAATGTCTGATGTCTTTAAAATAATTACTGCAATACTAAAGGATGGGGCTCATCCCTGGTCATGTATCCAGCTAGTTTAAGCTAGTTTTGCAGATTCCTCTGATCAGTGGAGAGAGCAGCTTCCAAAGCAGGATGTATTTCATACAAAGATGGGTGTTTGAGGGATCTGAGACACCTGGAGATCAAAGAATCATAGAACAGTTTGGATTGGAATGGACTTTAAAGATCATCTAATCCAACTCCTTTGCAATGGATGAGGACACTTTGCACTAGATCAGGTTGCTCAAAGCTCTGTTCAGTTTGACCATGAGCACTTCCAGTGATGTGGCATCCACATAATCTCTGGGCAATTGGTTTCTGTGTCTCATCATCCTCATCATAAAGAAAAGAGGAAGCTTGGGGGGACATTTTTGCTCTCTACAACTACCTGAGAGGTTGCAGTGAGGTGGGGGTTGGTCTCTTCTGCCATGTCTCAGGTGAAAGGCGAGAAGAAGTGGCCTTAAGCTGTGCTGGGGTGGTTCAGATTAGATATTAGAAAACGTTCTTTAACTGAAAGAGCAGGTAGGCATTGGAATAAGTTGCTCAGGGAGGTGGTGTAGTGGAAGCGTTCAAGAGGTGTCTGCACGTGGCACTTGGAGATATGGTTTAGAAGAAATAATGTTGGTGCTGCTTTGTGGGTTGGACTACATGACCTTGAAGATCTCTTACAACCTTGCTGATTCTGTGATTCTGGGAATCTACCGTCTTTCACTTTAAAACTGTCACTTTTTTCCCTGTCACTACAGTCCTGGTAAAAAGTCTTACAAGCTTCCTTTAAATATTGAAAGGCAACATCAAGGTCTTCTTGGAGCCTTCTCTTCTGTGGGCTGAATAACCCCAACTGTCTCAGCCTTTCTTTCTAGGACAGTTGCTCGAACACTGTGATCATTTCCGTGCCCCTCCCCTGGACCTGCTCTAACAGCTTAGGTACTCTTTACTATAAATTCCAGCTCCAATTCCAGGACATCTGCATTTCAAATCCCATCTTGTTCTTGACTAGAGTTTGGCTCAGAAATGTTTACTCTCTGGGGACCAGGCTGAACAGTGCAGGCATCCTCCACACTGAGATATTCCTGGTGTATGTTTGTTCCCCTCCATCTCTCCTCCCCTCCTGCACTGGCACTGCACCTGCGCAGGCCTGACATTTTTCAGTCAGCTTTGGCTCAGACTTGTAAGGCCAGCAGCTGGTTCACAGAGGTAGGGTTTATCACACCCTAGTCATCACCACAACAAAAATATGACATCATAAATGGCAGCTTTGTTGTTTCCTGCTTTTTGTCTGCAGCAGAATAAGCAGGGACAAGTGTTGGGCATGATGCACCCCAGCTTTCTGAGTGCTGTCAGGGCAAATCAGACAGAAGTGTATCTTCCCAGAGGGCAAGTTATTTGGGAGGGTGGAGGGAAGAGACACTATTTTAGGAATAATTTTTTTTCAGACTTTTTCTCTCCGGAAGTCCTTTTCTGCTATCTTAGGGCAAGGTCTAAGAGTGTTTAACTTAAAAGATCTGGTATGGAGATTTTGATCATAAAGACTTAATTAAATGAGGTGTTTGGGGAGTTTAATATTACATCTTTGCTGATGGCTGGCTGATTGTTTTACTTGCCTTTGATCAACTGTGTGAGTAGAGGGTCATCCCAATCACCGCGGGCCTACAGTATCCGTCATCGCCCCTTGGTCCTATTTGTCTTGCATGTGTATGCAGAAGGCCTGCTTTTGATGAACTGTGAAAAGAAAGATGAACTGTTGTAACAAAAACATTCCCTCCCTAAGATCCTCTTTAGACAACATTCAATTGGTTTGACCTTGTCCCCTCTCATGGAGGATAGTAATGATTCCTGCAGATGGCTAGGTCATTCCTTGGACACTTGGGAGCGAGGGAGCTGGATTCTCTGTCTGTGTTAGCTCTCCAGCTATGCCGGCTGCAGCTGGGAAAAGCAAGCACAGCATGGGTAGACATACCTGAAGTAGCTGGTTGGAATCCTCAGAGATGTTCTGGGATGGCTGTTTACACTTGAGGGACCTCACCTAGGCTTGTTTTGCTCATGGCACATGCATGCACTGGCTAGACAGAGAGAGATGGATCTCCTGGGTCTGCAGTTTCCTCTCTGAAGCAAAGGCCTGGCCTGAGGGAAGCCATTCAAGATGTCAACCCAGCTTTCCTTGCCCATCTGCCTTGAAATAGCCAGCAAATATTAGGAAATGGTCTGTTAGCTGAGCTAGTGATCTCCTCTTTAAACCCCTCTTGCTCCCAAAGAGGCAGCCTCCTCTGATTATGTCACATTTGGAAAAGTGACACAAAAGCTGGTGATGAATACAGCCTTCATGTTCATCATCATAGCTTTAGGGAAATGAAATCCCTGGACCAGCCCTGGGGAGGTGTGCCTGTCCCTCTGTCAGATGAAAAGGTGATTGTGTGGGAATTGGTTGCCCATTTGTCTTCACGGAAGAACACAAAGGCTTTCCAGTACTTTTACTGTTTAATAAGAGACAGTGGAAAGAAACAGCTCTGTGTATTAGAAACACTTAACAGTGTTTGGAAACTAAACTGGTAACTTCATACTTAGAGGCATCAGAGGGCACATGAAGCCTTGTAAGAACACTTAGTAATGGCCTGTGCATGGCCTGAATATTTGGTGAGTGTAAGCAAGGAAAAGATAAATAGGGAAAAGAGAGCACATGAGAGTGATGGGACTTGTCCAGTGTCACACACACAGACCTCTAAACCAGACACCAAACAATCCCAGTTGATGTCCTGTTTGTGAAACCACTGAATCTACTTTGGTGGCCCTTGAAATACTTGATTTTAGATTAGGTCAGTTTCCACTTCTACCTGAATAGACTGAGGATGTCAGGACATGTCAAGTTCTTGCAGCCTCATAAACTTGTCCACGGATCCTATAGCAGCACTGTCAAACCCACTTTAAGGCAGTTTATCTTTTTTAACAGTGCACTTATCCTGTCCTTCTGTGGCTGTTCCAAAAGGACCGGCAGCTACTTTAATGACTTAAGTCCTGCCTGTGGAAATATGCACAAATAAAGGGTATGCCTACTGGCCTAATCCTTCTGATTTCCTCATACTTCCTCCACTTCAGGAGTTTCACGAAAATACAGACACTGTGCGTCGCAGTTCTAAGACACCTTGACACTTAAGCGCAGGCCAAACACTGACCGTTCCTGCTTTGTCATGCTTCAGTGAAGCGAAAATGACACCCTTTTGCCAGGAAATAACACAGATACCAGCATCTTGGTACCTACAATAAGAAGAGCTTTAACAGATGCTGCTACCTGCAGCTCAGAATGGTAGGGGTGGGATTTTCTGCCTACCTCTGCAGCACAGGATTATGTAGGCATGACACATTTAATCAGTTTAATCATGTTTCCTTCCACTTTGGGTGCCTTAGATATTACTGCCTGGGCTGGCCTCATTTTCTCTTGACCTCTGCCAGAGGCACAAGAAAACTTTGTCTCTCGGAAGACTGCAGCCCTGCCATTTACCTAAAGTCAAGGGCTTCATAGAGGGGTATTCCAGTTTGACTGGTTCCAGTGGGATGTGAGAGCAGCCAGAATGCTTTGTTCTTGTACCAGGCCCACAGCTTACTCCATAGTGCATTAAGTGCTACAATCCACCACAACTGTACTGGGTGAAGAGTTCTTCCTGCTGAGGTGTGCAGATTTAGCTACATTCATTCAGGCAGAATTCCTCAACAACCTTAAAAGTTGTTGTTTAGTCTCAGCATGATCTGCAGTACTAGGTGTGCAGCTGGCAGGAGCGACAGTCGAGGAAAGATCTAACTTGGGATTCCCCTGCAGGATTTTTTCCAGACAAAGAACCTTACCCAAACATCATTGCATAAGAGAAGAAGAGGTCCCTCCGACTGGCATCTGAAGCAGTGCCATGGGGCTAAAACCCTGAGCCGGATTCACGAGGCAGCTGCCTGGGTCGCAGCAGTTTGTGGTGCGTGCGACAACATGCACACGGAGATTACTTGCTCCAGTAACTTGGGCTGGGTGTTCAGGGCCCAAAGTAAATACATGAGCCACAGTGCTGTACAAAGGCTTAATACCCTCTATACATAAAACACCTTTCCTTCAGCAGCATTTTAAAGCATTAGTACATCCTGCATACATGGAGCAGAGGCCAAAGCTGAACTCGGTAACCTTTGCCCCAGGCAACGGTGGGAAGAACAACCAGGCGTTCATACAGAGCCTGAACCCCAGCTGCACCAGATGCATCCTGCTCCAGCCCTGGCCCTGCCCTGCGTGCGTGGCTCCTGGCCATCTGGGATCCAGGCGATCCCTGCTCCTAGAGACAACCTGGGCGCACACAGTGTGGCTTGTAATCACATCCGTTGTGTTTGTGAGCAAATGCACAGAAAGTAGGTGTCTGGGTCTCATGGGGAGAAATACTCCCAAAAATAAAAATAACGGAATGCTTTGGCACCCTGTCAAAGACACAAAATAGCAAAAAACCCTAAATACTGAATGTGATCAGCAAAATTATTTGACTTATTTCATTGGACAGCACACGAAGGTCACAATCCCACTGTCCAGGGCACACACTTCTCTGTCTTGCTAAGTATTTCTAAAGCATGTGATGGCATTATTATCCCAGCCCTGACTTGGTACCAGCACTAGACTAGTCAAAAGGACAACCTCCTCCTCCCTCGGTGCTTGCCAGCAACTGTGTTCAGAAGCCACATGCACATCCCGAGTACTGGGCTGCCGAGAGCCCCAGGTACAGGTCCTCCAAGCACAGAAAGCCTTCCAGCTGCCTGAGGAGAGGAGTGGAAGCAGAAAAAATCATCGAAGAATTGCCATCTTGGGAGCATTATTCTACCAGACCTGTATGTTTTCTGATGTGCAAAGAGGGGATAAAAGAACCGATGTGCATAATTTGAAAATGATTTCATAATTTTCAAGAAGTTCAGTATATAAACCAAAAAACCCCTCTATCTGCAATAGAAACTTTCTCCTTGGCGGAAAGTTACCTTTTAGGTGCAATGATAGAACCAAGGTTGTGCATAATTTATATTAACCCTGCTAACAATTTTAGAAGAGTTAGAGAAAGACGTGGCTGTTCTTTTGCGAGTATTTTTGAAAGTATTTCCAATTTTTCCATTGTCTTTGTCTCCAGCATTTACTCTATATTTTTCAATTGCCATTTTCCTTGATCAGCATGATCAATTTTTCAAAGACAACAATAAAAAAGAAATTTTGTCTTGAAAGAAAATTTTAAATTTGAAGAATTTAATATTCATATTTTTTCAAGAAGAGAAAGATGAATTAAAAAATCTGAGCAACTAGCAAATCCATGGAAAAATAAGCACTTTTGAAACCTATGGAAATTCAACTGAATCATTGACCTTTAAAACTGTGCAGATGAAAGAGAAAAGTATCTATCCATTTCTAGTTTTTGGTAAAATTAGAAATTGCATGCCTCTGCACTCCCAGATGAATGTCAAATCTTGCACCTCATCAGCATCTATCATTATTCTTACTTAGAAATGGGTCCGTTGCAGATGAAGTGGAAGGTCGAAGGAGCTCACTGGCCCTTGGCTGGTGTGTGCGTCTCAAATTTAAATTCCAGAAGAGTCACAAGAGAGGACAAAAGGACGCAGAAGTGCAACAGAAAGGAGCTGAACTCACAAACGGGGGAGAGTTGCTCTCCATGGGTGTCTGAGATGCCTTTTACTTCTAAATTAGCCAATGATAATCATGCCGGCTTAGCTGCATGGAAGAATTCTGCCCAGCAGTCCCTGGACCATGGCAGCAAAGATGAGGTCCAACCTCTTTAGAGAGCAGCATCATGGGCAGCCACAGCCTGGGGAGCCCTAAGCTACCACTACCATCCAAGCCTCCCCTCCTT
The DNA here is from genome assembly GCA_013397775.1 of Eulacestoma nigropectus. Classification (NCBI taxonomy): domain Eukaryota; kingdom Metazoa; phylum Chordata; class Aves; order Passeriformes; genus Eulacestoma; species Eulacestoma nigropectus. The sequence continues at coordinate 3,401,079 of VZTE01004276.1, forward strand.
CTGTGCTGGCCCATGACTGGGCACTCCTCTGGGCAAATGCCAGTTGCATAACGTTCCCTCATTAAAAATGGACAGGGTTACAAAAAAGGAAGTGCTGAAAATACAGGCACAATGAACCTGCTGAAAAGGTACCTTCTTTGTTGGGTCTTAAGTCCCTGCTCACCTCATGGTGTTTAAATCTGTGAGGGTGTGTGCACTGCTGTTTTACGCAGGTCTAATAGAGGCATGGCAGGGTGCTCTTGGATTTTTCTTTTTATTTAATCTTTGACTTTACAGTGTTGGAACTTGCTTCCCTTTGAAACCGGAGAAGGAGGGATTGTTGTGTGCTGCTTGTTGTGTGCATCAGGTTTTGCTTTTGTTTCGTTTCTATTCCTTTTATTGAGTTACATAAAGAAACTCAGCTGCTCCCGGCTGCTTGAGTGTCTGTCTGATTCAGTTTGCTTGGGCAGCAAGGTGTACCTCACTGCAAGGCCACCACACCAGTCACCACTGGAGAAACGGTTCAGGACATTGCCAAGGGCAGCTGGTCCAGCAGGGAGACTTATTTTTACAACAGCTGAGACCTGCCCTTCATGGTTGTTTGCATCTGTAACTCCCTTGAAGAGGAGCCCCTGTGGTGTTTTGGGGATATTCTTCTGGGCAATTTTAGGATGGACAACTAATCTCTTCTCCCATCAGACAACAGTCTGTAAAACCAGATGGTGGCCTGGTCACAAAACACCTACCAGAGAAGTAAGAATCAGCTTTGTGACTTTTTGTGTCCATAGCAGAAATCACACAAAATGGAGCTGGAAGAAATCTGTAAAGGTTATCTTGCCCTTCCACCAGCCTCCAGATAGGATCATCTGTGCTGAAGGTGATGAGATACTTATCTCAGCTGCTTTCCAAAAGAGCACTTGCAGATAGCAAACAATCCCAGTAGTGCACAAGTCTCACAACTGGAAAATTACTTTTAAAGTCTCACCTGAATTCCCTTTGTTTCACTTTAAGCCTGTCACTTCCTTTCCTGTCCCCAGCAAACATGAAGAACAGCTTATCCTTCCTCCCTTCAGTAGCCTTTCACATACTTGAAGGGTGTTAGCACATCTACTCGTCTTCAATTCCCTAGACTAAACAAACCCAACTCTGTCTTTCCTCATAGCTCATGTTTTCTAGCCCTCTGATCACTCTTATTCCTGCCTGTTGGACTCTCTCCAGTTGGTCAACATTATTCTTGAAGCTTGGTGCTCACAAGTGGATGTAGATTGATTCAACAGGTTACTTCATGCCAAAGGAGAGAGGGGAGTAGTTTCAAAGCTGGGAGATCCTGGCTGTGAATGACCTAGTCACTATAGTTGTGACAGCTCTGCAAAACTTGGCTCTGAGTCAGACTGGCAGTCTCACAGAGAAGCAGCAGACTCATAGATGGATATCAGCACCTCAGATTCATCCTGGAACCTAATGGGCAGCTGTAGAAAGGAAACAAAAAAGCCCCCAACACTAGAACCACCACTAGAACTGCCATAGTGGACTTACTGCATTGTATTCTTTGTGATAAATACATAGTTAAATCTATTTCTGCTTCAGTTTCTGGATAGATTTACGAGAAGTTCCTCTGAAGAGCATGCGAAGAACAAAACAGTTTGTTAGCAATGTATTCAGGGACAAGGGATATTGTCCTGCTGTCCCAGAAAAGGAAATTCATCCTTTTCATGTCCCAAGTCTTAACTCTCTGGGTGAGGGAATATGCTAGTGTGCCTATACTGCCTTTGCCAAAATTCCAGAGCAAACCCCAGATTAGTCTGTAAATTGAGTACAGCACAAAAGCTGAAGGAAGGTGAGCTCTCTCCTGAAATCACTACATCGTTGCCCTCTGAGCAGACAAGACACTGACACAGTTGTTCTGCTCCTGGTCCTGCCATTAGCTCAGTGGCCAGCACTGGGATCTTTGCAGCGTGTTTCATTGCATGCTGCAGACGTGCCCCAAGGAGCTTGTTGGGTTTGTGGAAAAGATTCTTACTCCAAGAGTTATTTTTCAAGGCAGCAGGGTTTCTGTCTGGTTTCATTGTCACGTTGCAAACTTTTTTCTTCTGGAAATTGCTCTTTCCAAACTCTAACCTTAACATCCCTCAAAGAGTTGCCGTTTTTGAGCTAAAATCCTTAGATTCTGTCAAGTGAATACAATGGAAGGACATGTTAAAACAGCAACACTGCTACACCTCAGGCAAGGCTCAGCTTCACTCTTTTCCGGGGAACTGCTCAAATACATATTGGCTAGGATTTGAGCCAAGATTTTTTCAGTTAATATTTGCAAAATTTAATCACAACAGCCCAGATGCGACATTGCCTTAATCCCATTGAATTGTTCCTTAGTCTGCAGCAAGTGCCTCCGGTTTCAATTAGACCATTCATGGTTACAGGCACTTTTGAATAAGAAGGGATCAAAACCTGATTCTGGAAACCTGGTTGTTGAATCTGTTCATCCAAACCAAGGTTGCATTTCAGCTGTCCAGTCCACAGCATGCTATAAAAATGAAAGTTTTAAATAAACATTGTATTGGACCATTGCGGCAAAAGACAGTGAAGACCAAACTTCTTCAAAGAGAAGATGTAGACTGGCTCTTCACAAAAAAAAAAATCTCCCTGAAAAGCTCCCTCTTTAAATGAGAGCTGAAATCTGGAAAACAAGCCATACCTACCCCAGGAGGCAGGCTTGCCTCCTGAGCGCCAGATAATAATAAATGATGTGTCTGTAATCCATAGCAGAGATGCAATGGCATTTTCTTTGACATCAAATGCTAAAGAGGGAGTGAATACTTCTGTAAAGTGCTTTTTCCAATGCAGGGTGAAAGATCTTTCACCAGAGAGAGGATGATCTCTGGGGATGGTTGTTAGTATCTTTTCATTCCACATTAGCATGAAGAATCCAACTGTGTTTATGTACCTAATACCAAATAATTTCAGGAAAAAAAGAGATTCAACTACAGCTAAAGTGACTCAATATAAAGATGTATGCAGGAAAGGAGTGAAACTGAATGTGAAAAAGCTTGAACTCAAGGGATAACTATACATTTTTGCACCAAGCATTTTTAATTCAGCCTGAAAACTCCTTCCAAATGTAAGGGAAAAGAGGGATAATCCCACACCGTCCTAGAGGACAGCCACAGTGATATTTGGAGAGCACTCCTAACAGCAACAGTACAGCAGAGGGTGGTCAGGAAAAATCAGAATCCATGTACCTCCAGTGGAAGGAAGTGAATTCCAGAGAACAGAACGGACTCAGTTACAATTTGATCAGATCACTCTATATCACTCCTCCACAAACACCAAATGCCATCCAGAATGACCTTCCATTCAACCAAATAGTCTGGGCTCGATCCTGTACCCCACCAAAAGATTAAAGAGCAAGCTTAAATTTACAGCAGGATGTTTTAATTCTCTGTATTAATACCACCTTTAAAAAAGTGCAGCAGGTTTTAGTCCCTGGTTATTTCCTAAGGCCACATGTTGGCTCAGCAATGCCAGGTTTCACTGAAACACCTGCTCTTTGCAGGCTCCGCAGACCGAAGGACAAGTTAATTAGGTAACTTACCCAAAGGTCACATGGTGAGTAAAGTAGGATTAGCACTCAAGTTCCTCCTGGCAACTAGTCCTGTGCTGTGACAAATAGAAAAGGTTAACCATCCTCTTTTAGCCTTTGTTTTCCGTCTTCCAGAATGGTGCGGCACGTACGCAGGGCTGGGCTGTGTTACATTGCCTCTGCAGTATTTTGGAAAAAAACCCACAAAACAAACAGAGAACTCACCCCAAAAAGGGCTTTGAAAAGTCGTCATATCTGGTGGGATGTGGTGCTTGAAAGGGAACGGAGCAAAACAGTGGATTAAGCTAAGCACACTGAATATGAATTCTGGAAAATACCCCACTCTCTCGCTAATCCCCATGCACAGCCCTTGCATGCCCGCTGCTCTGTGACACTCCGTCATGCTGCTGCCCGCCTCCTGCTTAGAAGGTGCCCTGGCTCCCCCTGCCCCTCTGCCCTGCAGGCAGATGTGAGCTGCCAAATATTAATGAAGGGTGTTAGACGTCTGTGCACCTACAGTGCCATTTTGCTCCTCAGCTGGACTGGTCTGTCTGTGCCGTGTTTCAGCAGACATGCCTGGGAGCACAGGGCAGCAGTTTTCCATGCACGCTGGTCCTCACGCTTAGCCCACTGCTGTCTTCTCCAGCCTGTCCTCACCCTGCCTTCCCTACAGCCCCACACCCTGGTACTTGTAGCATATGAAGGGGAAACTGTGTTGAAAAGAAGCACAGGCCTCTGTCCCTCCTTGTCCTGTGGGGAGCTTGTGCTATCCTGGGCTGACAAACACCCTGTAACTCAGCTTGGGTTTGTGTGGGTTGACACCTGATCTCCCACAAAATTACTGATCCCTCTCAATGAGCTGCCCAAGTACTGGGGGACAGACAGGTCTCCATCTTGATTTGGGGCAGCTGTGAAGGGACAGGGTGCTGGTCTTCCTTCTTTGGGGCAGTTTTGTGCTACTTTTGGCAGGAAAGCAAATGTAATCTAAAGGACTTCTGGTCACATCAGGGCACACAGTCTCTCCAGCCCCACCTTGGCAGAATCTAGGTAACAATACCATCACAAAGAGGTTCTTGAGGTCGTATTTTGGGACCACTGGCTGTGGCATCTCCTCCATCAACATTAGTAAAAAAAGCAAATGCAAATGTGTCTTATCTTGGAGAGTAGTGATGGATTTTGGCTCTGGCTGGGGATGAAGTGTGTGCCACCTGATGACACATACTAGCATTCTCTGTGCACTTAGCTCCCGAAGTCATCCTCTCAGGACTCTTCCCATTGTCCTAAGCAGCATCTTTGGGGGAAAGGGATTTGGCTGTTTCCAAGCAAGGACAGCAGAGTGGAAATGGATCTCCTGAGTCCTTCTCCAATTCCTTGAGTACTACACCTCCCTCCTTCTCTTGATGGTGGGCAGATGTGAAGATCAACTGCTTATCATATTGCTGGAGTTTGCTGAACACATTTCACCGACAGCCTTCAGCAGCAGTAATGTGGGGTGGCCACTCACCTGCCACAGTACCAGAAAGCACATTCCACACCAGGCAGAATACGTGGGAGGAGTGCTGCAGTCCCCTCCCCTGCTATAAATACAACCTTAAGATAAGGGTTTGAAATGGAAAAAAACCCATTCACATGGCATTGTGCAATGGCAGACAGTCATTTCTCTGCTTGCCAACAGCTTTAGATTCAGGTGTCTTTGTCATGTGGGAGTTTACTAGACCATTCATCAGAAGCAGCAGTTTCAGTGTCAGCCAGGGACCATGTCCCAAGATACTAGTTGTTCAGGATAGGTGTAACTTAAATTCACAGACACTGAGGGTAATCAGAGAAGACAGGTCTGCTTCTAGGCTGTGAGAAGGACAGCTTGACTTTAAAAAGTCAGCTCATATTTACTGTGGGTAAGAAAAAGCACCTGTTTAAACTCAGTAGATCTGAATAACAGTGGCCATGTTTTGGGCACTGACCCGTTAATAGAAAGGGTGGGGCTTTGCAGTCATTAAGAGCAACCAGCAACTGAAACAAATACAACAAATGAAAACTAGCACTTTCTTTAACCCGAGGATAGGAAGGAGGGTGAAGATCATGTCTAAAATAAACCTTCAGCAAACACACTGTCTCATTCCCAGATGCTGGCCTTCTGATATGTCCTCCACTAAGACGCAAGAACTTCAAGATACATCAACTGTTTCTGTTCCTAATGAGATCCCTAGCACTGAATGGTATCTGATGACCCTGAACTGGCCAAAGGGTCCAGAGCAAGACATTATAATTGAAGTAGAACATTCCCATACAGAAAAAAATGTACCATTCCCTCTGAAAATAAAACCTTGATTGAAAGCCTGAGAAGAAGGAACAAACTCTCTCTGCATGATTTCACCAGCAAGCAGTGTTGAGGGGCTTGGATGTTTTGACACCTCCTTCTCACTTCTTGCAGAAAGGACAGAGCCAGCTTTTCTGCCCATCTGAACTTCAGGTCTCCTCCAGCCAGCTCCTGGGCCAATCTGGACTGTGAAAACACTTGTGAAAACACTCTCACAGGTGTTTCCAGCATGGTCCTTTTTTTCTCTTTCATAAACTGCTGTGCAAGCAGGACAGATTTCTGATCAACAGCTGTGTCTATCTGCCTTTCTCTGAAAGCAACTATCTATGTGTCACCTAAAATAAGCAACTGGGGCTACCCCCTCACTTTTATCTCTGAGGACATCACCGAGGCCGTGAAACCTTGGCTGGCTGCCCATTCCCAGGGCCAGCCCTGGCAAATGTAATTCTCATCGGCTCCATGTATTAGCAATGTCTGTCTCAGCAGCCCAAAGGGTTGGAATGCCAATTTATGTACAACTACTGAAACAGGCAGCATCATCCTTCAGAGTAAATAGGCTCAGAAAATATTCCTGGTACCTGCAATGGTATCAATCAATCAGCAAAAAGCTAAATGGCCGAAAGCATTTGGATATGAAACACGCTGCGTAGAGTTTACAGTGTCTTGACTTTGTGCCGAACACTTAATACTTTTGGAGAGCTCTTGTGTTATGGGACTCCCTGAGTCACATAGAGCCCTTGCTCTGTTACAGCCATGTATGGCCACTTGAGACTCAGTAATGTGACATTAAAGGTCACCAGATCCATAGAAAATACTTTAATATACAGTTATTTTTTAAAAGATCAAATCTATCTAAACGAACAGAGTTTTCTCTACATCAAAGACATTTTACTGACATTCAATGAAGCATGTCTCTTTAGATCCTAGAGAAAGGAATGAACCTCATAAAATAATAAATATTTTTGCATTTCATCTCTTGATGCCTCTATCTATGGAGGTATTTATACAGCCGCCATAACTAGTCTCTGGGTATTTACCTGGCTTGATTAGAGCACAGATCTACTAAGGCACATGATTTGTCTGCATAACCAACCTAATTTTCTTAAAACAGCTTTCTGAAGGAGAGACAAACCTGTTAATGCAGTTAGTCATAGAATATTTTTCTGCAACAAGGGTTTTTTTCCTGTTTAGCAGGATGCTGCTTGGTTGGTGCTGTGTAATTTAAGAGTTATCTCTCAAGATATGACAGCAAAACCAATCAAAATACCAGGAGCCCAAAACTTGACTGTGTTTCAGAACTTTCGCAGCAAAGCAGAGGCGTTCATATGCCTGAGTCTTTTGCCACTGTTGAATTCCCCATGAGGCAGGAATATCAACAAGAAAGGTGTGTATTACTTGCTCTTATAATCCTCTTTGCAGAGAGGTTGGACAAATGTCCATGACACAATCTACGGTCTACTCCAGCCATTCCCAGCTGCCAAAAGGCAACTTTTCCTGACGTTGTGAGCAACCCTGAAGTTACTCTGAGCAGTGGGATAAATTTGTGACAGCCCCAGCAGTCATGGGCAGTGCAAAGTTAACTTCAGAGATCCCCACGGGGGAGAGCAGACCCTCTTTTGCTCACTGAGCTTTGGAGGAAAGAGCTGTCTGTATTTCAGGCTGTGGTAATCCCTTGGATAAGAGCCTTGTCCATCATCGGCATGCCCAGTTTTGCTTCACAATCTGACCTGCACAGAAAAGAGGACAGATTAACCAAGACAGGGGTGGTGGGCTGGAGAACCCTCTCCCTGCTCCCCAGGGTCTGGGGTGACCCCATCTGTGGACTGGTGGTCCACGCTCACCCGGATCCAGGTACCATCTTCACTGGGTGACTGCATCACCCTCCCAAAGAGGGGAGCAGCATCCAGTGAGGGGCTGGCTGCAGGGAGCTCTGGGGAGAGCCCACCACAGCCAGGGGAGCCTGGGGAGGTTGGCTTTTATCCCCTCTTATCAGTGCACCAGAGGTTACTCCTGCTGGGAACTTGGCAGCTTGGCAGCCGGCAGCCTGAGGCCTGGCTGATGAGGGCAGAAGGGATTAGCATACAAAATCTCTTTTGGGAAGATGTCCCCTGGAACTGGAAGCATATCATCATGTCACTGTAGACCAATCAGGCAGCACCAGGCTGCCACAGCCTGATTACTCTACTGTCACTGGAGCACAGCCCTCCCCTGGGCCTGGGAGGGCCTCCCATCCTTTCCTGTGCTACAGGGTGCCCTGTAGGTGCTACAGGATGTCAGAGCTGACAACCCCACAGGTGCGTGGGAGCTCACTGGCACTCCTGGCTCCAGCATCCCTCACTCCTCCAGCTTCATCCCAGCTGCCATCCCAGTATGGATGTCCAGGTGGGACGTCTCCATCTCCACGCTGCAAATGCAGACTTTGGGCTGCACTGTTGAGCCTCCCCTCATACCCGTGCCCTGCCACTGGATGAGGAAAAGGAGGGCAAGCACCGAGCCCCACCACTAGTTAAATGTCGCAGGCAGTGATTTTGCAAAGGGAGAGGAACAAGCTGTTACCTTCCTGAGATGGAAAGGCCACTGCCTTCAAAAGAAAGCCTGCACAATAAATAATTGCTGAGGATTACTGGGCAAACCTCATACATTGGAGCATGGAAAACAGCAGCACTGCAAAACCTTACCTCACCTCACAATGCCACAGTCTCCATTGTTTTCCAAAGCAATACACCTGCACTTTCAGAAGAACCCAAATACCAGGATGCCCCAGCCATTGACTTGGAGATGCCACTCACAGTCACAGAGCGCCTCAGGAGGCCATGAGACTTCCTTGTTGCATTTTCTTTTTGCAGTGTTTTCATCCCATAGAAAGCTGGACTGCCAAAACCGGACACAAAAACCTCCCAAAGCAATGCCTTTCAGGCTCTGACTTAGGATAGCCCCAAGCTCCCCAACCATTTTTAGGGGGCTTTCACAGCAGATGCACCTGGGCCACAGCCAAGCTGGCACGATGTTTACATGAATCTTGAGACATTTTCTGACCTTAATAATGTTTAGCTGAAATAAGTGGGGCTGTTTATAGCCCAGGCCCAACCTACCTAAAAGCATTACTTACTAGGGCACCAAGTACGTAAACCCTCTCACCTCTATGTCATTGACCTTTCTGTGGGAGGAGAAGTGGTGCAGAGGCATGTGGATAGCAGAGTACTCTCATTTGTAACTGTGCCGGCACCATATCCATTACGAGCTTCTGCCCTTGTTCTTAGAGGACAAGTTGCAGTTATAATATAGCCCAGTGAACATTTAAATCATGAGATCATGATTTTTCTATGGGAGACGCAGTAGCATGTTACGATTTACTGGCCTTTAGCTGACCAATAACGATTTTCTCACTGTAGTAGCATAATGCTGCAAAGCTTTCTGTGGTGAAAAAGCAGTGACCACACTTTTAAACAGAGATTTACTTCCACTTTTACACCTGCAAAAAAGGAGCTTGTCTTGCATGTAAGAGAAATTACATTTTTATATACTGGATTTTTATATGCCTGATTTATGCTTCCCCTCAGACAGCTCTGAAGGCCAAATACTTGGACTGACAACCATGAAAAAATTGGGAGCACAGGGACAAAAAGCAAATGCTAATTTTGCTACTGAGCACCCTGAAAGGGAGATTTATACTTTTGAAAATGCCTAAAAAGAAAACTCATGATGTTGTGAATAAAGCTCAATATATTGTAACCAGGGCAGGGCATCACTGTTGATTTATATTGATGCAATATAATCATACTTGTTTTAATAGTTTCAAAGGGAAGAAGTTCACAGAGAAGTGCAATGGATGACTCAAGTTTTTGTCATTTCAAAACAATACAAACTGCATAATTTATTGCTGTGTAATCAAGTTTTTATTAACACCAAATGTAATCAGATAACAAAGTCTATCTCCTAAGGCTTTTCTCAAAACACAGTCTGGCTAAAGTTTTTCCCTCAGTGTTGTTCAGCTCAGATCCTAGACTGCATGAAAGTGGTTCATGGTAAGAAAATTGCACTCTACAAAGAGAGATTTAAAGGAATTCTATCTATTTAGCTGATCAAAGAGACAGCTAAGAGACAACTTGATTTGGGTTAAAAAGTGTCTGCACAATAAAGTATCTAGATAAAGAGGTTCTTTACTCTGAAATGTGGAAACTGAAGTGCAAAACAACAAGAGCAGAAATAAGTCTCTGATAGTGAGGGTGTTAGCACTGGAGTAGATTCTCATGAGACTTCCAGATTTTTCAATGTTTGAAGTCTTCGGCCAAGAGTGTTTTTTTTTTTTCTAAAAAATATGCCTGGTTCAGTCATAATTATTTGTGGGGGCAAATAAGAAAAGAATGATAGTGTGAAATGCAACTGCTCATGACTTGGCTAGAGCAGATCCCCTCTTTAGGCATGCACAGAACTGTTCCCAGGGCTGTCACACACTGCGGTTGACTGCAGCTCTCTTTTCTCCATGACCTGTCTCAAAACACATCTAGGCCACTGGCTTTGCTTGCTGTCCTGTGTAGAGATGAAGTCTCAAGCACAACCGCTTTGTGTTCCAGCAGCCACTTTCAAAGCACTCCATTCCTCAAGACCACAGGTACCTGGGAAATATGGTGCTTCTTTGTAAGTGTTTAGAGCTTGTCACTGATGTTTTGAAAACGTGGGTTGAGATGGGATTCAGGAACAACTGAGCTCTTTACTCAGCACCAGAAGTGCACAGAAGATAAAATTCAAATAAAAAGCTCTGCACAGGTTTCTGTACTTCAATATCCTCTCTGTGGTGGGGTAATATTAAATTTGAATCAGTTCCTCTGCTAGCTCTGCTGATAAACCAGACTTCCTCCTGGTACGAAATCACACTGGATTCTTCCCTTTCCTCCACAAAGATTATTCTAGGTCCTTGAAAAAAATCCCACAAGAGTCTTCTTCGTTTTTTTAATCCCCTCTGTTCTTTGCCCTGTCCTGTTTTCATTCTCCAGTCCCTCTCTTTGTAGATAGGAGCTGCGTTCCCACCAACGTCATTAGCATATCAATTGTTTGCTCAGAGGACGGTCATTATGACTCTGTTCCTCCCTGTTATTACTCGTTGCCCTTAGACTGGTGCTAAAGGCCTTGTCAGCAAAGACAGAAACAGAAAACATTGCAGGATAGAGCAATGACCATAGCAACAACATCACATTAATCAGGGTCTGTAGTCTGTGCAAAGACAAACTTCCCAAACAAACAAACTGCAGGATGTAAGACACCATCAAGTTCCCTTTCAGCCCAGGAACTAGAAACCCCCATATATTTGGTCCCAGGCCTCCCTTCTCCAGGTGAGAAAATGAATCAGCTGGGAGCAAGGTAACCCTCCATAACCCGTTCACAGGACTATCGACACTTACTGTCAGGGTGGATGATAGAGCAAAGAACTTCTGTGTTACCTAAATAATTTAATTTACAGCCCTCATGGGGCTGATGATTTGCATTCCCCCACTTTAGGGAACATACATGGGACAGATGGGGCTGAGAAGCCAACTTTTTAAATGTCAGAGGACTTCTGAAAAATAGGCTTATTGAGATGTTAGGAAAGGAATAATAGTAATAATAATAATAATTCACTTACATTGAGCACATATATGCATTTATATAATTTATTAAAAATAAATAAATGTATGTATATAAAATGTGTCTCTAACGTCTGTTCCAAGAACAGTGACATGACTGTATCTCAGGAAGCCAAAAAGCACATGGAAAACCTTCACCACAGTTGATTTGTCAAGGTGTTAAAATCCTCTGAGGGTAAAACGTACTTTTGAAGTAATTGGCTTGAAGTCAGTCACCCACAGTTGCGGCTGTCTCAAGATAACCGCAAGCTTTGGGTGCACAGAGATCCCATGGACAGCATCGAGGTCATGCACACACACATTTACATTCACCTCTATCCCTTGTTGAGAGGCTGGGAATTGCTGGTGAGTTATTTAAGAGGGGAAAATAAGATATCTCTTCTGAGATAGAAATTTTCTCTGAAAAAACCTATAAATTCAGGAAAGGGGACAGTTTAAAGCTTCTGTCTGCTTATTTTCCTGTCTTGTGTTCTTCCTCTCCTGTATTTCCAGAAAGTTAAAAATCTTGGGCTGCAGTCCTGAGGACAATGCCAAGGGAGACTGCACGTCACTGTGGTGCAGCCAGGAGGGTCTGTGGGCCTTCCTGAGCAGGTGCACTGATGGCAGAGGTCAGCACAGAAGAGCTCAGAAGGGCACCAGCTGGCCTAGGCAATCTGCCTGTCTTACTGTGGCCGGAGACAGTCCTTCGGCAGAGGGAGACTCCAGGCTTTGCCACATAAAAAAATGGCTCTACCCAGAGATCAAAGAGCTGAAATGTAGCCATGGAAAAGTTGCAGAGCATGAGCTGATATGCTGAATGTGCTCATCGACCAGCAGACACTTCCAGCCATGCCTTTCCTGCGAAGCAGGATGTGCTGCAGGAAGTTCCTGCTGTACAAGCCCAAGGCAGCCAACCCTGAAGGAGGAGACTGGGGTCACAGGTGCTGCTGTTGTACTGAATTATCAGCACGGAGGCAGTCTGACAAGAATGATCAGGACTTTCAAGGGGACATGGTGGGAATGCCACTGGCTGCCAGAAAGGACAACCAAAACAGAGTAGTAATTTCTTCCACATGGTTCATGTTTGCCTTTTCACTGAGGCACAGGGCATGGGACTGTTCATGCTGCAGGCTTGATGATGTATCTGTGGAAGACTGGAGATTAGTGGGCAGCTGGGGTGTCAGATCAAAGAGCAGCTTGCCTCTCCAGGAGACACCTCTGGATGTGTGCAGACATGGACTCCATTATGGAAGCTACTAGGCTTGCAGGGAGAGCAAAAGGAGATCTCCCTGAGACTGAAGCCCACTGTTTTCAGTTTGTGGTCATGGCATATTTGTTTGCAAAGCAGTATTCAGGCAGCCACAAGTCACAAGGTTCAACCTGCTTGGACTGTGTTTCAGGAACTTTAAACAAACAAACACCAAATTATGAGATAAGGAAAAATAAAATTTCCTGGAGAAATACTCTGAGACATGTAGAAGACGGCCAAATTCTTGTAAATGAACGTGTGAGCCAGGCTCTCTGCTGAATCTTCTCTGTATAGTCAATGTTGAAACTCAGCCTTTGGCTTATTACAGGGCTACTGGAACCCACTACTGGGCTAGAGAATTCAGTGCAGGGCACGGCCCAGCCTGCTGGGACCCACATTGCCCATGGGGGCAGGATCCACGTCCTGGTCAGCACTCTCCTTGTGCCTGCGTGTCCCCGACCTGCAGATCGGTGGGATCAGCCTACGTGTGAGCCAGCCTATGACCAGTGCAGGCAAACAGAGGTTTGGAGATGGAGTGTGGTCTTGGTCCTACAGATGTCCTCTTAGCAGTGAAATCAGGTGACTTGTTTATATAAAGCAGTGCAGATAAGAGATAGCTCTTTCTTGGCAGAGAAATAGCAACCTGCCAAGGGGGAGTGCATGGTCTGACATGCACAGAGGGTGATAGGAGTCAGTAGGAGACATGGATCCTCTTCTCAGATCTATCACTGACTCATACACATGTTGGATTGGATGCTTGTCTATGGACCAGCTCTGTATTTAAATTATTATTATTTAAAATAAATATTTACTATCTATCCAGGAACTTGCTACTGAATTTTGAAAGGATCACTAGTTGCTAATCTTACTAAAATACTTCTCCATGAACCTATCTTGGTTCTTCTTTGAATGAGCTCTTCCTTGGGTATATCTAGGTTTCCTCTTATGAGGATTGGTGTGGTTTGGCTGTCGATTTTGACAACTCCAGCCTCTTTTTCCTAAGTCTATTCCCATTGGCTGAAAAATCAAAGCCTCTCTGAAGAGAAGAGCAGACAGTTGACAAACAGAGTAACTATTGCAGAAAGCAGGAAAAGACAGAGCTGAAGGTGTTAGGAAAGATTTCTTACTGATCATCCCCACACAGAGTCTTTGTTTCTAATGATGGGCTGCATTTTCCATCCCTATCAGTTAGTTAACCTTCCTGAGTGCAGATAATAAGATGACATTACAAGAAAAAAAAAAAAAATCAGATATATGAATGTGATTTCTAGGTAATTCAAAGCACAAAACCAATTTCCTTAGAGAAGGTTGCAGTTCAAAAGGCTTTCACCGAGATATGACATGTGGCTGCACCTCAATGAATTGTTTTCTAAAATTACAATGGTTAACCAAATATAAAATTCACACCAAAAATAACAAAAAAAAAAAAAAAAAGAGGAAGAAAGAGAGTAATATAACGAGTATCAGTATGCCTTTATTTGCAGAGGACACTATAAGGTCCAGTATGTCGGAGTTGAGTGCACCATTAGCAAGTTTGCTGATGACGACAAACTGGGAGATGCTGTTGACTCTCTTGAGGGCCAAGAGGCCTTGCAGAGGGATCTAGATAGATTGAAGCATTGGGCTATGATTAATGGGATGAAATTTAACAAGCTGAAATGCCGGAGTAATGCTGAGCACAAGTATAAATCGGGAGACGAGTGGCTTGAGAGAGCAATCTAGGGGTGCTGGTCGGCACCTCAGTGTGAGCCAGCAGTGAGCCCTGGCAGCCAAGAGAGCACCACATCCTGGGGTGTATCAAACACAGCACAACCAGCAGGTCAAAAGAGGTGATTATCCTGCTGTTTGCCTATCTCACCTTGAGCACTGTGTGCAGTTCTGGGCCTCATAGGTTGAGAAGGATGTGAAGGTCCTTGGATCCAAATAAGGGCAATAAAGATGGCAAAAGGACTGTAGGGAATGCCCTATGAGGACTTGTCTAGTTTGGAGAAAAGAAGTCTGAGGGGTGATTTCTACAGCTCCCTGAGAAGGGAAATTGGGAAGGGAGACAATGAGCTCTTCTCCTTGGGATCCAGTGATAAGATGCATGGAAGTGGTTCAAAACTATATCAAGGGAGGTTTAGACTGGATATTAGGAAGATTTCTTTACTAAGAGAATTGTTAAATACTGAACAAGCTTTCTAGAGAGGTGGTCAATGCCATTTAAGAAGCATTTGAGCAATGCCCTTAACATGGTTTAACTTGTTTAGCCCTGAATTAATCAGGCAGTTGAACTGGATGATCATTGCAGGTCTCTTCCAACTGAAATAGTCTAGTCCCTTATTCGCTAGTATTATGACTCATGTCCTCATTGGAGCCACAGTCAGGGCTTTCAGTGCTGTTTGGAAGACAAATATCTGGTTACTTCCCTGGCAGGAAGTTCCCTGGGAACGTTCCAGACAGCAGGTATTTCTTCAGAGATTTGGATCTGAAGAAACTGAGGCTCACATCCTCTGGAAGCAGGCAAGAGGAGAGCTGAAGCACAGTTACTCTTCCTTTCTAATTCCTGTCATCCTTGCTCCCTTAACTCAGGGCTCAGTCCCAGGTGAGCAGCTGTGTCACATGCAGGATGCATGGTATTTATAGTTAAATGGTATTGTGGCATCTAATAATATAGAACATCAAACTTGTGAGCTGCGTATGCAGACTTGAGGTACTTCTGCTGTTGCTGTTTGCGTCAGCATGGGTCAGCAAATGATTTTTCTGGGATGTGACGGTTTCAAGTTTGGGTTTACGAGGTGTCAAAGGTGTCAGTAGTGTGACCAGTCACAGTACACCATGCTGATAATGTTCACCCCTAATGCCTGCCAGTGTCGCTTCTTGCTTGTAGAGCTTTAGGGCAGTTCTTTGCAAACGAGTGGGTGAATAGTGATCACTGGCAGAGGGGGCAGGACAGGGGTGATACCAACAGACAGACAAACTCGTACTCTGCTGACCAGGCTTGGCTAAGATAAAGTGGGTATCTATAAATGATGTCACTGAGCTGTGTTTCAGGTTCCTGGCTGCCACTTGAGTCTTTATGAGGAAGGGGAGAACTACAGTCTCCAATGACATACATGGTCATGAGCTGTGCTCAATTGGATGTCTTTTTACTGCATCAGGACCCATGGGCATAATTGGACTTGCATTAATTTTGCTCACAAACGACCTGTCTGAAATCAAAGTGGTCTTTACCAAATCTTCAGTGACTGTGGTAACTACCTGCAAATTAGGAGTTTGAGTTTATAAAGCTACCCTATTTTGTTTGCTTGCATTTTCCTTAGTCAGCAAACTTAAGCTGTTTTGTGATGTGTGAGGAGTGCACACAACACCTGGTGAGTGCAGGAACTGCTGTCATCCCCGGACATCTCTGGCACACCACACACCCAGCGCTCCACTTAGAGCACACCGGCACAGCTCTGGGGCAGCTGCAGGCTGCTCCTTGTGGGCCCTCTCACAACACCTAAAACAGTAGCAAAGCTGGTGTTTTGTTTGGGGTTTTTTTGTGAGATAACCTCTGAAAGATGGGGGGCCATGAAAGCACAACCTTTGCAAAGTATCCAAACTCTGCTGGTAGCATACAGCATCAGTCATAGATTGTCTCTATAATGACCCAGACTCTCACAAAGGCGGTTGTTCTGTTTCCATTGTCCAACACTGAAAAAAAAGAAGAAAAGCACCATTAAAGGATGTGATGTGCATGAGAGGCAGGGCATGTTGAATTAATTTTTAAGGTATTGGCCATATGGTCATTTCCATCTCAGAAAACTTGTGTTCAGCAGGATCCCAAGTGTGTGCACAGACAAAACGAATGATAAATGAGCATCTGCTTGCTTAAAACCCAGTGTTTGACATAGTTTGTTTTCTTAAGAAATTAAAACACATCTTGGCAGTCTCCATCCCATTCCAGAAGGGGACTAGTATCTCTTCCTTTCACTTTGATTAAATGTTTGCTTTGATAAAATACTTAGTAATATGATTTTTTTAAAAGTTAACTCATTCACAGAAGAGACATGACTAATGGAGGAGGATGGAGAAGGATTTATACTTTAGGGGGCCTCTGTCATTTCTTTACTCTTTGTCTGCAGTCAAGGAGGCTTATGAGTTTCCCAAGAAACCTAAGTTACTTTGAGGAGAAGAGATTACCATTCAATTAAAGCTGATCAGAAAATTTCTCCTCTGGTTTTATATCATCTTAATGGACAACTGAAATGTCCACAAGTGCTGCCAAGAAATTGCCCATTAATCTCTGAAGCGGTGCAGGTGCGTTTCTCAACACAAAGGGTATCCTGTTTAAGAAGGCTGGAACTGCCACTAATACACCAAACGGCTGCCACACATTTCAAGCTTCCTCCTTTGGCTGCTCGGTGTGCGTGGCCGGCTGTTGTGTGCCTTTCAGAGTTTCCCCACAGGTAGGCTCCCATCAGCAATAATTAAGACCAAAAAAAAGCAAATCACACTGCATTCCCAAAGGTTTCTAGCATAACATGAAAAGCCTATTGGAATGCACTAATGGTTTTTCTATTTTAAAAGGAAACTAATTATTTGGCCCAGCCCAGCAATATGAAAATTCAGTGGACAAGAAAGAATTTTGTGAATAAACAGTGAGAAGTATTTCATTTGGCATTGGCAAGCAGAATACTGGAGAAGCAGCCATTCTGCTGAAATATGGTATTTATGCTACTTTGACATTGCACTTTGTTTAAATACATTAAGATAATTTAACCACATCTGTAAGAGGCCGAAACGCTTGCTGTTCAGCCTTTCCCCATCTGCCAAATGTGTGGCCTTGTGTGCAATTTCAGATGGAGGTCAGAGGAAAAGGCGCCGAGTGTGCTGCCTAGCTGGATAGCTTTCATTTGGATGCCTGAGAACCAGAGAAATGGTGCAAAGACTTCTGCTGGCTTCAGAAAGCCCTGGTTTGGTCCTTGGATGCCACAGTTCAGTATGAAACACTAGTGAAACACATCAGTGTTTACATTGAATCCACTTCTGGCTTCCTCTCACCATAAAATTAAATGAGATCTGATAGTCTGCTAAAACATCCTCTCTTTGAAAATATTAGTTTCTATCTATCCTACTCCATCTGGGCATGTTATTGCTTTAAAAACTAGGATGGATTTCAACAGGAGGGCAGTCTGTGTACTAGGTTATTATTTATATCAAGAAATAATAACTCTAACATGCCAGAGTGCTTTACAAAAATTGACTTGAAATGGACAGGATAAATTTTGCTTATGCAAAGCATTCTAATCATTTTTTCCACCCAGAAATGTAAAAAAGAAGTCTGAACTCTGCACTGTAACTTGCTATATAAATAATATAATGGTGCTACCAGCAGGGTTACATTCCCCTTGTTCGGGGAAGGCCAACTCAACATGAGCTGAGCACTGCATTAAAGGACTGAGAAAAGACTTACAAATATGCAACTTCTCTCAACTCTGACCTGCTTTAAGGCTTGCATCCTTAAAGAATTGCTAAACAGGCGACAAAAAGGAGCAAAGCAGCACAACAGTTCGGTAAGACAGCTGCCTTCGCAGGAGAGTCTGTCTGCAAGTACGGGATGTA
Organism: Eulacestoma nigropectus; assembly: GCA_013397775.1. NCBI lineage: Eukaryota > Metazoa > Chordata > Aves > Passeriformes > Eulacestoma > Eulacestoma nigropectus. The sequence goes on from VZTE01004276.1 coordinate 3,419,390, forward strand.
GCTGGACTGTGAAGCGGTTCAAGCAGATTTGTTTAACTGTGTATTGCAACAGCCTCAGCAGCCACCACACAGAGCCAGACACCTCGTCTCAGACAAGAGAGAGGAACTTTGTAAGCTGGACAGGTGTGATTGCAAGCATCTGCTTCCATCTCCTGCTCAGGCAGTCTGGGATGGGTAAGCAGGACTCATGCTGATCTCTGCAGCTGGACGAGCTTAATCCTTACTGGATCAGCAAAAGTCATCCAGACTCAATGCTGAGTGAAAGCAGAATGTGATGCACGGAAAACAGAGCTCATCCTGCAGTATGCTCCCAGCATCCTCTGAAGAACATGTATTCCATGGAAAGCACAGCCTAAAAAATGAGGATGCAGGCAGAATCAGGTATGTAGCAGAAAGGGAGCAAGGAAAACCAGAGATGTCCTGTGAACTGCCCACTTCACAGCCTTTCCTAACTTTCTCACTGGTTTCCTTTTCTAGCTGGAAACTTCTCATGCTTAGTTACCAGCTGAAGCCACATAGCAAAACATATGCGTAATTCATTCGTGCATATAGAGCTAATTACATGCTCCACTGGTTGGCTAAAGGAATTCGCACATCCCACCAGCCAAATAGTTTTGGACCAAGGAGCTGAAAAGCTAAGGAGTTGGTATTACACTAGCTAAAATTTTCAGTAAAAGCATGACTAAGAGAGGAAAAAACACACACATCCAGGAAAAGTTTGAATGCCCCTTAGAAATGAACCATCTGAGCAAGTTTGTTACAGATGATGTCCATATGGTATTTTGCAGGCAGGTGTGAACTTGCTCTGTCTGCATTCAGAGCTGGCTGAGCACAAGGAAGTCTTGGACAAGTGAGGTCATTAACTTTGGTTGTGCATGCTGTTAACACAGCCACACAGCTCTTCAACTGGGGCACAGGGAGACCTTCTTTATGCCTGCCTGTGTAGCAGATATTCATCTAGGAGAATCCGCCTTTTACACTGACACTTCTTTGCAGAGAGAATGGGGCTTTGTTTAAGAACCGTCAACTATTCACTGCCGGAGAGACCAAGAAGGAATTCAGACACAATCCTATTGCATGCAGCCCTCTGATTGTTGTTTGTGTAAATGGTCAATAATTGCATAAAGTCACAGCTAAATGACCAGGCTAAGACTTTTTCAAAAACCCAAAGGTCTAAAAGCCAGCTACTAAATCCATACGCAGGCACTTCAAAAAGGCAGCTTGGTTTCCAGAGCAGCCAAGTCTCCCAGCTCTTCTCAGAAGTAGTTTAGGTGTGCAGCCTTTGTGAAAACCACCTTTCAGTTGTGTGGCTATGGGTGTCAGGCAGCCTGCAGTAGACACCAGCATTGGCACATGTTGGTGGCATGCCGGTGTGATGTGAGTGGTACCTATAAGACGTCAGCCTACGGGAGCCATATGAAGGAATTTATATTCCAGCCTTGTTGCTCCGTGTCTGGCTGCCAGATCCTGACTTGGGTTTTGTCTCTTGTCTCCTCCTCCCCCACTCTTCATTTTAATTCCTTTCCACTGCTTTCACCCTGCTGTGGTCTTTGACCTGCTCTCGTCCCTCCTGGTTTCTTCCTTGAGAACATGCTCTTACGGGGAAAGGAAGACAGAGTGAAACATTAGACTGCATGTTACGATGATTAAAAGGCATGTAAGAAAACCAAGGCTGTCATTTTAATCTCTTGCTAATGTTCATTGGCATGTCTTTGAGATAGGGTACCGTGCTGACAATAGTGATGGACAGGGTGTGAGATTGGCCCCTTGAACCCAGGGGCCTCCCAGGAATAGATCATGTCTAGACCTGGTTTGCATCAAGGGCCAAACCGGATAAGCTGATTAGCCAATTAGAAATAGTTCGGCTAGTGGAGTAAAGGGACCAAAGAGACCTGAAACTGGAGGTCATGTGGATATCACAATTGATTAATAACCCCGTGGTGATGTGGAAGCTGGGAGGGGTTGGCACTGAAGTGGGAGGAGGAGCCTCAAGTACAAAACCAGGAGATGAACAGAAGATGTTTTGTGTGTGTTTGTGGTTTTCCTCGCTAGAACCTGACCAAGAAGAATGATTAGACATCAAACCAAAATGTGGAAAATGGTGGTATTTGATCTCCCACCAAAATATTTCTAGCATGCCCTTTAAATGTCACATGAAAAAGTGTCATTCTAGAGGTTCCACTTCCGATCTTTACCAGCATATTTCTTTTCATTCACTTTATTACTGCCAGTCCCTACTATTTAAGGATACTACTAACACTAAATATGGTTTTCATCACGAAACTCCTAGAATTTTCCATTGTGGGCGCCATTAGTCAGGGATAATATGAATCATAGGAATTTAAAATTACTTACTTGGAACATCATTGAAAGCCAAACAGAACCAATGCAGAGGTGATAACTTTAAATAAAGAAAAGGCAAACCTAAACTCCATGTGGAACGACACGATCTCTGAATCATCAGTGCCTTAAATGCAGGTCTTACTCAATTAAAGGTGATCAGGCTACTGCTTGCTCTCTTGATTCCCAAGATCATGACCTTTCCAGTGGTGTGCCTTGCTGTCAAAGTAGTGTACCCCTCCTTGTTGCCTTCCACAGTGGGTAAGGCGTAAGGAAAGATGGTCCCTCAGCACTGAGGGACATGCTCCTCTGCATCCTGTGCTGAGCCCCTGCTTCTTCAGTCCACCTGGAGACAGGAAGGTGGGAGAAGGGTGAAATGAGAGGCCTGTGTGCTTACACACGGGTGGAAGCAGGTGCTGATATGCTGCTCTGTGTCTCACTCCTGCCCCGATCCCTGCTTACATCAGCATTTCAGAGGGAGAGCGGAAAGCTGCAGTCTGCCCCAGTGAACTGCAGCCCAGTGGGTGCCTTCCACCCAGGCATACCTGAGGCATTCAGGAGCTGTTGAGCAAGATATTGTCAAACATCCCCAAGTGATAGAGAACAATAGGCTCCTGGTGCAGTGGGAATACCCACTGTGAGCATATAGGAACAATGTCTGATTCTTTTTAAAGAGGGGGCATGCCCTAAAGTTGCTTAGATTCAAGACAGAATGGAAATGGATAACTCCCTTAAGCTTCCTTGTTTAAAATATTGCTTTATCTCTGGTTTGTAGGCCATAGTTGTGCATTCAGCTAGCCAGACTTTTGGGGAGGCTGTCCAAATCTTTCTGTACTAACGATTCTCCTTAGTTGAAGATCCACGTCTATAGACTTTCCAGGGTAGAGATCTCTTTTCAGGAAAACTCCTTCGATTTTTCTGACCAGCAGGTAAGTTTTTTAGTAATGCCTGATCTGTGTTTTTCCTGATGCATTTGTGTCTTTCAGTTCTCAGGCTGGGAGAACCGGCATTTGCCTTCTGCTCTGTGGAAACTTGGTTTATCTAAAATTTATTTCATGCCCCTTCCACTGTTAAACAGCCTCCATGCAAACTTTTTCTGCAATTCCCATTTTTCCAGACTTCTGCACTACTATGTTGGTCCTGTTCTGCCTTCCTCTAAACACCCTGTATCTTTTCATAAGTGCCCAAAATAGGACCATATATTGCACCTGAGGACCTGCCAGTGCTGAGTAGAATGTATAATCTAAGATCTATTCCCCAGGATAATATTTGACATTTTCACGGAAGTATGATACAGTTGGCTCATTTGACAACTTCTGTGATCTGCCAGAATTCTTCCCAGTCTTTTTTGTGCAAACTTTCTAAAAATTGTCATTATGGACTTATGCTGATGATTATTCCTGTCTAAGTCTATGTATTGCGTGGGCTCTTACTGAATTGCGCTCTATTTTTTTTTTTCAGACCATTCCTCCAGTTCAGCAAGATCATTTTGAATTCTAATCCTGTCCTTTACCAGATTCACAACTAATCCTCGCCTGGTGTCATCTGCAAATTTAATAAACATTCTCAATATTCCATCATGAGGTCATTAGCAAAAATATTCAACACTAATTCCAGATGGTCTCTTACATTTCTGGGCAACACAGAATGTGTTGAAGTATTCCCATGACTGACAATTCCCTCCCTTTGTGTTATTGCTGAGAACTTTGAGTTTGGGCTGTGTGGTCACCAAGGTGAGGAAAAACTCTTGCATGTAGATGAAGTGAGCATTCCTGCTGGCATGGCATGCTGCGTCCCCATCCAACTTAAGGAATGGAAAAAGCTGTGTATCTTTCTAGTCTATAAGAAACAGATCAAACTATGCTTAGTAAGATAGGCACTTCCCCCCCCCATTTTCACTTATTCTTAGTGATGTATTTATGTCCTCAATTCATTCCTATTATTGAAATCTCATTCTTGAACTGAGACAAATGTAATTTTAAGCCAACTGCTTTTAATTTAGGGAAAGAGTCACTATTCATGATTCCTGAGAGCAAATGCTGGGTTGAAAGACTTCAGAGTAGTGTCCTAAGCACCAGTACCCACAAAAAGAGTAAAATAACATTTGAGCCTCAAAAAACCTCTCTTTTTTACCTATGGCATGATGTTTCAGGAAAAGGACAATGTACAGGGAGTCAAAACCACATGATCAGTGTGTGCTCACACAGACAGCATAGCAAACTAGAGGAAGACCTTAAAACTAAGAAGGAAAATGGTTTTTGTCACAATGCCACAGAAGAAACAAGAGAATAATGCATCAGTCTTAGATGTTGGCATAGTAATGAAAGCAGCATGGTGAAATCAGCATTTAATAAACATTCTCTTTATTCTAACTGTGAGTTTTAATGTAGGATCAAGATTGCAGCTTTGCTGAAATCACAGAGGCATGGTCAGATCACTCATATGACTGGAATGCTGACAGGAAAGGATGCTGCTTGTTCAAGAAAAATGGACAGCAGAGACATAAAAGAGGTGTCGCTTTGTGAGCCTTGTAGGTATAAGCTTGTTCTGAAATCCAGAAGAGAGATGGAGTTAGCCTTGCTGAAAGTATGCAAAAGTGGAAATAGGATACCATTGTTAGAGTTTATTGAAGTCTGTTAAAGGGCATCCTTTCATGAAGATTGGGTGTATGAGGCTCTTTGAGAGTAACTAACAGAGATGTCTGAAAGTACAGGTCTTGTGGGAAGTGGCAGATTTTAGCTACATTAGAGACATTTGTGGAACAAATAGAATTCATCAGCTTAAAAAATCTTCTGCACCTTCATGGCACAGACTTATCAAACCTTTTGTTTGTATTCAGAAGACCCAGAAAGGAATTAAAGGAAAAGGTCCTCTGGGTTTGAGTCTTAGCACAAGGGAGGAGCAGTGTAGGAAAGGGAAGGTGGAAGGCAGCGTGGATGGGTGTTACCATGAAAGGTAGATTTCGTGGTCCTTGGAGAAGCAAGTCAGAAGAGAAGGAAACCCAACCCAATGGGTTTCAGACAAACAGACTTCAATAAGCTTGGGAAACTGACAAGAAACAGAGGGCTTAGAGAGAGCTGGTAGTTCCCCAAAGAAACAACGCTAAAGGCAGAAGTTCAGATGCAGAAAAAAAGTCTAGAAATGGAAAACACTGACTTCTCCTCATTGATCTCAAAGACAATAAGGAACCACAACAAGTAGAAACAGAGCCAGATGTCCAAGGATGAGTATGAACATAGCCATGTAAAACAAGGTCTGGAAACTTGAAATTAAGTTAGGAAGAGACAACAAAGGTAACAGAATTCAATCATGGACTAAAAAGAAAATGGAGGAAAATGTTAGCTCATTACTCCATGAAGAGGGAAGGTAATGGGGAGATTGCAATGAGAAGATCAAAGTGTTTTGCATCTTTTTAAATTGCATCTAAAATGGCCAAATGTGAGAATGCAATTAGCACAGGCAGTCCAAGGAAAAATAGGTAAGATTTAAGGCTAAGTAGGAAAAGCACAGCCTTGGGAGTATTTAGGAAAACGACTTTACATGCAGACGAAAAGCTGTTGTGTTACCATGCATCTCAACAAAACATCTGACTCCAGATGATTTTAACATGTTGAAGAAATAGTCTGAAAATGGCATGTGGGATGACAGAGCAAGATCAATGGATAAAGTTCAGGTAGACTCTGGGGATTGCACACGTAGTAAATTTTATGATGCTAAAAATGCAAAAGGATATTTTGACTAGAAAGGAATCTCTTGGAAAAACGGATTCGTGGGTTAGCTGAACCTGAAGCAGCAATGACAGGCTGGTGTGGAAAAGGCAAATTATCATATGGGAGTGTGCAAACAGAAATTCAAGCCTTCACGTCATGAAAAGTGATACTGCTCTCTACTTAGCATGGGAAGACCTTCACTGAAATTTTATTCCTTAAACTTGGGGAGGTACTTCCACAAAAATGAAGAGCAAGGACTGCTTGAAATGTAGAAAAAGCTGTCTATGAAAAAAGACTAAAAGAATCAGGGTTGTTTAAGGAAAACTGAAGGAGAAACAATAACTTACTTTCAACAAGCAGATGGCTGTTGAAAATAAAAGGGACCTACTGTTTTAATGGTACAGACATAGCAAATCCTTGGGTCTACATTACTACAAGAAAAGCAATTTATGCATTCAAAAAAATCTGCCAGTAGCAAGTATAGTTTGCTTGAAGAAGATGTGAAGTAGCCATCTCAGAATGTCTTTAGGACCAATAAGCACATACCTTTATTAGTAATGTTACGGTTGATCTTGCTTTAGGACAGAGAAAAACAGTCTATCACATTTTGAGCCTCTCTCCCACTGGTATGTATGCTAACTTGAACTTCTTGTTCAGTCACATCCCTGAACAAAGGCAATATGTGAGGCATCAAGTCCCATGCCTGGAAAGGACGCTTGAAAGCCATCTCCTTCCACCTCTGTGCCCCATCACATCCAACTGGGAGTAGATATGGCAACAGAACTAGAAGAACAAAAGAAAATTGTGCTCTTTTCATAGGCCAGGAGCTGCTGAGCTCCTTGGCCATTCAAATTTCCTGACTGCCACATGGTTTCTCCAAGACCATTCCTAAACCCTTGCTGTGTGCAGGGACCTACTTCATAATCCCTGCCTGCACAGGACCTCTGCCTTCATCTAGTCCATCCTCTGGCCACCTTGATAGGGCAAGACAACCCAAACTTCAGGGTCTCTCTCTTTGCACTGCACTTATCCAAGCCATAAAATAATGTAGACTCAGAAGGGAGCAAAATAACCAGGGCAGACAGCTGTTAGACAGCTGCATCAAGCTTTCTAACCTCTGTTATATCTCCATTAGTTTTGTTTGTGTATAGTGCTGTACAAAAAGGCTAACTGGTGGCACTTTGAAGGAGATTTTTTCTATTACTCATCTTCCAACTTAACATGATTTTCTCTTTATTTATTTAGCTTTCCACTCTCACTTGAGTTTGCAATAATTTAGTGCAGATGTTCTATCTTTCTGTAATTTATTAATATTGACTTGCCTTTCCCTCACTTTTCTATAAATGTTTTTCAAGTGTTCACACTATGACTGTGTGATTTCCCTTGCTTGCCTCCAAGCAAGGGAGCTGCAGGCTTGCAAGGAGAGAGTGTGCTGGAGGCCTTCTGTCAACTACAGTACTGCAAGCAGCTAGAAGCAAAAGGCCACCCAAGGAAGGGAAGTGGGCAATGAGCTCACCCCAGCCAGCACGTACAGGAAGGCTTTTATGCCCAGCGAGAGTGTAGAGTCATGCACAAAAGATGCAGAGAATAGGGAGAGGTGTTGATTTTAGACAGGAGATGGGTAGGTTCTCCTTGGGATCCTCAGCTGACTCATTTTCCCTGCTTTGAGGGGAGGTGGACTTCTGGTGCTTACAGAGACAGTGGGAGAGTGACCATCTTCGAAAGGTCACTGAAGAGGCACCCAGCCACTGATTGACTCAGAGCAAGAAGCAGTGAAGGGCAGAACTGGCACTGTCCTGTGTGCCTGGTTTCAGAGAGAAAGACAGAAGGACAGTGGGTCAGCAAGCTTTTGCCTTGATTATGCATTTTCCCATCTCCTGAGGATGGACTTCAAATGGCCCAGCCTAGGAGATGGACTCAGAACTTGCCATTCACTTCTGCTCAAGGGATAAATGTCCCAAGGAGTTCATTCCAAAGAACAGCTGGGAGGAGAGGCTGCCCGTACTGTAAATGAGGTTTATAACAGTGATGAGTGTGCAAAGGAGAGAGCTGCGTCTTGTTGTCTGCCTTCCACGGGAAGGTTTAACCCCATGCCTTCCAGCATCTGGAGGAAAGCCTAGCTGCCAAGCTTTAGGATAGTCTGCCTGGTAGACAGGAGGGAGGAAGGCCCTGGTCCCCGTCTTTTGATTTACCACTGGGAATATGCCGTGCATTAAACAATAGTTATGAAGAAGGGAGGTGGCAAGAACAGAACAAAACTGAATCCAAAGCACAATTCAAGATCTTTAGCACCAGGTTGTCCCCAGACAATCCTCTATATAAAACATGGTAAGAGCAGTCAAGAGTGCAAGTTACTGATTTTCAAGTCTTCCAGCAAGATAAGTGCAACTCTTCAGATGTCTCTCTAATGATGGAGAAGGGAAAACACCTATTTAAAAGAGGTTTCCTTGGAAGAACAAGATGGGCAGGCACCAAGAGGTGGATTCTGACCTGAGTTTCTGCTAGACACCTTTAAGGCAGCAGCAGACAAGCAGAAATTTTTGGAGGCCATCAGCTTCTTGTTCTTCACCTCCCTGAATGTGCAGCTGGTGGTGACTGGTGCTCCATGAAGATCAGTGATGTATCCAGCACCACCTGTGCTTGCTCTCTGCACAGCACGGACCCACAATATCCAGCATACCCAGAAACTTAAGGAAAGAATGTTGTTTCCGTGACCCCAGGACACTGCAAATATATTTTGGAGCTATTGTGTGCATTAAGAGGCTCAGAATGGCGTTTTCCGAAATGTTTTTAATACTCAGTAAATTATTTGAACATGGATCAGCCTGGGTAAAACATTCCTTTATCTCTTCTTCTGGGTTTCCAGTGGAGATCTCCAAAACCGTAGTGCTACCTAGGGCAAGTGAGAATTAGAATCCAACTAGGAGAGGAGACAACTTCTTTCCATTTCTTTGTGTTTGCCTGCTGCTCTCCACACTATGCTGGCCTGTGCAGGAGCAGTCCAGCACGCTAAATCAGCTCCAAGAAGGGAAAATATTTCCAAATGTAGGAGAAACAGGAAGCTACATGAATTTTTTTATTCTTAGCACTCAGAACAATTGGAATGGGGAATGCTGTCAAATGAGGATGTGGTTGTGCTGCAGTCACACATCTCATGGATGGCCAGGCTGAAACCTGTGAACTATTTTACACCCACCTGCTCCCTTTGACTGAGCAGAGGAGACAGTTGTCCTGCTTTCAGGAGGTAATGCACTTCTGGATGTGCATGGTACCATTTCCCCAGACCATGTGGTGATCAAGATGCTGAAAAAGTCATGGTGCAAAAAGGGGAGAAAAGTTCAGAAGGCTGCAAAATTGTCAACAGCCATCTCATGGTCTTTTGCAAAGCAAAATCACATTCTCTGACTTCAATGCTAGGGAGCAAGGCTATATTTCCTTTCTGCTCCTTCTCCCTGAAGCTGCTCCACCTTGACCCTGAACAATATGGCCATCATCCCAGCTTCACAGATCTGCTCCTACAGGCTTCTCATCCCGTCTTTCTGCTACACACAAACACACACAAGATTTTTGTCCACATTTTGTTGCCTCCACTGCCTGCTCCCTTCTGTGACTGTGTACTGTGGGATTTGGGCTCCTAACAGTATGGGGTCCCTTCAGCTGACTACAGTGAAATTTTCACTTGGTGGGCATAATCTGTGGGTTACAGAGCAAAATGTCTGCATCTCTATCTCAGCCTCTCTTCCTTGTGCTCTATTGACATAGATTATTTCCTATAGGTACAAAGAGCAAAGCTTCACTTCTGCTGCCCACAGAGGCCATGCATGGTCTCCACTTGACTGGATGAAGCAAACTGTGTCAGCCCAAATCCCCATCTGCTCCCTGGGATGTGGGCCCCATGGAAAGTGGAGGCCCACAGCTTTCCTGGGTGCCTGCTACCATATCTCCATGAGGTCAGCAGAGTGGGACGCTTGAATACTCACTGTGACCGTGGCCTTGTGGGGCAGGGATGATAAAGTAAACAACAGGAGGGAAATTTGAGTGACAGCGATATCCGTTTTGGCTCTTCCACAGAAGTGCTAGTGGAGAACGAAATATGTATTCCAAAGCATTTTGCTCCTCTCTGTCCCAGCTCATTTCTTATCCTTACAAAGGCAGTTAGCAAGCCCAAATTGGCCTAACAGTCCATTAGGATGCGATCTGCTCCAAGCCGCCCACAATGCAAAATATTTGAAAGCTCAGATAAAACCTTTGCTCCGTTTTCCATCTCTGTGAGATGTGGGGTGGGCGATGTGGGGAGTGCGATGCCACACTCAGGGCCAAGTATGATACATGATGGCACAAACCCAAACCAACAGAGAAGTGGTGCTGATCCTGCTCTACCAGCTAACTTCTTCTCTTTGGAGTTTACTGTGGAAAAAACAACACTGTGACTTGCTTAGGAAGCTGGTTATTTGAAAATGATGGTTTGAAACTTGGGTGGCTTAGGGGCAAACATGCTGAAGGAAAAGCAAAGGTGGTTTTTGTGCAGAGGAAGTCAGGGGATGAAGAAATAGTACAAGGGATTTCACAAACAGAAAAGAAAAAAGCAGAAGAGGTTTTCTAAATTGCTAGGATAAATCTGTCTCCACGAGGGAAAACAGATAACAGGAAACAGAGGACAAGACAAAATGCAAATGAAGGATCTGGGTAACATCACTGAGTTGCATGATGCCCCTCCAGGACCCACTTCAGAGCTGATTAGAACCGATGGATGACTTCCCACTGACCTCAGTGGGCCAGGTCCTGTTTCCTAAAAGATGTGTCCTCCGAGGCAGAGGAAAGGTGGTACTGTAGGATCTCCCACATGTTTGAGAAGTGCAAAGCAACACAGAGAGCAAGGGATTTCAGATACCTGAAAGGACCTTCCAGTTTTCTAGGCAATGTAATATTCTGTGTTAGATAGCAGTGTCTTCTTGTCACTGCAGGAAAGTTTCCATACCCAAACACTATCTACGGATTGTGAAGTCCTGGACAGGCCAAACCGGTGCCCTGATTTTAGAGCTTCAGCAATGGATCCACATAAAGGAGCAGGCCAGTGTGCCCACTTAGAGAGGTGTCAGACACCAGTAAGAAGCAAGCCAGTGTCACTGTTTGGGTGACACTACGCTCGTGAAGTAGGGGTCAGTGTTCAAGTTTTCAAGCCTTTCTCTTCCAGAGTAATGTAGGTCTGTGGTCTTACTGCATCTCTCCACAACGGCTTTACAAATCTCTGCAAGCTGCTCCAAGCTTGAAAACAATGCTTAGAAAGACTTGGTCTTCAGTACAGACAGCCAGCACAAGAACATTTTATTCAGGAGTGGCATGGATTCCTTGCAACCATTTCTTTCTTCTCTTTTGACAAGGGTGGGATCAGGGAAGTGTCTGCTTACATGTCCAGATCACAGGATTAAAAGCTCTACCTCCCAGGAACACATGATCAAATCTCAGCCTGTCCCTCAGGACACCAAAGACTTACTGGGAGGTAAGGGAATTAGAAAGGCTTTAGAATCTAGGCTCCAGCCCGCTCCATGTGGACACGATGGATTAGACCCAAATTTTTGTACAAGCGCTGGTCTGGCCTGATTGTACTTGGCCTAATGTTCCCTCTTCTGAGAGTCATGCTGTAACATGGGAGCAGTTGCACTTCAGGAACTAATAGTTCCCACAGATATACAATCCACTGTAATCACTCAAGTATACAACACTGTAAATTTATATAATGAACTGCAACAGGAGGCCCTTACCTATGGGATTTTGGTGTCACAGCTAGGGTAAGATAAAAGTATCAATGAGAGGAAACGTGCACAGTGAGGTGTGGCTGTGAAGGACTTTTTGCATTATACAATGGGTGAGCATTATTTATGATGTGAGCAGAACACAGTTTAAACAGTTACAATCAAATCCCCTGAAGTACTCAATCTGCCTTGGGCCATGTGGGCCTTAATGATTATTCAGGGTGAAACACACTCAGTACAGCAAGCTGTTGGTTTTTTATGGTCTTTTCAGGATCTTCTTTTGGCGATGAAAAAATATCCAAGGATTCAGGCTTCCTAGGATCTCAGAATTACCATCTGAACTGGCAGAAGCACAAAGAGGAGATTGAAGCTGCCCGGATGCTGAAACTTAATTAAGGGTGAATAAATCAGCCTTGCTTGAAAAGTCAAGAAAATACTATATTCAATGGCGCTTGGGATGTTTTTGTTTTCGCTCTTGCTGAATGAGAGCCAGTAGCAGGACAAGGAAGGACAAGACAAAGAGGGCCATTAAAACAATGTAGCAGAAGTTATCTCATAACAGAACTATGATAAGGAAGGTGCAACTTTGTTTTCTTTTGCAAATATCTCTGAGAGTCTTCATGTGACAAACCCACACATCTATTTGACCTACACAGGTAATGCTGTCACACCACCATCTGTATCTGACTGCCACCATGACAGATGGACACCAAGTCCTACTGTATTGCTGATCCCACAAAGCCCCTAAGCAATCTGATATCGATAATGTCGCAAGGCTAATCACTTAATAATAGGACTCCCTGCAAACCAGACACCTCTACCACACGCCGTGGGAGGAGAAGATGCTTTGCATACATCATCCTGTCAGCTGAGTTTATTATTCTTGCATTCAAGATAAACTGCAGCAGCCAAATGCTGGCCTGTATAAATTCCAGCCTCAGGAGTCCAGCAGGCACCGGGCTCCTTGTTAAACACACACACACATGCATGAATCCAGACGGGTAAATAATACGACATCTTTCTATTCCCAGCAGATCCTTCAAGAGCTGATGTTTTCTTTGTTACCTAGGGTGGTCCTCAGACCAGCTGTATAAACCAGGGATAAGGAGTGAGTGCATGGGCTATGCAAGAGACAACAGGCAGGAGAGATTTCTGGCCACATGCAGACCTTGCTGCTTTGTGCTAATAAAGCTTTGTTGTATGTCATTTAAACAGACACCAGGCAAACAAGCTCTGAGCTTCAGAGTCTTTATCTCTTCTGTTTACCTCTCCCCAGGATTCACCAGTGTATCTGTTAGGCAAAGAACATAGGCATCTAAGAGGCACAGAAAAGATATAAAACCTTCTGAGCTCAAGCCAAAGTCTTCTTAATGGGTTTGCTGAAGAAAATAATTCCTTCCTGTGAAACATCTGTATTGGTCTCTACTGGGGATGATGACCCAGCAGAATTGCAGGTCTGGCTAGGAGGCTCACTCCTACATTTCTTGCAGAAAGGATCCTTAGAATGAACAGAACATTCTCACGGTCCTCTTTTTGAGTGTATTTAGCTTCCCAGTGATTCTGGTTAGGCTGTGCAAACAAGGTGGCTGACTTGGCATTGTGACTAGTTATAAAGCTTCCAAGGAGTGGAAAAGAATGAAAACTTTCCTCAAAAATTTCTTGTCATTGATTAAAATAACAAAGAAAAAAAATCTGGCAGAGTAACACTGGCTTCAGAAGTACTCCTGTAGGCCTGAGCCAGAAGTGACATCCTCTGGCACTGACAGAGGTGGGTTCTGAGGCTGTGTTAAGACCAGGTCCAAGTCCATGCTCCAGGAAGAGTCTGGCTACGTAGTGCACCCTCAAGGGTTTAAGAACAAGGTTTGTTCCCCTTACGGGAAGCTGTCTTGGATACCAACAGGGACCGGCACATGAATAGTGTGCAGAGCCATTACTACTACAGTAGGTCCTGGTGTGACTTTAAAGGAAGAACGTATTTTTGAGTTTCCAGTGTCCCCTCACACTTCAGGTTAAAGGAGATTGTGGAACCCCGCCCTCATACCTCCCTCTGCAAGTACCAGGGATTCCTGGTCCATGCATATGACACCCCACCGTGCAAGAAATCACCAGTGCGCTGCCATGGGCTCTTCCCATCCTTTCTGAGATCCTTCTGGCTGACACAGACAGGAAAAGACTTCCATTCTTCATTTTCCCAAGTGTCAAACTAATGTCTCTGCTGAGCCATTGGATGCATAAAAGAACCAATCCTACCAATTAATCCTAAGAGATCATTAGCTTTTACCATTGTTAAAAATTGAAAACCAAAACAGTTTCAAGGATACCAAGCCATGGGAGCAGAAGCGTGAGGTGATGTTTCCTCTCCTCAAAGCCACAAGAAACAGCAGGTGACCCCAGGGCTCAGGCCTGAAGAAAACAACTTGTGTCAGTGCAGCCTCCACTAAGTTTCCAGGCTCAGAGCTCTCAGGAAGGAAATTTCTCTACAGTCATTGAAACAGTTTTCTATTTTCTCTTTCTTTGACAGGGTGATAATAAATAAAAGATCTTTGTGAAAGGGGTTGACTCACCCTATAGGTGAAGTAAAACTGAAACTATAAAGTGCCCAGTGAAATGAGATCAGCATGGAGATGATTTGCCAGACGTTGAAGCACTTGAAACCCGGCAAGAGATGTGGCCCATTACAAAAAAAACAAGGATGTCTAAGCAGGATGAGGAAAGAAGAGCTTGAAAACCTTTTCTATTCCCCTAGACCAGCCCTTTCTCTCAGCACTCATCTCCCTACCCTGCCCTTTCCACTACACAGGACCAGCATTCATTTCTGAACAACTAAGATTTGTCCTGATGTACCACCAGAAAGTAAAATACAGGGGGTTCTGCACTGCCTATTCCTTTACTCAAGCTTTTTACAGCAGTCCTAGAAAGATGCCTCAAAGGAAGTGTGACTCCTTCTAGAGTTCAGCAATGTGAGAGGAAATTAAGCGATATCTGCATTAAGGGCTGCCAGCAGGATGCTGTGTTCAGCAGATACTTTGGAAACTGCTTTGCAGCTTTGCAGCTTTGCACATCTGCTGCTCTGCTCCTGGCCAGAGAATAGAGCCGTGGAAAATGCTTTTTTAACCAAACCCTAGATGGGCTGGAAAATCAGACTAATGCTGGTTTGATTTTTCATGGGAACCTAGAAAATCTGATCCCAAGCTCCATAACATGTTCAAGCCTATGCTTTTTTTTAAATACCACTCTTGGCAGCTCATGAGGTGAATGGCAGATTTCATGCAGTGCCTCATTCTGCTTATAACTTTCAATCCATGGATGTCATGGGCACGCTGCCTGTCTCAGTTTTTCAGCTGTGTGTTGATCCCACCATTTCTGCTGCAGAAATTTGCATCTTCTTTTTTGTCTATATGTATCATCAACTGCATGACCAGATCTCATAGTGCTCATAGCTAACCTCCCCTATACGTGCACCCAGGGAAAGGCAAGCGCATATTTTACGACTTGGTCCTCAGCATCTCGCCCTCACTTAAAATGGGTGGTCCCATGCTGAAAAGGCCAGGAGACACTCCCCAAAATGCAGCAGCAGCTTCCTATTTCCAATTTTGCAGTACCAGGTGTAATGAGCTGGTTGCCTCGATCTTCAGTTCCTGATTTCTCAGCAAGTAAATAATTTCTTGTAGTTTTGTACAAGATGTACAATGTACATTTCTTGTACAGACCAAGAAGTTGAAGAGTCGCTCATCTTTGTGGGACCCTGTCAGCTCATCTTGGTCCAAGTGCTGTGACAGGATCTTTCATGAGCAGAGGTGCAATTGCCCTTCCCCTGAGCTGTGTACACATGCTGCAACAGTGTGAGCTGGCTCCTATTGTTCTGAAATACCAGGCATCATGGACTGAATGAGTGAGTGCATGACTGGCATTTTAAACATCCTCTTGCTAAGTTTTTATGACAAAAAAAGCAGGCAGAAGGATCTACAGAAACTTCTACTTTTTGGCTTTCACATTGCTCAGTTCTTCTGTACAGTCTTGAGCTCCCCTGTTTCTACAGCATCTGTTGGGGGCTGGTGCTTAATTGGGCCAGACAGATTTCCTTGACACCAACAATGAACTCAGTCCTTCTATGCTGGGGGCACTCGCCCAGCACCACATTAGGCTGGGTCTAGGAGCAAGGGAACACACCAAACAGACATGACTTCAGGATAGTTCACCATTTTTGACCCATTGCACAGAGGCTGAAAGCAGACTAAAACCTGGAGCTAGAAGGAGAGCTTTGTCCCAATGTGCCCATTGCTCAGGAGCCTTCTCAGCTGCAGCAGCAGCCATGAAGTACGCTCATAGAAGAATAATGGAATTTTCCCGTCTGGGCTCTAGCATTTGGTATAAGCAAGTCCTGATCCCGGGGAGACATTTAACCCATCTCTGCAGAGCCCCTGGTTTTGGCGGTGAGTGGGTGTCTTTGCCCTCAGCACGATCCAAATGTCCTTGCGGTGTTGGAAACACTGCAGCCACCTCAGTCCCCCGTCTCTTGCCCCCAGAGGGAAGTGGGCCTTGGTGTCTGCCACCCACTGCACATCTGCCTACCTTTCCCAGAGCGGCATTTGTTAGCTTTGCCTCTCAGCATGCAACGTCTTACAGTGAGTCACCTCTCCTGGGGAGTCTGTGGTTTGTGCCCTGACCTCGGGAGCTCCAGGATCTGCTCTGGGTGGGATCAAGACACTGGGAGTGGGGAAAGACCCCATCACCTTCTCAGCAGTGAGGGCTCCCTTCACATAGATAATGCTGCCTATTAGCACACCCACGAGAGCCAAGCAATCCCTTGGTCAACCCATCCAAACACAGGCAGCAGAAACCTAAAGGACTTTCCCACTTTTATGGGTGAAGCCTGCTTGTCTTTTACCCCGGGTGCAGGGAGAAAGTTTCAAGCAGCAAATGTCCAGGCAAATTTTGTTTTGCTTCTTTTGTATTGTCCTAGACATGACAAGAACCACATCTCCTAAATGTGTGGGCTTAGTTGTTTATTTGAAGGAGTGATTCTCTTCAATTTGACCATGGTTCTTTTTTTAAACCATTTAGAAAAAGACATTATCCTTATGAGTAATAAATATGTGGCAACTATTTCAAAAGATTTCAATCTGGTATCTGGGCCCTGTCTGCTGGGGCTTTATATAAACCTTTATGTATTCAACCCAATATGTATAATATAATACAGTTAAATATGTATCCACAATCTGTACTCAATATTACATACATATTTGTTCATGCCTTTATATTAAACTTTTTTTATTCTAGCTGTCTTCCAAAGTAAGGCAGTCAATAAATAATAGAAGGCTTTTTTCTCAGAAAATTTTAGAAATTATTATAACTCATATTACAGTAGGAGAGAAGCACCCATAGGTGTAACATACTGTTTTTCAGTCAAAAATTCCCCATAATATTGGGGAGGAGACAGGCAGTTATTTTGGCAGACCGAAGCTTCACTCAAAGCACAAAGCCTCTCACAGCTTGAAGTGTGGCTGTAAGAGCAGCACTTTGTGCTGAACTTGACCTCTCCCATCCAGTCTCTTCCCTTGCTTCCTATTTGCTTACTTGTTTTCAGAGCTCCATGAAAATATTTTTTATCTTGGTATTTTGACAGAACAATGTTCATGCAACTATTGGTGCCTAGAAGGTCCACACCCTCCCAGCTTCTGAGCCCAGCAGCAGAGAAAAGGGAACTTCAAGAGACCTTGCATTTCTACCTGCTTTGTAAAAACTGGCATCCAGTTAAGGAAGGAATAAAAAAGAATTGCTCATCTTTCTCAGGGTAAAGGTTCTGGGAGGAACTTGGACATATTGGTAAATATCAAAGAGTCCTCAAAGGACAGAGCCATGGTAAAGACACTAATAAATTTTACTGCCTACATAATTACTTGACCTTGGTGTCATCACTTTCAATGTCCTTCTTCAGGATGCAGAGCCTGGTGGGATCCCTCTGTTGGCAGCTAGCATCCACCTCAAAACACTGAAAGCTGCTGAAAGGCCATGTGAGGTCCTGCACCGATGCAGAGCCTTAGCTCCTGACTCCATCACAGGCTCTTTACATGATCTCAGCACAGAGATGTTTCTCTTCCTGCCTCTACGCAGCATTCAGCTATGAGATAATAAATCCGCTTCCCACTCATTCTACGAGAGGCTTATTTGGACAACTTCTTTTTCTTGGCAGGTGAGAATCCATTGCTGCTGAGGCAACAGAGCAGAATGGGAGCCAGACTGCAAAAGGGATGCTGAGGACAGCATGGGTCTCAGGTGCATCTGCCCTGTGCCCAGGGAGGGAGGCGGAGAGCAGGCTTCCAAGGTAGGGAGGCCACAGGATGAGATAGGCAGGATACATCAAGGCTTCTGGGGTGATTTGGTGCTTTGGTGCTTCATTTTCACTTTCAACCACCTACCAACAGCCAGCATGATGAGCTGTGCTCCTCCAGCTGCAAAGTAAACACGTGTGAGAGAACAACAGGGATGTGTTTACAGTACGTAGCCAAGTACAGTAGACTTCAGAGGATAAAAATACCCAGTGGAAAAACACATGGGCTTAAGTAAAACTTTAACCATCAGGGGTTGTCTAGCCAGCAACATGTGTACCCTTCACAGGCTCTCCTGCTTGCAGAGAGCTTTGAAGCTCCCTTGGAAAACTGCAGTTCTTTTAGATTAGTGGCTTCTCCACCCCAACCTCTGAAAATTACACCATAGGTCTGCTTCAGATTATAAACTCATTCAATGCAGAAAGGCATAAGGAAGTGTGGACAGCCCATGAGGCAGAGAGAGCCCACTGTACAATGTCCCCCAGAAGTAGTTCCTGAGCCACTGCAGGCTCCTGCTGAGAAAAAATTATCCCAGAGCAGAGATTAGCATGTCCATCTTTCCATCCCAGAACAACGCAGAGAAAGGTGAAGTCTAGCAGGTGATGCATGGCACTGTACAGCCCAAAGGAGTGACCATGTAATTTCCGAGCTCTCCCACAAACTGGGCAGCACGGCAAAGCCCTGGCACTCACCGTGGGCTTTGGGCAGGAGTAGCAGACTGAAGGCAATGGCTACAGCCCAGAGCAACTCCCATGGCATTGCTGAAATGAATGGAATTGCACCCGCCGAATTACACCCACTCAATCTGCATTGGATTGAGGCCCTGATTGAACAAAACACTCAAGCACATGCTTAAATTTAAGCATATGAATAAACAATTTCAGGGCAAATACTTATATGCTTGAGTGCTTTGCCAGGTAGGTGCTGTTCTCAGCAGCACACACCTGGAGTGAGGTGGTGCCATTTTTTTTATGTGGTCACTTTTCTGACTATATCCAGGCAAGAAAGAAAACTTTCCACTGGCTTCGGGCCAACAGGCACTTCAGGTGTGTGTAAGGTCTTAAAAAAAAAAAAAGGCTTCTTTTTAATCTTATCTGTCTCATTATCACCCTGACATTTGCTTTGGCTTTGAGTTTAATTACCTCTTGAATTGAACAAAGGTACAGATAGGGCTGAGATAATAAGAAGCCAGTAAAGCTGATGTATATAGGAAATAGGGCCTCCCTGAAGGTGTTAGTCCATGCAAGCTGACCCCTAGTTAAGAGAAAGAAAAGCTGATAAGGGAGAAAGCAATTAATCAATCATTCAGGAAACCTGGGGATGTGTAAAGAGGTGTCTGATGTTTGCATCTTACCTGCCACCTGGGCTGGTACAAATACAGCAGACCTCATTTAGATAAATACCTGTGCATCAGAGCACAACCAAGCAAACAAAGGGAAGCTCTGGGGGAAAAAAAAAAAGAGATGGAATAAACAAGGGAAATAAATATATTACCATGAACATCAGTATTCAGAGTAGAAAACTGCACAATAGAAAGGGTACATTATCAGTCACCAGAAGCAGAGATCAAGACCCCCATGGTGCCCCAGGTGCTCTGTACACAAAGTAATTAAGTCTCAGTCTCAGAAACGCTTCAGTCCAACTAGACAAAGATGGGGAGTGGAAAGCAGGAACAAACACTTGTCTAACATCGTGTGTGAGCAGCAAGGAGTAGGAACAGGATTAAGAGATTGTGCTTTCTGGGTGCTACATGAATAAAAGCTGGATCAGGCTTATAGCCACACAGAGCATGTCTGCACCACTGGCCACTTACAGGGGCCCTGCTGTTCTAGGACAATTTTATCCCATATTTTGGAGGCTCTCTGACCCAACAGGACACTTCAGGAGCTCTTCCTTCTCAGTCTGTTTCTGGACTGGGTTCCTGCTGGCTGAACGGAAGGGATGGGTGACTGGGAACTACACAGTAGAAGGTGGCATAGTTCAAAAAATACTTTGAACTAAAAGTCCAAGACTGTACTTTTGCAACAGGCTCTTTAAAACTGTTGAAGAGTCAAATAGAGTCTGTTACTCTGAGATGCTATCCATGTACGATGTTTCTACTATGATCTGAGCACAAAACAAGGTTATGGTGCCCATTCAAAATCCACACCTGAAAGAGAAAATGTAATTTTGAGACTGCACCATAGAAAAATCCTGCTGACATTTTTGCTTTGACTTTATCAAACAAATGAAAGAGAAACACAATCTTGTCAAAATAAAACATTAATTTCATTTTGATTTCATCAGCTTGACCCATGTTACAGCATGCTTTGGAGTCAAAACAGTAAGACTATTATGCCATGACTCGTCATAATATTATGGCATGGAAACCTAATAGACAAAACTCAAAGACTTTTATATAGTGTGATAAAAGTCAAAACAAATGTTTCAATCAGCTGGAAATACTTGTGCCTTCTTTGAAAACACTGTGAGAACCAACACCTTCTCACTGACCATGTCGAGGGTATCGGAGCACTGCTTTCCCACGGAGTGGCACTCAGTGGCCAACAATAACCATGTCTGACTGGCACAGGTCTCCAACGGCTCCACAGGGAATAAGAAAGGTGGAGCCACAATTCTTTCTGGTCTATGTCTCCTCACACGCATTCCCCAGAGACACATCACATGCACAGCCCTTCCTTTTCACCCCCAGAATACAGATACATATCAGAAGAGTGTTAAGTGGGGCAGTAAAGCTTGGGCAGGGCTTTGCTCCCCTGCTTTGCTGGAACAGTCCAAGATATTTTTACTTTTTAGGGAATATTTGTCAGAGGCCAGAGCTACTGATAGAATTTTCTGTCACATCTTCTTGGCTGAGGAAGGATAGCCCCTATCATCACTACAGGGCCACAAGCAGAACTGAAAGAGAGGACAGAAGCACCTGCTGATTCAAGTCCCTACTAAAACCCATTCCTCTCCCACACGGCTGTGGAGTTTGCTCCAGCTGGCACCACATTGTACGCTATCACCAGGCTGGCAGGGATATCTCCATGGCCTCCTCTTGCGCAAGGACCTGTGCAGACATGTTGTAAAAAGTTCATGGTTTTAGACAATTTACACTGCCATGATTTGACCATCATGCAGCCTTCCAAAAGTTGAAGTCTCTGTTGCTTGTGGACTTGTTACATGGCAGAGGTGTTCTACAGTGAATGGGTAAGACTAATAGGAAATTGAAATGCAGAAAGCAGCAGCAGAGATGTTCTCTTGCAGGAATAACAGTATGTGTTGAACAGGGATCTCAGCAGGGAGTATGACTCTGAAGTACCAGAAACAATGGCTCATTTCCCTCTAGAAACCATAGTAAAGGATGAGTTTTAAGGAAGGACCAATGTAATTGTCCCCCAGACAAATCCCCTTTTGCCCTGCAGCTGAGGTAGGAAAAACTGCAATGCCCTGAGCATGACTAGAGGTGATACCTGGTTGTTGGAGGAAGTGTTACAAGATTGTGAGTCTTTGGGCAATTCTGCCTTACTGACCTAAAACCAGAATTTGTAATTGTATTTTTTGCAAGGGATTAGGACTTCTCTTTCTGAAACAATATCTGGAAAACAGGAATGGATCATTAGGTGGGGACAGTTTAGAAGAACTCTGTGCTGGTGAGGACTCACGATTGTTTCCAGCACAGCAATTGAGTCTTGATAGCTCTTCCACATGGAAATAGAGAATGTGACAATCCAGTACAAGAGAAGCAACATGCAAAGTCTGCTTTTAAGAAGGAATATCTTAAACAAGGGGAGACAAAAGACAGGAAGAGACAGGAAAGTTTGCTGGAAGAGCTTTGCCATCTGCCAAGGATATTGGAATCCAAGGGTTCCAAAGACACAAAGGTCCCCAGGGGAACAGAAAAACCACTCCTGAGTGACTGCCATTTTATCTGGATCTGTTAGTCGTTTCTACTCTTTTGGAGTATCAATTTGCCTGTAGAGCATGTGCTCCTTGCCTTACTGAAAGGTGTTCTAAAAGAGTGAAATCAGGATTGTCCTGTCTATTCTCTGAAGACTATTTTACAGCCTCCAAATCTAATCACTTGGGTTGTTGCCTATTCCTGCTCACCTTATTTACTGGGGGCAGCTCAGGAAGAGAGTGTAGGTTGGCTGAATTCTTCTGGCAGCAGCATCCTATTGCCAGATGTCATTTTCTGGGGTAGGACACTAGTGCCAGTGGTGACTGAGTCCAGTCCTCTTTCAAAGCAGGAAGGGATCAGAGATCACTGGGAAACATGAATGGAAATGAGCTGATGTGCCTCATAGGTCAGAAAGGAACTGGATGCCTTCTTGTCATCCCTTGCTATTTTCTACAGCTGTCAAAAGTTATTAGGTACATGAGATCAGGCTAGTGGCTCGTTTACCCAGCTAAATATTTTCTGCCTGGCAGGAAATACTTAGGGAAAGTGAATTAGACATAGACTTGAAAAAAGTCATCTTTCTATTCAAATATTCTTTGAGCTTTCAGCAAACAGGACCAAAGGGGTTTCCTGAGTTGAGCAATGCAGCAAGTGCCCTGTGGTTTCTACCCTCAAGTGCATCCTGACCTCTTCCACACCTCCTGCCCTCTGTGATACCCCACAGCAAGCTGCATCTCAGGCTGAGAGGACTCCTGTAGCATCCGGGGAGAGTGCTGAAGGCTCCAGAGCTCTGCCCTACAAAAAATGGTGGGACTCTGCTGTGGTGCCTTCACTGTGTCACTTCCCTGTGGGGAGAGCACCCTTCTTTGCTGCTTTCATTCCCCTTGCATCACTGCAAGCAGGAGAGCTGTGGTGGGGGACATGGGCTCCTCACCTGGTTATATCCTCTCTCCAAGTGTGAGGAACACCAACCATCCATTCCCAACCAGCCTCAATAACTGAGTTGTGACTTTCATTAGGAGTACTGTTTTCCAGAGCCTTGGGTTTTTTCTTTCTTTGTTTGCTTGTCGTGCTTTGTTTCTGATGCCTTGTGCTTAGCACAATAAGACAACACTAATAATAAAAAAGAGAATGAGACAATGTTCACAAAGCTCTGTCTTTTCTATCCCCTAGCTCCTTGAAGTGGTACCAGATGTTGTCCCACAGCAGCCTCCTGGCTGGTGCTTCTTGGCATTACTGACGTCTCTCACTCCAGACTACTTCAGGCACAGCTCAATTGTTGGCTCTCAGGGTGCAGGGCTGGGATGTCTCTTCATTTCCACTGTGGAGGGAACTGCCCGTAGCACTGTCAAGCACTCAAAGAAAAAAAACTAACTCCCCCAAAAAAGGAGCAGGAAAATTAACAGGTTAAATATTTTAAAGCATATGAGTAATAGAATGGAGAATTCTTTTGGAGCAGGAGGCAGTTTTGCCATAGCCCTTCTCCATCAGACTGAATTACACTTAAAAAGCATTTTATTACTAAAACCTTGTACAGAATTTCCACAGGTAAACCAAGGAAAATGGCTCAGATTCAGTCCTTCAGGATGGATCCACAACCAACATTTGTCCAAGCAGGTAGGTAGGAGATATTTGACAAGGCTTCGGTGTATTTTGAATAAGGCATTTCATAAAGTTAATACTGAACCTTGAGCAGAAATGGCAGCCACGATCTTCTCTGGACTAATGAAGCAGCTCTTAGTTGTGTGAGCTGCAGATTTATTGATAGTTGTAAGGATATCCTTCTCTCCTGGTCCCCTATCCTCTTTGAACAACACCAAGTGTTTCCTGCAGTGTAGCCATAATGTTCACATTCAGCTGATGAAAATTTAGGTGAAAAGCTATGCATTTTATTTTGTCTTTTTTTAATTTCCCTCCATTTTTGATTTTCTGCATGTTGCTTGGCCTGGATGCTGTCTGGCTTACAGATTGAGTAATGCTGCTCCAGATTATGGAGGGTCCTGGAGAGATGTTCCCATTTATTGCCCTATTGTCCCAGGGATGAAGGAAGTGGGTTTTATTCATGAGTGCACTTAAAAGAGCCTGGGTGTTTAGAACAAGCTGCATATCCAGCTACACTAAAATAGAACTTGGAGACTATTTTTCCTTCTAGAAGCCCTTAGTTCTGGTTTTAAGGTATAGTTTATCCTTGAGCACATTTTTTTCCAAGAAGCAAGACAGTTTCAAACCACCTTTTCAACATACAGCTGAAATTGTACTGCTGAAACACAAGCCGGGTTTTACTCCCTTCCAGGTTTTCATCATAGTCTTTTGGATGGAATTTAGAGTCTGCAGCTCCTAGGCTTTCAACATGTTAACCCAGGGAAAGTAGATGCAGGGACCCGTGCGCTGAAGACTGGCTGCAGAGCACTGAGAACACCAAAGAGTAAGGCAGAAATGTGACTGGATGCAGCCCAGAGCACAGTGGAACTGACTGGCTTATCTATATCTGTATCATCTATATATCTATGAGTGTATTTAAACTGACTAGAGATGATAGTAAAGCACATACATGTGAGGGTATTGTAGGCAACAAGGAGGCTAATTTGCTAAAGCAGATACGCCTGTGTGCAGGCAGGAGCTCCTTGCCTCGGACACCTCCTGCCTTCCTGTCACTCACATACCAAGAAACACAAGTTATAAACAAGTTCAGTTGCTATGGCTCATGCGTCCTTCTCCCTCTGGAGTGATCCCTGCTCTTTGACATGGTTCCAATTGCCCTCCTGCCTCCGGCTACCCTGGCACTTGGATCAGGCTGTCAAGGTCACCTCCCCGCTGCCGGGCCAGACAGTGTGAGTGCTTGCAGACGTCCTCCTCATTCTGCGCATGCTGACCATCCCCTGGCGGGTCAGGCATCTGCCAAGCCAAGAAGATCTTAGCTCAGCTGCCGGCCTCTCTCTGTCTGGATTCCTCTTGCATCTCTCGTTTCTGGTCTCCTTCCTCCTCTCTTCCTCCGGCCGAGATGCCCCTTAGTCTGCCTAGGAACAGCAGAAGGTGACATCGCTGTTGGTCAAATATAAACCCAGAGCTGTTGCCTGGAGGCACTCTCCACTGCGTGCTCTTGGAAGCAGCACTTTACAGGGTGCTGTCCTGTACTCGGTCAAGCAGAGCTGAGGGGAAAACCAGTGCACAAGCTGCTTTAGCAGTACCAGTCATAGACACTATAAGGTGCTCTTTGCTTTGCCACATTCTGCTGCCAAAAGTTGAATTCAGCTGTGGGAAACATGTCAGCGTTTATCCTGCTTGACTGAAAAACTGAGCTAAGAGAACATTGTCTCTGATTACAGACAATTACACATTGTTGCTTCGGTTTGGTTTTTCAAACTGCCTTTCGGCTCCCACAGCAAGTTTTGAAGGGGCCAGTACCAGCTTTCATTGGACCTACAGTTATGGGCAGAAAAAACAGGCAAGCATTCAGGCACCCCTCAGGAGGACATATATGGAAAAAAGTTCACTTGTTTTTCTCCTGTCATGACATCTGATCCAGTAAAATCTGTTGTTTTCCCCATGTCTCCTCCCTCAGTTATGTCCAAAACCTACCACAACACCACAACAGTTCCCAATTCCCAAGAGATACCCAAAGCCTGCAGTGCTGCAGCAGGATTGCTGGATCTGACATGCGTTTCGGCAGGACACCTTGCACACAGACTCACAGCTGGCCTGGGGAGAGGTTTCCCAGAACAAACGAGCACTTGGAGAAATAGCCATAAACCAGGAGCCCACATCCACCTTATCCACATATGGAATCAAGCCACCTCAAAGTCTGTGTATTGATGCTGCTCTTCCCTGCCCCAGGCTGATACAGAGCACCTAAAAGCACACATGGATAATACTGCCTTTGGCATTGGTCTTGCTTTTTCTTGGTGTCTCTCCGGGTTTGGTTGTCTCTGGGGAACCTACAAACAGCCCCATACCATGCAAAGACTGGATAGAGCCATCTGTACTAATTCATCCCTGACTCCTGAGTGTGCTGTTGAAAGGTCAGCAGCCAAGGAATGAAAGGTGATGGGATAAAGCTCTGCCAGAGGTCTCTCCACCCATCTGTTCTGAATCAACCATCACCTCTTGGTTAAATCAACCACTTTTGGTGCTACCTCTAAAAACCCTTCGCACAGCAAGGTACACAATTCTCTATTCTTCTGGCCCCATCAGTGTTCTGTTCCAGCACAGCCTTCCATCTGTATGGGCAAGAGCACCTTGCCAAGGTTGGCCACCAAGCCACGACCCTTGTCCCTTATGTCAACTGTTTGTTTCTACACCAAGACTCACAAGTGATTCAAACCTGCATGTACTGGCAAAGACAGTCTGGAGCTGACTCTGTCTGTACAGACTCCAGAAGCCCATGGGGCAGGGCACATAAGCATGGACATGATGGGAAAGCAAGCAGGCTGCTCTGTCCGTGGCCCCGAGCTCACAGGCCGCTCACAGCGCTGTGCTGCACCAAGCAGGCAGAAACACAGAACCCTTCTCTCCTCACTGCCCGGAGCTGTCCTTGCTGCCCCACTGACTCAGCCACCCTCCCCACACTGCCTGCCCAGGGGTGCCCAGCCAGAGCTGCACAGCAAGCCATGCAAAAAGCTGCTTTGGTGCATATGGCTTTGTGCACTGCCTGGGCTTGGAGCCCCCGGAGCAACTGAGGCTCCCCAGCACCGCTGCTATTCATGTCTCCTGTGAGAAGGGGCGAGGCAGGGGTTGAGGCGTTGGACCCCATGAACTGCATCCCAGCCTGTGCATCAGGCTGCACTTCTTGCTCTTTCATGTCCATCCCAAATACAGCATCCTTCCCACTAAATTATAACGTAGTAGGAGAGGACGTGACCAATTTAAAAGAAATACAAATTTACATTTGACGTTTATGCCTGAATTGCACTCTTGTTACAGAATTGGCTCAGTGACTCTCAGTGCAGAGCTGATCTTTGACTTTGTATTTTCCAGTTTCACTTGTTAGGTTGAAAAGAATGGAAAAAAAAACCATAGTGAAATTCCTCTATCTTTTTTATTTAGAAGGCAGCTGAAATGCTCCAGACTTTCTATATCCATTCTCCTACTGAAGTCAGAAGGTGTTGTTCTTCCCTTCTGGTCTTTCATAAGTCATACTCCCAAACTATCAAGTGAGGAGGAAATTGTTCCCCACTGGTAATTGTCTCTTGCATTGCCTTGAAGCGAGCGTGGAGCCAGACAAGGCGTAGGAGGTCTTCAGTGATTCTCCTGAGAGTTTTTTCCTACCTTAGAGAGCCCTTTCTGTCTATGAGTAAGACCACAAGCCCTGCAGCCTCCTCCCAAAAACACCTCAGAAAACATGCTTAGAACTGTCTTTTGGAAAGGGAAATTTTGCATCCTTTGTGGATTTTCATTTTTATCAATCACACCATTCATTATTTGCACAAACATGAAAAATAGCTCTCCCACCAGCAAAACTGTTTGTTTTTTTTCCAAATGCTCAGATCAAAATAGGCAAAACAATATGTGGGCTTTTTTAATGTAAGAAAAATATATAGCTCAAAGGCTGAGGCTCTTTGTTAAGAACAGTTTTAGAAAAGGACAGTTCTAAAGGTACAAAAATGGATTTTTATAATTGGAAGTGCCTGCAAGGCCCAAGTATAGCAGGTTTTATTACATCTCCACTACCAGGTACTTAGGTGCTTCTCAGAGCCTGCCATTAGCCAGGTCTGTTGAACAAGGCACACAATTATTTTTTTTATGAAAATGCTGGCACAAGTTCACATGCAAGGAAGGTGCTGAGCCTTTGATCCCAAGCGCCAGGCAGATCCTTGAAAATGTCACAGAATGATTCATGTGCCCAAGAAAAGGGAGATCTGCTGAAGAAAAGCAGGTGTGAGGCTGCCTCTAGCCGGGCTATGGCTGGTGGAGTAGAGCCATAAGGCTGGGGGTGCTGGGAGAAGAGCTCAGAGGAGTGGGGTGCTCAGCTGCAGCTGTGGGGCAGATATCAGCTAGCCAAAACTTGCCCAGCCTTGACACTGACTTCCCCCTTCATGCAATAAACAGGACATTTTTCCCTTTAGGTAAGCCAGCCTCATTTTGAGAGGAGACCGGGTGATTCAGAACAGAAAGAGTCCACATGTAGGACATGGAAAAAGGAGGAGGAAAAGACAACTTATTTGATCTGTCTGTTTTAGCATGGCTGGTGTGTTTGAATAGGTGGTAGGGAGCCAGAATAGAAGAGATGACAGTGTGTCACCATGCAGAAATACTGTGGGCCCAGAACATAAAGACCAAATTTTACAAAGAGGGGTCTAAAGTTAGGAACCTAAATCTGTCCAGGAGCACTGTTAGACTCCCTTACAAACCCTGGAGAGCCTCAGTGCTTGTGGAGAACCAAGACACTGATGTAAGAGACTGGAAATTTCTGCTCCTACTTGGGCTTCTAATCCTGCTGGGGGGCTCCGCCAAAAATTCCAGCACCACTACCTGTGTTTGAGCATCCAGATAGGATGAGGCTTAGCTGAGGGCAAAGTAAAGCGGAGCTTGGTCTTGCTTTGAAGAGACACTGCTTCTAAATCTGCCTCTTTGGGGCGGAGGCTGCCTGGAGTATAAATCAATGGCCACACTGCATATGTATGTTGTAAATAAGCATTGGAGAGCATCCAAGGCAGCCAGCTTCCTGGCTGAGGCGCCAGGAGTTGAACCCAGCCTCTGCGAAGTCTAAAGCATGAGATAAGATAGCTTGGGTTAAAAAGCTAACCATCTGTAGCTGGGGGCTGCAATGACCTGTAGCCTCTCCGATTTGGCCATGCAGGCTTAGCAACATTTCCTCCCTGGTTTTGGGGACAGCTGTGTCTTTAAGAGGCTCCAGCCTGAACCAGTTGGAAATAGGGTTGAAAATGCCAGATCTCTGACAAATTCACCGAACACCTCTGAGTCTTTCTTTGCAGTCAGCTCGACAGCCACCAACAAAGCACTTAAAATTAGCTCCCAGGACCGCAGAGATGTCCCTGCAGGCAGAGGAGGGGACATCATGGACACTGAGCTTTCTGCAGAAGCTGGGTTTGGAGAACATCACCAACCCCACTGCAGGGTTCATGGCTCCCTTGGGCCCCCTCTTTTGTTTAGCAATGCTGCATAAAGCTGGATGTGCAGCACAGTCCAAGGAGCTTCACACAGGTCAGTCTGCTCCTCGGGGCAGCTCTGGCGGAGGACAGCTGAGGGAAAATGATGCAATTGTGTACAAATAAAGGAAATGAAAAAAAACCCCGAAACAATATCAGAACCCCCACAACCAAAAGCTGACGCTCTGTAATTTTGCCCTCTAAAAGCATCTGTATTTAACATTGTTAAAGAGAGCAGCATGTTTCCAGAGAGCTAAGAATGGCAGAGCTGCCCTAGTCCTCTGTCTGGGACTTGCCACTGCAAAAAGAAAGCATTTCTTCCCTTATGGTCTCATGACTGCTTACCCTGCAGTGTAGCCACCATAAAACATCCCCTCCAGGCGGGGCAGTTAAATATATTGCTCTTCTCCAGGCTTCCTGCCATGCTTTGTGAGTGCCGTGCTCAGTGGCCCCTGCTTCTTGCTAGATGTACATTGCCAATTCCTCACACCTTCCAGAGCTCCAGTGGGATTTCCTCTGGGAGTCCCAGGACCCTTCATCAGGCATACCTATGAGGTGTTCAGCAAGGAGTGGGGAAGGCCAGCCCAGGGGCTGTCAGGGCCACATTAAGGTCTGGGATGCAGAACTGAAGGGCACCACCTCTGCCGGCTGGGAAGGGCTCAAGGAGGAGCAAGTGCTGGCGCCGCTTGCCGGGCCCTGGCTGTGAGCGGCAGACGTCTGTGGCCACTGGATGCCTCTTAACATATTCCAGTGCCCTCAAGACAAGGTAAATTGGTGGTTGAGGCAAAACTCAGTTTTGTGTGCAGTTATACTGCCCTCCCTGAATTCTTGGTCAACCAATTTTTGTTTGTTTGTGTTACATACTCATTTCCCTTCCCACTTTAAAGGCCATTTTATGCTGGCAGAAGGTGCCATGCTGGCAGCTCTGGTTGACCCAAGAGTTAAATTTAAGCCCTAAGACAGGTAGAATGTTAGCAGTGGCTCTTGCCTCTTGCTCTTTTTGCCTCTTGCCTACCCTGATGGTGACCCCAGGCTCTGCCCTTCCCAAGCCAGCCCAGAGGGAGCCCATCCAAGTGGCCATTTGCCCTGAAGCCTGTCTGGCAGCATCCATGCCAGGCAGAGCCAGCAGCAGGGTTTGCATCACCATGGGCAGCTGCCTACCAGGGTCCAGCAAGGTGGGGAACCCCATCCTGCCAGGGCACAAACTGACAGCAAAGAGCAATACATAGTATTGAATGCCACATTTCTCCAAATATTGACCAAGTCCCACAGGTACTGGTGTCCTTCCTGCCCCATAGGACCATTCAGAAACCCTGATTGAAGGGAGCAGTGAGATATCTGCCTTTTCATCTCTAATGCAGGCAGTCTTGGGCGCTGAAGCAAATTTCTGTGAAGCTTTCAGCAGCTTTCCCACATTTTTTGATTCACCCATTGCTACTGTATCTTCAACCATTCACATCAATTACACTGACATGAGAAATTCAGCCTGCTAAGCAAGGGGTGGCGCTTGGGACTCACTGCCACAAAGAACTGTGTACTGGAGTTCCTCTTCTCTCCATTACATCTTTTTTTGGCTTTTACATTTTTTGAGTATGGCCTTTTCCCTGTGTTCTGGTTCATCATAAAGCCTTCTAGGACCTTGCCTGCATCTATTAATTAAGCTTCTCTCTCAGGCTGCATCCATCCATGACTTTGCACTCTGCCCAGGCA
Organism: Eulacestoma nigropectus; assembly: GCA_013397775.1. NCBI lineage: Eukaryota > Metazoa > Chordata > Aves > Passeriformes > Eulacestoma > Eulacestoma nigropectus. Next base: position 3,450,221 of record VZTE01004276.1, read on the forward strand.
CTGAGCAAGCATTCTCAAGATCTCTCTGTGTGCAGAGTTGAATGGAAGCTGCTTTAAAGGAGTTATCACCTTGAAAAACCCAAACTTGGGTTACTTTAGGGTCAGTGCTATCCTATGGTGTCTGATCAGTTCAGAGTTCAGACAGTGCATCAGTATCTGGCTGCAAAACACCTCATAGGCATGCCCATAGCCCCAGGACTAATCTAAGAGTAGTCATTTGCCTAACTCCTTCACACTTTTTTTTTTTCTCTGCCAGCTTTTTGCCAGTAATGTTTGACAATCTCTTAATAAATCATTTGAATCAGTTTGCTGCCTCATTTGGAGGCATTCTGGCAGACCAACAAGGTCCAGCTTCCCCTACCTTGGAAGGTGGTTCTTTGGAACCCACCCTGTTGCAATCACTTAGACAAATAATAGTTCTGGTGTTCATTAGTTGCCTGTTGACCCCATGGCCTTTATGCATGATACACTCATCTAGTTCCCACAGTTCATCTCCTGCACTGCGGTCCCCCGCTGCTGCTTGAAAGCAGCAGGTAAAGCCATTTTCACATCTTCAGCCCCCTGGTTCCCCAGCTGGCTCCCCACACAGAGACTCAGAGGTCTCAGCTCCCATCAAAAGGTGACAAAGTGCTCACATTTTTAAAATCACCTGAAATGCAAATGGAGGACGTAAGCTCTTCTGGAACCCGGGGCGAGTGTGGGAGAGGGGAATGCTATTCATTGTGGTACTGGTGAAGGAAAGTACAAGCAGTCTTGGACGGTGCCCAGCTGCTTGCCTGAGGCAGGATGGAAACTTGCCACAGAAGCACTGACACCTCCTCGGGGTTAAACGAGGTTGTGCGTCCTCCTGGGAGCTGTGCTCTGCTAGGTGCTCTTGATAGGAGCTCAGCCATTAATTTGCTCCAGAGTGGTTCAGATATTTCGGCCTAGCTCCTGGTAAAATATTTACTATGCCTTCTTATCACTTCCCTAGGAGCTTTAGTTGGAGCTAACTGATGCATTAACTCCTTTGGGACCTAACTTGGGTTTTCTCTGCAAGGTCCTGGAACACATCCAACATCATTAAGAAAAAAAACCTTCCTTTCTCAGTCAGTTCTTTTAGGCAGAATTTCACCTGAAACCTGGACTCCATCTGGCACTGAGATGGCTGCACGCAGACACTCTCCTCTCTCCTGATGATGGCTGCAACTGTTGCTTTCTATGCAGGCAAAAGTATCCCCTAATGAGCTAATTATCACATCTCCAGGGGCAGTATAATAATTAATGAGCTTAAGCAGAGGAAGGAAGAGCCAAGTTAGGGACTGGGGATTGCTTTCTAATGCTAAAGGTGTGAGGCAGCAGCACACGGTGCCTGGGAAGACTGTAGGGTATATTTAAGGGGAGGTGATGCACATACCTGTACAGGGCAGGTGAGCCCAAGCTGCAGAGCCCAGCAGCACTACATGGGCTTTCAGGTTCCTGATTTGCTGTGGTGCTGCCCTCCTGCACCCCACTCTTACCATAAGCATTTTCCACCAGCTCATTGCTTCCCATTATCCCTTCTAACATGTTCCTATTCATCCTTCGTAAATTTGCATGTTTTGGTCTTTACAGTACCTCTTGCTGGAGTCATGTCTGTGTTTTGCCCATCTGTTCTTGTTCTTCATATCCTCGTATGCCAGGATGGAAAGATGCTTATGGTGCAGCTGAGAATGGGTTTTCTTGTTAGAGCTTCCCAAGCTTTTTTACGTCTCTCCTGTAATTTCAGCTTGACACTCCAAAGGGTTCAGCAAGGTGCTATCAATGCTGGATCTCATCCAGTCATGCAAACAAGCAAGCCTTCACTCAGGATTATCACCAAGAAATTCCTTCCTAGGATAAATGAACGGCTGATGATGTTGAACAGATATAGCCTGCCATTGTCTCCTGGTGTTTGGTAACTATCAGAAAGTTTTCTATTTCGTTTAAATAGAATTTCTTATTAAAAAGCCCTTGTGAGCCAAAGCATTAGACAAAGACCACATTCAGCTCCTCTAAAATGTACATGAAAATTGAATTAACATCCCGTATGTTATATGCAGTACCTGTGCAGCAGAGCGGCTCCCTGGCGGGCCAAGACAGAACAGTGCCATTGTCTGTTCTCCACAGACCCTCTCCGAAATCGCCACCTATGTGGACAGGACCCTTCCATACAGCATTCACCAGAGGACAGATCAGCTGTGGCATAGGGCACAAGCTGACTCTGGAAAGCCCTCACTCCAGTGATGGGCCAAACTGTGTGAATCCGATGCATGAAAACTAAGAGATGGTGTCTGAAAGCTCTATTTGTGCCCTAAATTACACATTATTATCTCCATCCCTGGCTGCCAGGACCTCACTTCACTCTTCCTCTTTCGGCCAGAATGAAGGTTATTGATTTCTCTGTAGTTAATTGTGCATGTCTCCACCCACAACAGACCTGCCCACACCTAACTGCAGTATGGCTGATCGAAGAGCCCATCCAGTTACTCCCCTGGGGACATAAGGAAGCAGAAGGGCAGGTGAGCATCATGTCTGCACTATTTGAACTGAACCAGAAATGAGACTCCAGCCAGCACTCAGGCAACCCCTCAGTGGCTGGGAGGGTCAGGAGGTAGGGTAGAAGCAGGAGGGAGAGAAGAAGTCCTCTCTGCATCCTTCCTGGCTGCACACTTGGGGTCTTCTCAGGTGGTGAGGTGCCACTTTTCCTTCACCTCCTTGTCCTCCTGCTCTAGCAACCTAACCAAAGAGTGAGGTGGGCATAGTGATGGGCTGGAGTAGGGTGGCAGAGGGGAGAGGACAAGGGGACAGGGCTGCCCATTATTTCTCCCCAGGGCTCTTTGCCTCCAGGTCCTTGCTCTTCACCAGGGCACCGCCTGTCATGTCTTTGCTCACCCCTGTGTTTTGTTGTTCACTTTTTATTACAACCCCTGCATTCATGTGCATTTACCCTAAAAAAGGATTGGCACACGACTGTACTAACACATAACCCAGGCAGCTGTGCTTCCCAGGTCGCCTGCTCTGGGAAGCGAGCAGTCTGGCCTTGAGACAATATATCTCACAGGTGAGTAAACAAAGGGAGGATGAGCCAGACAGGAGAGCAGGGACTGGGGAGAGGAGAGAGAGGCAAACACCTAAGCCCAGACACCCAGCCTCAGCAGCCAGAGGTGGAAACCACAACCTAGAGTCACCTCCTTTGAGCAGGTCTTATCCAGGAGCACCCCACATCCCCACTGACGGGGATTTATCTGGTAGCACTCCCATGTTCTTCACTATCCTAGGTTTTTCCAGGGACTCTCTCAGGTCACTGTCATCCATTGACAGGAGCTTGGATTAGGAGGAGCCACCACCAGAACGCATCTTATTTTCCATGCAGGGTTTGGGGGACCAGCTTAGAGGTTGGTTGTCCACCAGGTTATTTGTCTAGGCCAGAGGAATCTGACCCTGGTAAAGTAACCCCAGGGTTCTACCATTCCTGCCATCACCTGCTAGCAAGGGCCCAATCATAAAGTACCTATTCGTAGACAATGGTGTCAGTATTCGGCAAATCCCACTGTTTGTCAGTGCATCCATATGCCTGCCACCCACCAGTGTCCCATCAGGTCCCTTGTTCTGAAAAGGCGGCATTTGAAAAGCAAAAGAAACCTCAAACATTACTTATCAAAGCAGACATTTTCTACAAACATTTCTTCATTCAGATTAAAAGCCATTTTTCATTGAAGATATCTGTTTGTTTTTTTAAGGTGTTATCAAAATAGATGTGGCCCATTACAATGGCAACATAGCAGTGAAATTTGCTTTCAGGATTAAGCTATTTGCAAGCAGGGGCATGGGACAGACAAGGTAATATTTTTTACTTCTCCCTATGCTACATTTTTTCCTGCAGTTGGGCAAGGGAGGTGTGAAGCAATTTGAAATCGCTTTCTCCTGGAATATCAAACAATTTCTAGGCTTTGAAGGTTGGATGTCTGGTCTTGATAAGTATTTATAGGACTGACTGACCATGGTAGAGTTCTCAGAGGAGTTCTTTGTCCAGGTGTCTGTGCAGAGCTTTTCTGGGGATTCAGCAGCAGTATAGGAAAATAATATTTTCCCAAGTAGAAATTACACCAGCTGTGGTGGGGTATGCTTCAGAAAATACCATGAAAGTGAGAATGCAACTGTGGAAAACAGGAAGCTTGGGAGAGCTCAGATTTTGGGGCTGATAGGGAAGCTGTGTGGAGGAAACAGAGAGGCTGGGGAATGTTTGCTCTCTCTAGGTCTAACACTTCGGTTTAGTAAAGAGTGACTGGGTTTGGAAACATTTCTGTTTGTGGAGAGAAAATTATTCTTGCCTGTGGAATGGATAAGAATCCAAACAAACAAGGCTTATCCAAAACTTGCAGTAATGTTTGATATTCACCATCCTTTTGAGGAACGAAATTTAATCTCTGGTTTGTTTCATCCAGATAAAGCTGGTGTTCCTACTGTACCAGAAAATAAGCCTGCCTCCCTGTCTTGATTTATTTTTTTCTCTCTGTTTGTAATGCTTTAGCTGAATATGTTTGAGTCAGGACACATTTTAAAATGCAAACAGAAGACAGGCCCCCTAATTCCAGTGAAAGACTATGCAGGTTATGTACCTATCACAAAATTTTGTGCTTAAAAGCTCTCCTCTCTATAAGTAGTAAAGCGTCCTTTGTGTTACTTTTGTGTGAAAGATCCTTCCTCTAGATCTCTGTCAGCTGAATGAGGACATGACACCATCAAAGCTGTTTGGGAAGATATAATCCCTGGATTATCAGGTCCAAATTGTGACACAAAGCAGTATTTGGGTCGTTGAGACAAAACATAACACAAACCTCTCAATGTAAGTAAAAAAAAGTCACATTTAGGTAAAAGAATGAAAGAAAAGTACCATACTCTGGAAATGTTTTCTAGAAGACGGTCACCTCCTCTGGTTCCTTTCAGGACCTTCTGGTGTGCCACAAAGAAGAAATACTGGCTTCACTTATTTCATCCCAGGTAATTAAAAGTCAAATATGTGTACACAAAAAAAGGACACGTATGCACTTTAAAATTTATTTTGTCCTGAATACTGGGCTTAGGTGTTGCAAATCCACATGGCTACATCTTTCACAAGGAAGCTTTGCTATCACTTAAGATAACACCCCATTTCTGCACATAGCCCACTCTCTAAGAAAGTTTCGTGTCTGTCCTTTTGGGATCCCTCTCAGTTGTTAAATGTACTGGCGGTATATAGCAGTCATAATTCCTCAGAGCTGTGGTACTCCTTGGTCAGCCTCCGTTTTTTCCAGCTGGGGACAGAACAAAATGATCTGCTGAACAACACCTTCCTGCTTCCAGCATTAGGAGTGCCAATTCCTAGGTGCCAGCCTCTTTTCCCAACCCGCAGCCCCATTTCTGCTTAAAAGCCTTGCTTCTGCAATTGGATTTTTGCCAGCTGGGTGCACTCTTGCAAACTACCTTGGGGTCAAGACCTTTGGTTTAGGAACAGCTATGTTAGGTGTCATAGGCTTTGTACCCCATTCCAAAACATACTTTTCTAGTCCTTCCCATCTCAGGTCTTTCAGTTTACATCAGCACCAGAACTGTCAGCTCCTTTTAGTAACTCTCCAAAATTTGTGGTTTACTCGCATATTGTGTCATGGGGTTTTACATGATAATTCCACCAAGAATCACAAAACCATCATTTTTCTCAGTTTGAAGATGGAACAGCCGAGTTTAACTTCCCTGACCCGTTCTCCATTCTCTAATCTCCCTCCTGTGCCGCTTTTAGTGGTCTTTTCTATATTTTCCTATTTGCCTGCACAGTTTCCCCTGATAAGCAGCAATAAGTAATTTCTAAATATACTTGTATACATTTATATATTTACATATTTCAAAAACATAGAAGTGATCTAACCTCTCAAGAAAAGCCACACACACAACTTTTTTTGGCTCCATTTTTACTCAACTTTGTCTCGGTTGTAGTTAGTGGTTTGGCAGATCTTTGTGTATTTTTGGATCAAACACTCACGCCAGGGAACACAAAGGGTCCTGGTATGAAATTCAGAGGAAGACCTCAAAGAGGGGTATTTATTTTTTGTTAAAAATAGTTCAGCCCATCTCTATCTGTATTGAGATTGGCAAAAGAATGGGTATGATTTTCATTTTTTGCAATGCTTTATTTTAAACATTTGATAAAAATAGTCAATAACAAAAAAGCCAGTTTATTTTTACTGCAATGCAAATTTTTTCTCTGCTGTTCAAGTCCTAGATGCCAAATATAGGCCATGAGGGCAGCATGCTAAGAGGAAAAGTAGAAGGCTTTTCCTTCTCATTTCCACTAAACTGAGCATGTAACCAAAAGCCTGGCAAGCTCTTCATCTGGTATCTTCTGTCTTTCTCCTACCCATACACCACCTCCAGTCCCAACTTTATATGTATTTCCTCCTGTTTGTGCTGGTAACCTTCACAATTACTCTGTGTTTCTCTCAGGAAGACCTATATTTGAAAGAGGCTTTTGCATACCCAGGAGATACCATCCCATCAAAGTGTGCAGCCTAAAACATTGTTTAAAAAGGGCACCTCTCAAATTGTTAATGTCCTCCTAGATCCCATTTTTTTCTACTTAATGTCCTGCTTCTGAAAGCTTTGGCCCATGATAAGAATCCCATGAAGTGTATGGTACAGAAAGCCATCTTTGTGGCGAACAGGAGTTATGCTCCATGTGCTCTCCATCAAGGCTTCCTCATCCACGGGCAAAGCGGGAGGTTAAACCTCCTGGGTGCTGGCATCAGCTGCCAAGAAATACTTAGGTCCCACCGAAGAACCACATGGTCACACACACTTACACTTGTTAGGGACAAAGACTGCTACCCAGCATGAGGTGGTGTTTTAGTGTGGTGTCTAGGTTTTAGGGCACCCATATCTGACCTCAGATCTGTAAGAAGTTAGCAGTTGTGTCAGGAACATCTAAGGAAACTCAAGCTCCACACACAGTCAGCTGTAACCAGGAGCAGCTGCCCGTCAGAGGACTGTGAAGGGTTGAGCTACATGGGACCATGCAAGATTGTGTGTGGTGCTGTACAAACACAGCAGAACAAAAGTTAATCCTTGCCCTGGAGAGTTTTGATGAGAGAAGAAAGGATTCTTTGCAAAAAAAAGGCCTCACCCCAGACACTGGAGTGTACAGGAATGAGTCATCTGGTCAAATGTTGCAGTGGTACCTGAGAAAGAGGTGGTTTCTAAGGACTGTGGCAAAACCCCTCCGGGCACTGAACATTCAGAGTGGTCAAACTGCATTGAAGCAGATCTTACATTGAAAAGTTAAAACCTAATGTGTTTTTTTCTCCTAGCAGTCTGCTGTATGAAGCATTTTGTGCCATGACCAGCACATTAGCACTGTTCTGGTGAGTGTGGAGGACATCAGGAAATCACTGCGTGTATTTTTAGGCCACTTGAGTTCTGGCAGTATATACCCTGGGATTTCAACTCAGTTAACTCCCAGCTATATCATCTTAAGCTATGCTGGATGAAATGGATATACTCTTCCATTTGATACTTTCCACAATAAAGCCAGGGAATTTCTCATAAATCACATTCTAGCTGGAGCAAACTGTAAGGTTGGGGAAGGGATAATGGCAACAACTTTGATTTATTTTTCTTCATCCAGCGTACATTTCTGATCTTCACAAAAGGACTTAGAAACTACAAAAAATTTTCCGTAACGTAATGCAGTCATTCAGAAACCAGACAAACGAAAACCACAGGTTCAACAGAGAGTCCTTGCCTTTCTCCACTATGCAGAAGGTTGTTTCTTTTACCCAGGAAGCATATTCAAGATCTGACTATGCACATGGCACAAAGGGAAGATCACATTTCCTTCCCAGGTTGCTTTTGTTAATAATAATTATAAGCCAACACTTAGCCTTGGAGTCACATGTCTACTGGTGAGAGATGGGCTCTGTCTTTAATCCTGATCCTCCTCTCCCATTATTGTTTCATTGACTACTATTGACTTTATAGTGTGGCTGGAAGCCAAAAATGAATGGGAGAATTGTAATGGCAAAACTGGTGGGGCAGGTTTCCCTGGCCAATGTTGCAACTGGCAGAAAATAAATAAATTAAATAATGCCATTTATCAACAGCCAGGATCCAGGTCCTCCTAGGGTCACTGTATACATATGTTGCAGCTTGAAGACAAGGGCCTTGAAGATCTATTCAAACTTGGAAGTGCAATTACATTTCCATAGTCTCACTCCACACCTGAGGTTAGCCCAGTCTTACATGACCTCCAGAACCACCAGAAAATGCCCAGCTGAAACAATCTTATCTTCAAATCTGGCTTTTTTATTTTTTTTTTTTTCAAATCAGATTTTAATATCACATCTTCAGATGCCACTGATTCAGCAGGACAGTGGAAGAAAATCTCCAGGAAGGACTTTTTGACATGAAGGTGTTACTGTCATGTTACATTGTGGGCAGGAGAGCCAGGATGGAACAGAGGAAATTCCTTCATGCTCTGATCTTGCTGCCACTACCCAAGGGTCGATACTCTCAGGCGACACGGACGGGCCCTTCAGATTACAGTTATTTAAATATATAAGCTGAGCTTCTGTCCCAGCAGTCCTAATGACCCATTCTTAACACAATTCACTACATTCCTGTCACGCAGAGGGATTAGATTCTGCAAGGAAAGGATGCAGAAACGCAATGTGCATGCACCATGACCATTATTGGTTACTCCTCTATGGATAGCAAAGCTGCCTCACAGAAGACAAGTACAGGATCTCTTGTGCTGAAGCTTCAAAGAAAGCTCTGAACGATCCCACTCTCTGCTGGAGACAGGCAGCAGACATCCCAAGCCATCTAATGGCTTACTCCAAGGATAGACTGGGTTTCAGGGTAAGGATTTTTCCTCTGATTTGTCTAGGGACATCTGAATCTGAATCATAAAATGACCAGAGACAGAGACAAGAAACCAGCGCCGCTGGCTGAGATCAAAGGATTCCAGCAGATACTCGCCTCCTTCCCCTATGGATGGAGTCCCATGTCTAGTGCTGGGTGGCAGAGAGGAGGGATCACCATTAAGTCAAACTGGGTATGGACATTATAGCTCCCAGGAGAGGCAGAAGTCCGGTGAAGAGTGTGGTGATACAGCTTTTAACAAATGGTTCAGGAAACAACTCTGATTTTTAACAAACACTCCAGCCTGACCAGACTGAACTGCTTCCAGCACAGTCTGGCTCTACTACACTCTGGAAATCACACCTCCTTAAAGGCAAATGGAGCCACTTACCTGAAAATGCACTTAAACTTTCTTTTGAACTGTGAGGTTCTCATAACATTAACCAATAATCCTAGTAAATGCTTCAGGGTGCTTCAATCAGAATGACATAGGGTGCTAGCCTTAATATACAGCTGTCCATGTGTCATTCAAAACTACAAGTGACAGTCTCTGGATTCAGAAAGAGTTACATCCTTTATGCATTTCACATATGACCTGATATTGACAGAGAAGAGAAACTGATCAGTGATCGGTTTAGTGGTTGCTTACATGCAAGTAATCATGATTTGACTGTATTTGCTAAGTTTGTGCAAAGTAAATCCGAACTCATCTACATGTGGATAGCATGAAGTGTGTGGATACTTAGGACAAGTTAGATGAACTAAGTCTGGTTAGAAGAAAGAATTTCAAGCAGGAAAAAAATAATAGCCAAGAACTTGTTCAGGGGCATGCTGATGGTAACTGCGAAAAGAATGAAGAGGATTCTTGAACTCACCAAGGAAATCTAATTGCGAAATGGATGAGGACATTGGCATGAAGAAAATGGGGTGGGAAGTCATATCCCTAGAGAAAACAACAGGGATAACAGCACAATAGGTACTGGATTGTGCATTCTTTCAGCAAGTCATGCTGGTGACTATAAATGGGGAAATTCCTGGTTTAACATCATGTGAAGAAGCATAAACAACAGAAGATTTGAGGAACCCTTGGAAAGAAGAGCAAGGTCCACATAACCTACAGACAATTCCTTTAGCCCCATCAGTGACAGAACACAAGGATGAACTAACTACTGTTTAGCTGAGGGAGGTGACATTGAAGGCCTGGGTTTTGAGGGGCACTAGGTCACATCCCCTGCATAAACAGGATGACAGGCATATTGCTGGTGAGGAGCAAGAATTAAGCTTCCTAGCCGGAATCTAGCAGCAGTCAAGGCATTACACAATACAAGAACTGTGGGTTAAGGAACTACAAACAAGCTTGGCATGTTGCAAAATGATTTAATCGTGTGGCAAAGAATGTGAACAGAAGAGGTTTTCCATTTGATTTTATGTAGCCATTAGTCGCCTGGGTAGGAGGCAAGAGGAATTGGAAATTCTCATTAGTGAGAAGAAATGTGATATAATCAGCATTACTCAAATCTGCTGGTTTCAATTTGCACGATTGGAATGTTAAAATAACTGGTTATGACCTGCTTAGGAAAGATAGAGTCGGTGAAAATGGACTGTGTGAATCGTGCCGTAAAAGCAGGCCATAGAATAGGAATTACGCCACAGTAATGCGTTTCCATGCGTTTCCATGAGAGACACAAGGAAAGAAAGATGATCCTCCAGGAGACTTCCGTACACTGTAAGCTCCAAACAGCCACTGAGAAAGCATCCTGATTTGGGGGAAGCTATAGCCTGTTTTCTAACACAAGGGGCCACCATGTTGTAACCTTTCTGGACTTTGTTCTGACAATGATGAATTAATTACTGGGCTGAAAGTTGAGAGTTGTCTAGGGAACAGTGAGTATGACCTGATTATAGCCAATATGAGAAAATAAGGGGCTGTCCTTAACAGTTACATGTGCACCAGGACTTCAAAACAGCTAATTTTTCAAACTCAAAGAAAACTAGGAATTAACCAGATTGTGAGGAGGAATAACTCAGACAAGAAAAAATTGCGAATAAAAGTAGATACGTCCAGGAAAATTGTATTAGATGGCAAATGTCTGAAAGCCTACAAAAAAAGAACTAGTACAGCGTTAGTCAAAAGCTTTGTGGTAAGGTTGAGGGTAATATTAAGGAAAAAAAAAATTCAGTAAACAGATGAGAAAAGAATAGTTTTTTCAAACTTCAGAATTTTAAAACTGAAGGTTTAAAATGGTAGGAGTATCTGAAGGAAAATACACAGCCAGTAGGACCCAAGGCAACAGAAGGATGTTTTCAAAAGGATATTCCGAACAAAGGAAACTGCAGCAACCACTCAGGCTCATTACTGGACGAAGATAGCAAAAACAGGAGTGATAACATGAAGAACCAGAAGCAGTTCAGTAAATATTCCTGTCTTTGGAAGTTAAATGTCTCTTATGGACAAAGCATTTGCAAACCAGAAGACCAAATAATCTGCATTCAGGAATCACAAAATTGTTAGCTGAGGCCTGTTGGGATTAATTTTGAAACCATCTTGTGAAATGGGAGAGTCCAGAAAATGGAAGGAACGTTAGCACAATGCCAGTTCAAACAGGGCAATCTGGATGAGCAAGGTAACTGCAGATCACTTACCTGAACCCCAGTCCAAGCAAAATGGAAAAAGTGACATGGGCCTTAACTGATAAAGAATAAAAGGACAACAAAAAAGCAATTAATTCCTATAACATGGCATTGTGGAAAGTATGTCTCATTGAATAAATATAATAGTACTCTTCTGATGAGTTCACAGTTATGGCCAGTAAAGTCAACTATTACATGATAGTCCCTGATGAGGCGTGTCCCTTAGCACCACGTAACAGTCTGATTACAAATTAGCATAACCAAACATCAGGAAAGGGCAGGTGAAATGGCATGAAGGACAAAGCGACTGACAGATTTAAAGCAGCTGTCAGCAGAGAGCTCTTGCTGAAGGAGGATGTGTCGCTGGTGATAGTGGTAGTCAACATTTTCATCAATGAGCCGGAAGCTTGAAATTACCGCTGGTAATCATTTGTTGATGACACAAAGATTGGCAGATGGGTAAATAGTGTGGAAAGCATGGCAATCACGCTGCCTTACTGTATCACTTGATAAATTAGGCCCTTCAAACAACACATGTTTAGTGAAGCAAATGCTAATATATTCATCTAGAGAACACAAGCCTCTCATAAACAGCCTGGAGATGACATTCTGGAAAGGCATGATTCTGAAAAGGATTAAGGGTGAGAAGAGGACAACTGAATGTCCTCAGTCAAGGGCTCTCTTATGGCTAATACAATCCCTTGAGGTATAAAAAGACTCATAGAAGGTGACCTTTCTGTGGCTCTGCTTAAAAAATGTCAGAATGCTGCAGTCAATTTTGCTTGCAGTTTTTAGAAGATGCTTAAACCTTGAGGGAGGGTGCTTGTAAGAGAACCACATAGAGGTCTCTATAGATGTAGAAAATTTTCTTATATAGTATGACTTAGGAAAAAAGCTATGCTGCAGGGGACTGCAGGTTTCTTGAGGCCTTGTCTGCCCCAGGTTTCAAAACCTATGGTAATCTCCAGTGCTTTACCTCCCCCCATAAAGCAAAAACTTTATGTCCAGACAGAAAATGCCCCTGCTGCAACTTGCAGCATTGCTTCTCATTCTGCCGTTGTGACTGTCCATGAGAAGTCTGTCTCCATCACCCATTACAGAGCGGAAAACAGCAAGCAACTCCCCTTCAGCTTTTCCTTCTTCAAGCTGAGTGATCCCAGCCCCCTCAACCTCTCCTCACGCACCGTATATGTCCCAGCTATTTCAATGGTCCTCTGCTGGACTCTCGCCAGTTTGCCAGTATCTTTTTTATAGAGCTCCATTTGTTTTGCCTATCTAAAGCCAGAGTGAAAGAAGATTTAAAGACACGAGGCCTCTGTGAACCATAAGGAAAGGAAGATCAAGGAACTGAAAGCTGAAGCCAGATAAATTGGATTACAGTGTAGGTGCATAGCTACTAAGCAGCCAGTGCTGGTTCTGGATTCTCTGTCTCTTGATATCTTCAAATCAAGGCCAGATGCTTCTCTGGACGTTATTCTTCAGTCTAACAGCATAACAAAGGCTTAAGGCAAGGCTAACAAGATGTGAAATTGTGAGTTGATGATATGTGAACTGCAGGACTCAACTGCCTCCAAACTATGAATTGTTTTCAGAATAGTGCATTCAAGGCCCCAACAAATGTATAAACACAAAACCCAACCAACCAAACAATCATGGGAGAAATAAGATAAGCAAAGAAGAAATCAAATATATGGTATATTGGATAGGAGAAAGAAGTTTGTAATAGTGAATGTCCCTGACTGAGTTTTGTCTGGTGGGACACTCACTGCACTTCACTCAGACTTGTGTCTCAGGGGGTTTTCTTGGCCTCTCAGAAGATCCTGCAGCTGAACAACCTTCATCCCTAAGCACCAGCTGCCCAAGTCATTCCAGTTCCATAAAAGTACTATCTCTCTAATCAGAAGTGTGTGATTGACCCAAGGCCACAGTTGGTCTTTTCAGGGATATATAATAGATGTAAGTACACAGAGGTATGCTTTGCACACAGATTTTGAACACCATTAGTCTTCGTTCAAAAGCTAAAGATGGAATATTCAGTGCTCAGAAGACAACTTCCTAAAAGGAGTACCTTCCCTTGCTACTCACCCACGGGGCCATAAAGGGAATACATGTCAGTTTAGGCTATAATCTCAGATTTAGGAGATTTATGGGCTCAGTCAGTGGAAGGCAGAGTTGATGTGATTCACCTAAGCTTCTGTGACGCATTTGGCTTGGTGACCTACAGTATTTTTATTAAGGAAATATGTAAAACAAGGCACCCTTGAAACAATTAAGAATCAAATAATAGGTAGGGTTTGAAATGTCATTCTAAAGGAGGTGCTGTTTCTCACCTGTTTCCTGAGAATTCCTGCAGATACCAGCCCTAGACCCTCTGCTATTTAAGATTTTTATAGATAGCCTGGAAGGAGACATAAGTCCATTAATAATAAAGTCTCACCCATCCTTGGAGAGGTGTGACATTTGTTCTAGGCATGACAAATTACCATCTTAAAAAGCCTATACCAAAGCTTAGAGGCAGACCAGAAAACTGGGTCATACCAGAGGTTTAATTTTAGGTAGCTGATTATGCTAGATGGATCTCACACCTAGACATTGAGCTGACACTTACAGTGAGCTGCACAAAAAAAATTTTGATTGATGTCTTTAGGGAAAAAGAAATGTGACCATTATCCACTAGGTTGAAAAACCTGTGAGGACAAAGTGAGATTTTATATTTGGCAAAGAAAGAGTCAAACTAGAAGTAAGGCAGCAGTCAAGTAGCAAGTGGGGCAATGCGCTGATGTTGTGATGGATTCTCCTCTGTGGAAAATTTTTTGATCAAGGTTGTCTGTTGTATAAAAGCTCCTCTGCAATCTGAGCATGCAAATGCAAGGTTGCTCAGTAGCCTGTGGCATGTATGCATTAAAACAAAATTATCTCCTTCTGACTTTAAAATCCTGTGTGTCTTTTCTATGCCACACCTGCGTGCTATGAAGTTCTTGGTGTCAGAAGCGATCTCCTTCTTCTGCACTTTTTACTGAAGAGGTAGGAGTGCAACTGCTGGCTGTTTCTCGTGACCTGGCAGGCAAAGTCTATTCATGAAGAGGGCATCTTTTTATCTAGTCATAGTGACTAGAAACAGAGATGGCTGTATAAACACACCAGTTTGACATTGACTGTAGTATGATTTTCTGTCTGGCATTTTTGAGATGAAGTTGCACCTGCTTTGCCTGGCAGATTGCTGTCTGGGAAAAGGGAACTGGAGTCTTCATCAAACTGTAGAGCTACAAATACCCAGGCCAAAATGCAGGCTGTAGGCATGGTAGGAAGAAGCCAGGCATTTTATATTGAAGTTTAGAGCTCTTCGAATTGATTCCCTGACCTTGTACTTTCGACTCAACAAACATAAAGTGATTCTAAGAACTCCTCCAGTGAAGGCTCGCTACAAGGATTTGGTATAACTCTCCAAGAGAAAGATTGAGCCTTACAGGAATTTTACTTAGCAAATCACTTGCTTGTGTGAGAGAATACAGACCGAGCCATGGCTTGCACGAGTCTTGCATTCTTGTACGTTGTGCTTGTGGCTTTTGGTCCTTTTTCACCTTAGTGACAGGTGCTTTTCAAAAGCCAGGATGTTAGTTTCAGGATGTGAGGGGATGTCCCATAGTCACAGTGTGTCTTAAGCAGACACAGAGTGCACATGTTCCTGCCAGAGGAGGCGACAGTTGTCTGGCCACCGTACACTAGGCTTGATGACCAGAAAGAGGCTATTATGCTCCAGCACTCTGGCAAGCCCCCCCCCCCCCGCCCCTTCCCAGGGCTGTCCTTCCAACCTGCAATCTGACTTTCCCCTGCCAGGGCTGTTGCCGAACCAGCCCTTATCTCAGAGACGCTCTGGTATGCTGCAGAATCAAATGTATTGGAGGAATTCAATCAGCCAGAACAATAGGTTTGCATTGCTGGCTTGAACCTGTGTGTTAGGAAGCAGTGATTCATACACAGTATTATGGAGATTCATGCAAGGAAACCAGTACCTGGTGGTTTACACACAACAGAACTAACTATGCACATCTTTTGTTTCCCACTTCATGGTAAAATTCAATCTTCCTTCTGTGAGAACAAGTATATGCATTCTTACTTTGTCATGGCCACTCCACCAGGCTATTCAGTAAGACAAATTCAGAATAGCAATAGCTGGAAAATAACTATTACAAACTGAACTTGCACAAAACCATAAGCTTTCACTACAAAGAGGTGACTTTGTTTTCCCCTCAATCTGGTTTTGATGTTCTCTTTCTCCTTCCTTTTATGCAAAGCTCTCCATCCCAGAAGGCAGGCAAGCAGCCAATCCACCTCTCTGCCCCACTCCAAAATAAATGTTAGATGCTAAAAAGCACACAAAAGGGAACTGTGAAAGCATTTCTGAAAAGGGTTGCTGTTTTGATGGTTTTTTGCTAATTTTGAGAGCTTTTGTGTGTTTTCCACAGTACGCTCTACTCTGTTCGACTGAGGTTCCTAAATTGTGGTTCAGGCAGGCTGTCTGACAGGTCAGAGGACATCTGCCACACAGACAGACCTGCTACACTAAAAATGCCACACGCCTTTCCTCTGCTACATTCCTCCTCTGACGAAAGCAACATACCCTGGACTGATAAAACAAGCGCTGTGTTGAGAGATTTGTCCAAAATATTGGATACCTCTGTGGTAGATCTGAAACACTGCTTGTTAGATCCATGTCCAGGGTGGTGCAGACCTGGCATGGCTCCACCCAAAAGCAGACTCTCAGCTGGAAAAAATCCCTTGACTGCAGCAGAGCTAAAATGATTTACAGCAGCTGGGATATAAGGGTACAGCACACAAAAAGGTGTGTGCACACACTGGATGGTCTGCTTGCCCTCTGCCATCCAGGGAGCCTTTCCCACTGGCAGTTATGCACTGGCCACTCTTCCTTTCTCTGGATGGATACATCTCACCGCCCCATGTCCCACATTTACACCATTATAAGAGGACTGGGAATTCCTGGGCTTTTTCCCTCTTTTTACTCTTGCAGAGATGCAGCCCAAAGAGCCACACTGGGAACATTAGTCTCTTAGCTAAGCAGGCACCATCCCAGTGCACAACCAGGAGAAGACCTGGAGTCTCTGTAGGACAACTTGTTTCCCAAGGAACCCATCGAGGCTACGGTGCAGCACACGGAGTCAGGGGCAGGAGGTATGTGCTCCACACAGCCTGTCAGAGCTCAGAGAGGCTCTTGCATTGCTGATGTTACAGTTGCATCTGCGGAGGGTCAGTGTCTGGATGGCTTGAATCCAGGTTCCCTCATGAATAAAGCATACGGGGATACTGAAACTCCAGCTGTTGTGCCCAAATCCCACTGCCTGTTGCAGAGAAAGACAGATTGCTCACAAAAGGGCAAGTGTGAATGACTGGCCACAGAGATCTATTCTCCCCAGTCCATCAAATATTTCCATGTGTTCCATTCCAAAATATTGATGTGCCGAGCCTTGGGAGCTTTATTTTTAGCAAGACACATAAATCACAGATGCAGGGGGCAGCTTCTGTAATGTTCCCTGGCTCATCGACTGTACTACTAATAGCTCAGAGAAGCTTGTAAACTGGACTGTGAACACTGTAGTGCAAGCAGGGAGAAAAATCCATGTACCTCTGGCATAGGCTGGGAAGTGTTTTCTGGTGACAGGTTCTCTGGTCCCTGTCAGGAACCTCCTGGACAGGCTCCAAGGAGGCTGTGAAGTGTCAGAAGGACAAATGGGACCCCGGCAATCCAGAAACTTGAGTGCGACACTGGTGCGTGGATTTCCCTGGATTTGCAGTGAGGGTTTGCGTGTAGGCTCCCTGTTACTGGTGTGTTCAAAGGTGAGCCACTGAGCAAAAGAGCATGGTAGACAGAAGGGTTGAAAGGTGGTGAACAGGTCTCCTAGCATTATTTCACTTTTGCTGGAGTCGCAACAGATGCACAGGACTGCTAAGACACTCCAGAGGTGCACAGATGTTTGCAACATAATTTTAAAGACCACAGCACAAGTCCTAAAGCAGAATATGGTAAAGAAGTTAGAGGTCTCTTTCTTCTTTTTCTTTCCTCTTGTTTTTTTTTTCATTTTCTCAACTAAGAAGTCTCACACAAGTCCTATTCTCTTTATTGGGAAGTGGCTTGTAAATTCAGTGTTTTGGATAAATAGCCCTTGAGCTAAGGAACACTCATGTGAACTGCATCAGTCTTCCCATGGCTGAGAAGGTCAACAGCCTTCCCAGCACATTCAGAAGTGATGCACTGGTGTACTTTTACAAAGAAGGTTTGAGGCGTCCCCCTTTGTAATTCATTGTTTTATGCTTCTGAATAACTCACTGTTTAGATTAATAATAATTCTGTATATTCCTGTAGTTCCATCCATCTAAGGACCAAGAACTGGTTTACCAAGATCAAGGCATCTGTCCTTTTGTATTGGAATTTGACATTGACTGGTTTTCTTAAAATCAACGTTCTGATGTATTTTCCCTCTAGCAGTTTGTCCTGGACTAAGAATTCTTTTAAGCAGAATCTGAGAATGGCTTTCCTGATTTTGTCTTGAGTTCACAGCAAAACTTGCTGAAAGGGGAAAGTGTGCAGCCAAAACAATGACAATAATACACACAAGGTCCTGCTAAATGCAAGAAGTGAACAACCCAAAGGAAATAACCAAATACTTGCTTATTCACAAGTCTTCTTCACTAGCAGCCAGATTATAATTTTAGCAATAGGAGGTAGTGGGGTTTGGACAGATGGGATCTGTGAGCTGGCATGTCTCTCCCAGAGCTCCATTGTGACCCCATGCCGAGAAGCACTCGCATCACTGAAGCAAACACAACAGTAGCCAGCCTGAGGATTTGCCTGCTGGGCTGGCTTCACAGGAGCTGCACCGTGGGGATACAGTGTCATGATGTTATAGCATTCAATTATCTCAGATTTAAGCATAGGCTCAGTTCTCTTGAAGTCCTTTGTGAAAACTGGTTTTCTGTAATTTCCCAAGTCTCTGGAATTTTTCTGATTTCCCCCTCTTGCTTATCTCTGTTTTGCCCCATAGTCCAGGACTATCAGTGGAGCTTTCCTAGGTATTAATGCACGAGTGTTGTTTTGCAACTGACTGCAATAATCCTGAACCTGAGAAAACTTGCCTGTGGTCTGTTATAAAAAATGTTTTGTCAAGCCCATTTTCCTTTGTTCCTTTAATTGTGCCCAGTCCTTACCTTGTTTTAGAGCTGGCTACCCACACAGAAGCAGCATCCACACACATCTATAGGGCATGGCTTCTTTGTCTGTACCATGCCCAAATGTCACACTGCTGGCGGGCTGACAGGACTGCGCACTCTGGATACCCTTCTATTGTGCAATGGGATTTTACTCCATTTACTTTCCGTGAACTCTGTTAGCATTGTGCAGGGCTCTGTTTGTGCTCCTGTGCCTATTTTAAAATGACACACCTTGTGGACTTCTGTCATTCAGAATTTTACAAATACTTCACCCTTTTTATGACATGTTGACTGTTGAAGCTAACAACAACACTTTGTCATGGTTTTCTCTTTCTCTGTTGCCTCTGGCGGAGGTTATTTAACTCTTTCTGTGGGAATTAACCTCTACTTTTAAGACTTTCCTTATCACAGATCTAGAAAAACATACAGTCTTATAAAACTTGCTGTTCTAATCCTTCTTCACTGTAGCCATGATTTTGTCAATGATTCTTTCCTGGATGTTATAATCTTAGCCCGTTAGGCAGGCTTTCTTATCTGTATCCTTTCTGTGACAGGAACTTTAGGAGTTTGGACCCTGTGGTGCTGAGACCTGCATAAAAACCATCTGGAACAGTAGTCCCTGATCCAAGACAGTTAAGAAATTATTTATTTATTTATTTATTTATTTTTTTTTTTTTTTGGCTCATGCTATGATTTAATGCCTTGAAAGTACTTAAAAAAATACATGAGTGTGACCAGACCAAAAGCTTCCACTAGAGGCATTTCTCTGGGTATCTCCTGTCTCTGTATTTAGTAGAGATCACAATTTCATAATCCTGAATTTCTTGGGGCTATCGGAAGAACAGCCTGTCATTCACAGCCTAACAAATGGAAGCAAATGCCTCACCTAGCCTG
Organism: Eulacestoma nigropectus; assembly: GCA_013397775.1. Lineage (NCBI taxonomy): Eukaryota > Metazoa > Chordata > Aves > Passeriformes > Eulacestoma > Eulacestoma nigropectus. The sequence goes on from VZTE01004276.1 coordinate 3,469,859, forward strand.
TATTAAATAATATTCTATGTTTACAAGCATTTGCCAGGACCATCATGTAATGGATAAGGCTATCCTTTGTTTATTGAGGCTTATTTCCTGGAAATCTTTGCTTCTGTCACACACAAACATAAAAAACACAGTTCAGGCACTCAAAAACATAAGTCTGGGCAGGTTTGAAAGGCAAGAATTTTTTTCATTCTGATGCAGATATCAAGCATTCAGGCACATCAGCATCAAAGTATAAAACTTTCTTCTGGAGCGTCAGACACCAAAAACATTTAAGTTGACATAATCTCATGATTTAGCAAAACCGTTGCCCGATAATGAATCCATTGCCTTTTGATGGTGCAAAAGGAGCTACTGGAGGAATGGAAGAGGGCACTGTCAGCCTCAGGTAGGATGCATTCAACAAAATTAATAATAGCCCAGACTCTCTGCAGACAAAATCTCTCCTGAGGTTTGAGGGAAAGGCAATGGAACAAGTCCTTTCAGCCTCAAAACAGGCAGCAAGGCAGAAGGATTTCTTCTGATTCCTGCTCACCGTGATGTAGTTCTAGCTCCATGGTCACGTTACATCCCCAAGAGAACCGTATCTTATTTGAAATACTCTGAGACAAAAGAAGTGGTGGTCACTTGGCACAACCACCAGTAGTCCTGCATGATGTTTAAAGGACAAAGCTGACCCCACAACTTCATGAAGGACCACATCAGGGTGCACAGAGAAGCCCACAAGCAAGGCACAGCAGGAAGCCCTTGGAGAGAAGAAGCAGAGAAGATGAAGCCAGAGTGCCCAGCCCCAGCCCCTCAGGCTACTTGCCCCACTCTGGCTCCCCACTCTGAATTCTACATTGTGCAGGTTGGACCCCAGGTTGAAAGCCTTGCTTGGCATTGGATGGCCAGAGGCACTGCATGGAATATTAAGCATCATGTAGGCATGTGATACTAAGTTGCTGGCAGCTTCCCAGAAGAGTCCTATTCTCATGGCATTCCTTGGATGTCTCCCAGCCACTGGCTTGAGAAAGTCACTAACCTTAGTATGCTTCATTGTTCTGGCAGTGTGTCTCAGTCCAGAGGGTACCTCGTGATTTCTGCTGACCATTGCCTATGCACTTGTGCAGGTCATCCCAGAAACAGCTGAGCAGATTAATAGGTCTCTGTGGCATGCACTGGTCCCTAGTGCCCACCACCAGGACCAGAGCTGTGGTGTGACCAGACAAGTACTTCCAGCTACTGCCTATCATCATCACTCCCACTGACACCTTCTTCCAGGAGTGAGGAGAGGGACAGTGGGCACTATAACAGGGTTTGAACCCTACTATGACCAGAGTTCAGAGCCTGAATCTTAGTGAACTAGAGCCACAGGAACACACCAGCAGGAGCTGACTGACAGGCAAATCATCCTCTCCTCAAGGAAAGCAGTGTTTACTCCCCATGTTGCCTGTAGTCCTCTGCCTTGGAATGCATGAGGTGTCTGGGTACCATGGCAATGGCAGTGACAATACAACCAAGACATGATTTCTGATCTTTGGCTCCCCTGCCAGTGGTGCTGGCCCAGTAATGTGGACGCATCAGCCAGAATGCTTTTTAGGGTCTGTTTGTCTTGAACTCAAAGCCACAAGTGCTCTTTGTAGCCTGTGGCTCTGCCGCACAACAGTCCACACGCTTTTACTCCCTGGGAATCTGGGCTGCTGTTGTATCCAAGATCCTTCCCCAGACGTCTTGCCAGCATCCACACCCTTATGCCAGAGCTCTTATTCAAATAGGAAATAATCAAGCATGGGTCCTGGGCTGTTGCCGAGGTGCAGATCTGCCGCTCTGCAGATAGGGCCTGAGGATATCTCTTGAAGTCAGCTGCACAGGAACAAAACATCTGAGCACTGATCCTCTCATTTTTCCTCCTCCTTCCATCTGGTTCTGAAAGCAAGTCCTGCTTCTTCCATCAGATCAAATTGGCCGGGGCAACTGAACACTCTGTGCTAGGGGAATATCTGAGGGTGGGTCAAAGGGAGCAGAACATACAAGTCCAGTCCCAAAACAGACAGTGGGATTGAGATGAGCGTGGCCAGGGTAGCTGTGCTCAGCATCTCACCAGGCTTGAGCAGGAGCTGTGCAGAGATACTGGTAACTCCCCACTTGAAGATTGCTTCTGGGGAGCAAGTCCAGGTTCAAGGCAGGTGAACAATCCCACGTGCTCAGTGGGGACTGCGCAGAGGGTCTGAGGGCAGTCTGTCACCTGCATGGCATGTGGTCTTGCTGCAGCAGGCAAGGCATCGTGTACTGTAAGATGGTCAGAGACTGCAGATGGACACATCCTGCTGTTGGTCACATCTGACAGACAGGGAAATGCTGAGCCCAGAGGAAAGACTGAAAAAGAATGGGAGAAGGGAGTTCTGTTTGCTTGAAGGATGGAGAGGAGGAGATGAGGACAGCAGCAGTGAGAAACTGAAAGAGAATGACACCATGAGCTGCTGTGGAGATAATGTCATCCTCAAACCTGGCACAGTGGCACGGCTGCCGCCATGAAATAACACCTTTCACAGCACAGGGAAGAGGAGAGCAATATGCTAGAAATTCCTGCAGTGAATACGTGGGTCGGATGGGGAAGGGAAGGAAGGTGTTCTCACACAACACAAGATTTACAGACGTATGCATCAAGATTGGTTGGTGGACAGATCTTTGGATGAGGATGGTGAAGGACACCTGAAGAAGAGACTGAGGAAAACACCAGCCAGCGGAGTATGAAGAATAGGTTTCCCAGAGGGAAGTGGGATACTGAGGACTTGGCCAGCTGCTCACACAAGAACAGAAGCAAGGGAAACAGAAAGGTGCACAAACCCTCTGATGCTGTGAACACCAGAGCCAGCAAAAGAACCGGCTGATTTGGGTTGGAAGATGGATGACCACTTTTATCGCTTCATCATTTCCTGTTATCTAGCAATTTTATTTGTACTGACTTGGGTTAGGAAATCAGGAAATGCTTCTGTTTTTCAAGAATTATTGCATTTTTATGGGTTATTAATCAGATGACTGTAGGCTTCCATGTGTCTGATAGTATTAATCTCTTCATAAGCTTAGAGAAGCAGGATAAGGTTCAGCAACATTCAGACTACAGGGGGTAGCAGAGATTTTTCTCTTGCCTCTTTTTTAATGTTCAATAAATAGATGTTACACTCACAACAGGAATGGAAAATCACAAAATCAGAGAATCACAGAATATGCTGAGTTGAAAGAGACCCATAAGGATCACTGAGTCCAGCTCCTGGCCCTGCACAGGACTGCCCACAAGAGTCACACCATGTGCCCAAGAGTATTGTCCAAAAGCTTCCTGAACTCTGTCAGGCTGGTGCTGTGACCACTTCCCTGGGGAGCCTGTTCCAGTGCCCAACCACCCTCTGGGTGAAGAACCTTTTTCTGATATCCACCCTAACCCTCCCCTGACACAGCTTCAGGCCACTCCCTCACATCCTGTCACTGGGCATCACAGAGAAGAGATCAGTGCCTGCCCCTCCTCTTCCCCTCACAAGGAAGGTGTAACTGCAATGAGGTCTCCACTCAGTCTCCTCTAGGCTGAACAGACCAAGTGACCTTGGCTACTCCTCATATGGCTTCTCCTCAAGGCCCCTCACCATCTTCATTGCCCTCCTTGAATGCTCTCTAATAGTTTAATATCTTATATTATGGCACCCAAAACTGCATGGGGAACTCAAGATGAGACTGCCCCAGCCCAGAACAGAGCAGGACAATGCCCTCCCTTGCCCAGCTGGTGAAGCTGTGCCTGATGCACCCCAGGACTATCCAGGACACTTCCAGAAAGCAGATCCATTTTAATTTTATCAACCTGTTTAATACAAAATGAAACTCATATATACTGATGATAAATATTTCAAGATATTTCTCCATATTAAATGACATTACTGATATATCATGTTGAAGAGGCCCTGAGCTATCTTCAAAAATATGCAGGAAGTGAGAGACTAGCATCTTCCATTTCCTGAAATACACAGATTGGAAAAGTATAAGCTTCAAAATCTGTTCCTTTCATGCAGTAAAATGGAGACTGAGACAGAAGAAACAAACCAGCAAGTAGTCAACAAGCCAATCTGCAGGCACAAGAAGAGTTAATACTAATTATTAAATACAGAATAGGATATCTTGATGGAGGACTTCCATTACAAAGCCACTTATTCTATGATTCAAGTAACAATAAATAATGTAGAAACTGAGATCAGGAGAAGACACGGGGAAGATGTTCAGCTGGTGGAAAAGGCAATATCTTTCCAGCATGGAAGTCTACCCTTCGCCCACTTAGAGTCTGGCTTGCAAACAACTGCAGTAAACAAACACACACCCAGCAAAGCCTGACCATCAAAAGTTGGGGTCTACACACTTCCTGTTGACTGTACAATCTACATTCACAGCCTTGAGCATACGGCATTGTACAGCACTTGATCTCATGAACATGTACTCTCTTTCCATAGGGCTTCCACTGCCGTAACTCTGTGCCTTTTTATTCAGACCAGATATTTGTCCTCCTGAGCTGGTGCGTGGCCTGTAGGCCTGTTTTCCACAAGCAGCCCTGTAAACGTCATTACTGAATTACCTCGTGGTCTCACCCTCAAGTCAGAGAGCTTCAAAAAATTGATGCATGTTTCTTCACAGCATGCATGGGAGAGGGGATGATTCTGCTTCATAAAAAGAGAGATCAAAGTTGCCAGAAGCTTCTCGCTAATTGTGGATGCCAAAATGAAGGCACTCAGGGCCTAATTTCCCAAAGCTGTGGGCAAGATTACAGCATTTTAGATATTCAGTGTGTAGCTCCCACTGATTTCCCCTCCAGGTATGCGTGCTCAGCACTGCTACAAATACTGTCTACAGCAAAAAACACAACACACAGTGGGTGACAGACAGAGAAGTTTGAGTGGGCTCTGCTGTTGCCCAGACAGGGAAGAGAGCATCTGTTTCTCCAGCAAAACATCTCTCTGTCTTGTCTACCAGACACTCGCTTCTCCTGCCATGACAGCCACACCAGTGACATTGCTGGCAGATGAGCCAGACCAGCTTCTCCAGAGCCCAATTCCTTCCCAGATCAGCCAGCCCTGTGTGCTGAAGGAGGCAGAGGTCATACCAAAAATACAGTACGTGCTCACGTAACCAGAGAGCAGCAGAATGTCTCTTGAGCACAAGGCAGAGACATTCCTTATGCTTGGCATCTCCTCACTGAGTGATCAACTCCGCAACTTTAACATAAGGCACTGCAACAACAAAAAACAATCTTTTAGAGAAAAAATGGTAAAAATATTTTGTCACATGGATTTATATTAATCACCGATTTTGGCTGCCATAGAAGAATTATTAGTTTCAGTCAAGTAGTAAAGGTCTGCACTGCAGATCTGCTGCATAAAACAAGCTGTTCTTTTCTTCATAGAGAAGCTACTCACTAAAGGAAAGAAGGGAAAGGAGGGAATGGAGCAGGACACCCATTTTGGCTGTGAGTTTCACAGCTATTTGCAGACAGCAGACAAATAGGGAGACTGAGGACTCATAGGTTCAGTTCCAGGCTGCAGATAGTCATCAGGATGAGCCATTGAACACCATTCTGCTACTACATCATCACTCACTTCTGGCCATTTAACCTTGGTCATGATAATGAAAGTCTCTGAAGAAAGGTCAGTTGCATATAAGTTTAGACAGTAGTCTTTGATACTCCTGGCCTGAGTTCAGTGCATGGTTGTGAAAAAGAAAATTTGCAATTGATTTTGCTAAGTAGCTATTTCAAAGTGATAGAGGTCTTTCCTGCACTCTCTGGGCAGCATCCGTTTCAGAATGCCTCAGAGACGTTACCTCATTAATTTTAATGAGAAGCCCAGACGTGAGTCTGACACAACCATAAATTGTTCTTTCTGTGCATGCATGTATGTGTGTGTTTAAAAGAGCTCCCTGTGTTACCCCATGAAGGACCTGACTGTGTTACATGCTGATGCTCACTATTTAGGCACACGTCATCCTCGCTCCACCACACAGCTCCCTTTTCATGCTTTGGCCACGCTTTGCAAATTACCTTAGTGCCTCTCCTTGCCATGCCCTCCATGCACAAACCTTCCTCCTTCTCTCAGAGAGGAGTGGGAGATCCTTCCTCTCCAGACACAACTCTAGATCAAGGCCATACCATCACCCCAAAATACTCTCACTCAGACACAGTCCTGACAGATGTATATTCATATCTGTCCAACCCCAAGTGCCACACTATCTCTTTTAAGCCCTGCAGACTTCAAGGAGCCCCCTCAAACCCTTTTGCAAGGGACAAGCTTAAGGTTAGACCCACACCACAGGACTGAGGACAGCCAATGACCCCATCAGCCCCAGGAAGGGGATGAGGAAGGTGAAATAGGACAGCTCGCCTTCCTGTTTTTCCCATTTGACCACCCACCCTGCTCTGCAAGTGACCTTACAGGCATGAGCCACCTTTGCTGAGGGAAAACCCCTCACTTGGTATATATGTCATGGGAGGGATCCAGCCTTGTACTTCCTACTAAGGATCATTGTGGAAAACTGGTGTTCTCAATCCAGACCTTTCACCAGCAATCATGAGTTCAAATCCCAAGTGTCTGCTGTGGGCAGCAGGCTCTGGCTACATAAATGACTTTGCCAAACAGTACAACAGCTGTTTGTTCCTGCAGTGATGTCATTTTATCTTACATAACAAGCAAAATGAATGGCAAGAGGTCACCTCCCATGGTACCTGAGCTCCTAAAATGCCTTCCTCCCACATGCCTGCATTTCAGAGGTGACCTGTTTCCCCCTCCAGAAAAATCTTTGTTTCCTCCCTTTGCACAATAATCTTACTTTGTGAAAGGCGTACTCCTTCTGATGAGCAGCTCTGCCTGTGTTTCTCACGGAAGTTTCTGTCATTCCCTATCCTCAGCTACTTGCTAGGCATTAGACCACCACATCCAGCTATGGGCCATTTTCAACCCATCATGAAATTCTGGCACTACCCTTACTATCTCAAACAGAGGAGGAAATGTTTGGTTTGTTTTTTGCAGATGTCTCTTTGCCAAGACATAGTGAATGTAATCTCTTCACTCAGCAAATACCCCAAATTAAGGTAATCTTTACCATCTATCTCTGTCCTTGGTGGGCAATTCTTGTACACAATGTGCCAGCCATTTGGGTATTCCCATCAATGAGTATGCTGTTTTTAATCCATCTCAGAGCATTAAAGGCCACCTACCAGCTCTTTAAAAGGAGATGCTGCATCAGTTAAGTGTGACATTACAGATACTCACTGTGACTTGGGCTTTCTTCACGCTCTATGTCCTGATTAGCATTTGCCCTTCTATAAACATCCGATGCAGCTTGGTAACATAGACTTTTTGTGTCCTGTGTGACCACATTTGAGTTCTTTACCATTTTGTCTTAATTATAAAAGTAGAACATCTTCTCTGGTACTGACACTATTTCAGAATTTGAGGGCATCTGCTCCACTCCACAATCACAAAGCAGCCTCTCCTCCTGCCAGGCTGGGTACCTGAAGAACTACAGGTTTTGTCTCATCACCAAATTGATGAGTTCGAAGTCTTTGTCCCCTCAGCCATATGTGCAGTAATGCGCTTTGGTTTTGGACGTCTTTGTTGTTTGCCAAAAGCATCATACTTTTGTTAGATGGGATGCTTTTATTGAGGGTTTGTAACTAAATCTCCTTTGTTGGACTCATTGTTTTCCATTGCTATTGCTTCGATGTTTATAGCAAACCAATCTGTTCTCTGCTTTCTGTTTACTCTGGCACTGGTTTTTGTGCCCTGGTATGCATCTTTAAGTAGATTCACTACCACTGGCTCACTGCTTGTTAACACTTCCAAGTGCTGGTTTCACTAAATTCCCAAATCTCTGGTGCAAATTGTCAAATTAAGTCCACTTCCAGCAGTAACCTCCTCTTGTGGTCAGTCACTGTGAGTCACTCACTCTCTGATCAGCTGCCAACCAACCATTAATGAGCAATGTTCAGTTTTAGCCAGCAAGCCGATAAAAGTGGTCAACAGCATCTCCTGACAGTAGGTCTCTTGTACAGCTGCCTCTGGGATGTTTCTGAAGGGTCAGAGAATGATCTCTCTGTCATGATGGAATCGGCTGCTGACTTCTCATGCCTCAGAGAGAAAACTTCCTTACTCCTGTTTCTTTGAAATACCATTTCCTTCTACATAAGCTCAGACTCAATGTGACCCAATTCTGACTCTTTAAAAAGAGTTTCAAAAGCTTATGGACTGAATGGGGATTTAACAGATTTGTTTCCTTTTGACACTGATCAAGTTGCTGCCAGGGGTCCTGTAGTGGAAAACCAGCCATTCTCACCTAGTACACAGTGTGTGGCAGCATGCAGAGAGTGAACACTATGTCCTGTTCAGACTGGTTGTAGCCAGGGAAGCAGTGGAAAAGATTTTCCCTAACAATTGCACTTTCTCTGGTCTTGTTTTTCATATTTTCCCCTTTCCTCCAGCCACCAGCTCTCTGCCCCCTCCCTTTCCTCTCACAACTTCCAATGTGGTCTCTTTTCTTTCCACCCTCAGCCTTACATTTCCTTTTGTCTTTGGCTGACTCTGCACAATTGCCTTCCATCCAGAGAGCAGCAATTCTCTATGCTTGGAGAGCTGCTAACAGGGTTCTGTCAACAAAGCATCCAGATGAGCAGCATGATGATTGCGAGCCCAGCCTTTTGCATCAGATAGAGGGAGAGGCTTTTCATGGAATATAGACCTCCTCTGCAGCTGAGGTCTGCTGTTTGAGTTTCCATCCCTTGGGTGCAAGTGAATCTCAGATTAAACGGGACGTGTTTTCCAGTTCCCGCTTTTAAAAGTAGAACCCATTTAACTCAGCAGACTGCCCAGCTGGAACAGGCTATTTACAACTGTACCTGAAGCTCTGATAAGATAATGGATATGTTGTAAATACCTATCATATTATGTTGCCTTTAGTTAGTGTTTGGGATCACATGTGAAACAAATGGCTCCAAGGATTGAATAACATTTCAGGGGTCCTCTTCGAAGTGGGCTGGGGATCTCACAGGATTTTTAAAGTTTGTTTGTGTTATTGGAAATTTCCTAGGGGCCTGGTAAAAATAATCTGATTGCACGGAAAATATCCATGTATTGCAGCTCAGATCCAAGGCAGGCAGTCAGAGCAGGCCGTTTTTCCACTTCATTCATTTAATAGGTGTATATATATTTCATTAAGTGAGATTGGACCTGACATTTATTAGAATTATTAAGGACATGGTAAAAGAGTGAAGTGGGAGAGTTTAGAGTAAGTAAGAGAGCAGAAAACACATGTGCACGTCGTAGAGTAAAAGAGTACTTGTTCTTTCTTCCTCCCTCTGCCTTCTAGAAACAGATACATGAAGGAGGTTGGTCAGAGAGAAGACTGGCATGGGTCATCTGTATTCTGCTGCAGATCTGTGTGTTACAGCACAGGGAAGGTTTTCCAAGGGGATTGGGTGGGGGCTAGGTTTGCTCTTGGAAGGGGAAAGACAGCAACCTCCAGCTCTTCTTTGGGGGTGGGCAATTAGCCCTATCTTCTTCCTTGCACCGCAGTCCCAGGAGCTTATCAAGAATTACTTGCAGGCCAACATTGTTGTGACAGCTCCCATGTGGCAGGAGGCAGCTGGGATGCTGCTCTCCACCCATGCTCAGCATGGCTGCTCTCATGTCCACTGAAATGCTTTGCAGAAGCCACCCCTCAAGCAGGAGTCCTTGCAAGGTCGGCACATTGTTGCACACACAGACTGCAGGTGAGCTGCAGCCAGTGCTGGATGGCCCACTCGCTTGTTGTGTTGTTCCTCTTGGAGAGGAGGAAGGTCTCATTATATGTGCTCTGTGCTCTGTCATCTGCTCCAGTTTCCTGTCCATGTGAGAGATGTAAGAAGGAGACAGTCTTAATCTGTGGGGCTCCATGCAGAGCTCATCAGCAGCTGTCCTGAGGTCTTTAAAAAGGCTTGTTTATTTATTTAAGCAGATTTTTCTATTTAATTGCTGGACCCATCCATCCTTTGGTTCTGTGCGTCACTGTGGTTATATTCACACAGGCACTTCCAACCTGAGGAGCTGGAAAAAAGTATCCCCTGAATGGTGCCTGAAGCACAGTGGAAGACATGGTTCTTTCCCCCTAGGAAACCATAATCAAGTTCAGATGTGTCACTAAAATCCGCTATTGTGTTTGTGCATCCTGTAACTGCTGCTGGACCCATGAGGTGAAACAACTGCAGAATACTGGGCTCTTCTGGCGCCAGAGCTAGAGCCACAGCAAAGCTGATGGAAATTCTGGAATATTTATAGGGGCAACAATGCCGGCAGCTGGGCTGCTACTCCAGGATTCAGGAGACATCAGCTCCCTTCCAGGTGTGGCCACCATGCCTTGTTTTTCCCCCCCACCTCTTGTCCATCCTCTTGTAGGTACAGACTCTCTCCCTCATTAAGAGCCCATACAGTGTCTAGTGTAACGGGGCCTCGACCCTACACAGCTCCAGGCCCTGCCTTCATAAATCAAGTATAAGAATGGGATTACAGCACTGTCACCCAATAGTAAAAACATATGTTTCAGGTCAGAGACATTGAAGGGCAAGAACTGCTCATTAAAGAAGAGAAAAATACGGGATTTTTCACTTGACATTATCAGGGAAACATGTTCATTCATGTTTACAGAGTTATTGTAAGAGCTTCCTGCAACACAGATATCCTCTGACAGCAAAAGTAAAACCATACATAGCTGCTCTAGGCTGGCCTCCAGGACTGAACAAAGCCCCCAAGACAGGAGGAGGATTTGGGACCCAGACAAAAGCCCCAGGCAGCACTGAGCTCCTTGGCTGACGTGAACTTCAGTGTTAAGGTGGCATGTCACACATTTCCCAGCTAGACCTGAGCTGCTGGACATGAGCCCCCAGCCCTGCTGCAAGGCTGCCAGCCCTCCCACACCAGCCCAGAGGCTGGTTTCGGTGACGCTTTAGCCCCACTGCTGAGCCATGGATCTTTTCCCATTTTCCACTTGACTCAAAATGTAGTTCAGGGGCAGGGGCACTCTCTCTGGCCTTTGCCAGCCTCAAAGGAATTCTGGCCAGTATTGCCACCTCAGCCTAGACACCAAGTGTCTGTTTCAGAAAAAAGTACTTTCTTTTGTAGGTTTGCAACCTGGCTTTTGCTTTCCTAAAGAAGAGGCTTCATTAAAGCAAAGAAACATTTCTAAACCCCTCCCAATGATAACCCAGCTCTATGCTGCTCCTTTTTTTTATTGTAAGAAATAATGTTCTTGTGGGCCTGTAGAGAAACTTTGAATTGCACAATCCTTGGAGAGCTAAAAAAGGAGACAGGGCAGCCCATGGTGTAGTTCTGTAAGTCCAGTGCACTCAAATCTAACCCTGCTTGGAGACCTGGCATCCTGGTGATGCATTCGAATGGTGACAGGTAAGGGCCAGGTGTGCGTTTCCAGAAAAGGGGTGTAATACAGCTAAATCAGCCTGGTGTCCTTGGAGAACTGGAAGCTGAGCCCTTCACCTTCTGAAGTCTGGGAAGTATTTTTCTACGTCTTGTTGGGAATTTTGTTACTTAGATAATCTGTGGTTTGAACTTGGGACACATGGCCCTGCTTCAGAGGGGAAGGCTGCTCCTTCCCTTTACTACCCTACTTAAAAACAGGATCCAAATTTCTCAGGGCTACAGGCAGGGCAGAGGCAAGAGCAAAAGAAAGGTCTGAAACTCCTGCTGAAAGCATTAAAGAGACATTTGGGGACACCTGAGTTCAGCTTGGCCAAATCCACTGAATAGTGTGGGGCAGGTCATTTCATCTCTGGTTGCCTGGCTGTAAAAGAGAAGAAAACTTTTCCCTACCTCAGAGTAAATCCCTTGGTTCTTGTCAAACACTTAACTACTACAGCAGTGAGGGCCATATAAATTATAATTACACTGAGTGTCTGGTGCTGCTGCCCGGAACTAGCACTTCATTCTCTAGTGCACAAAATTTCTTTTTGGTGGTGAAATTAGCTGCTGCTGCAACCCTAATTAGGTTCCCTGTCTTGAATGACTCATTTGGCATATAGGAATCAGTTTTCTTTGTCTCTAAAGGAAGCTTGAAGTCATGTTTTGAAATTCAAACCAGGTTATATTTGCCCAAAACACACAGACCCCAAAGTCTGGTTAGGACAGGGTGGGGAGCGGGGGTGTTAAACTTAGAAATGGATTTAATTAACCTTCGCTGTTTATTGCTTGCTTCCAGAGTTCAGCCAGGTTAGGAAAAGAACAAGGAATGGGTCACCCAGTGTTTACACGGGACTTCTGAAGAATGGCCCAGACACTTATTCTCCCCCCTTGTTTCTTTAAACATTCTGAGTTTAAAGTTGTGGCTTAATTTTGGAGCCAAGGAAGGGGGATGTTGATTCAGAGAATGGTAAATAGGTAGTGGTAGGAGGCAATATGAACTCCTCTGTGTTACCTTTAACACTAGTGTATCCTTCCTCCTCCTCAGCTTGCTGCATGCAGGACGCACTAGAAGAGCCTCAACCTGAGGGTGACAGATCATTTCCATGCTGGGGAGTATTTTGATTCTCTGTCTTCACACACGAGTCACCCCCAAATCAGTTTTTCATTGTAAATTAAGTTCCTCTGCACAATGTCACAGAGTGAAAAATTATTTCTCAGGATTTGATCAGCCTGCTCAATGGTATGGAGCAAAAAACCATAGAAGTTAAATAGCCATCATTAGACTGGCATAACCATGCCAGGAAGATCCAACAGTGGCTCTGAAACTTAGGAATGACAGGAAGGCTTGGTGATTAAACCAGAAAATTGCACAGTTTAGGGGGGGAAATGGACACAGCAGCACTTTTTCAGCCTTTTGTTTTTGCTTTTTCTGGAGAGGAGAGGAGAGGAGAGGAAACGGATGATGGAATATAAAACACACATAAAAAGAAACAAAGAGGAATTTCCCACATTTAAAAAGCCGGTGTTTTGAGTTCAGTGACAGATTGCTTCCCTGAAGGCCTGGTATTAGGCTTTTGGATGGTATAAAGCAATACACATCCTTTGACTTTGGTGAATATATACTTATTTACATCGGTTGGGAATCTCACCTCGTAAGCTAGTGAAACAAAAGAAGAAAAAATGCACAAGGAGTTCACTTTGAGATGTGGAGATTGCACAGGACAAAGTTTTGGCTCAAATGTTGTTTGTAGTGACAGAACTGTCAGTCTGCAATAAGTCCATCAGCTTCCAACAGGATTTTCAACAACTACAAGAGATAATTTCAGACTGGGAGCTCAGTAGGCTATAGGCACGAGCAGTTGTGAAGAAAGAAATGCCCTGCAAACAGAAGGGAAATAGCTATAGCAGACAGAAAGTAAAATAATATCAAATATCAGAGCATCCACATGCCTTCACAGGCTGCCAGAATGTAATTCCCTCTAACAAACACCCAGAAGATACCCATCATTTTGTAATGATTACAAGCTGTGTATTGAGCTGGAAGTAGAAAGCAGAGGGTCCACAGGTGGGCTGGGCGTGATGTCCACAGTTATGCTCTGCCTTCTAATGAGAGAAGGAGGGGGGAGGTGGGGGAATAAGAGAGAGAGAGAATGTGAAACAAATGAAAGAAATAAAGAAACAAATGAAGAAATAAAGGAAAATAAAAAGAGTGGATGACCTTTGTGACATCCCTGAGCCATGAAAAGCTGATTCTGACTGGCTCAAAGAAGGAAATAATGGTTTTCTGGCAAAGTAAGTTCAATGAAACAGGGTCCAAAAATGGTTACAGGACAACTCAGGACACAGTGAGCCAACGCTTGCTCTTTCCACAGAAACAGAAACAGGAATAGTTAATTTCTCTTTATGATCTGTAATGTAATGGGAGTCGGTCTCTCATTACACTTTTGGACAGCGTCTGGGAGAGTGAAACCTCTAGTCATGGCAAAGCACTTCTGGAATCCAAGTGAAGATGAAGATGTCATGGAAAATTGGATCTGGACTATCCGAAACATTTCTCCAGCCTTGCAGTGGAAGGCCTGGAAATACTGCATGACAGTAAGTGGCAGTATTTTCAAAACAGAAGGAGATGCAAGCAAACTTGCTCCTTTCTAATTATGGAGGACAGCATAGTTGATTCAGCCTTAAATGGCCTCTGGAACAGGAACATGCAAAGAGAAAATTTCCACTAAGACTGAAATTTTTGCTCTATGGAAGCCAAATTCTTGAGAAAATTAGATAGACTGATAAGGTTTTTAAGATCTCCTTTGGCATGGAACGCCCAGAGTTGAGCAACCTCGATGTATTTATTGGTCAGGTTCCAAAACATTTCAGTGCACAGATGCTACAAACTGTAAGAATGTAAGTGTCTACTGATGATATAATTGTCTAGGACAGAACTGTCACTGAACATCAGGAATTGTTTCAGCATGTGCTTGCTGAAGTTGCAAGTGGGGAAAGGTTTCAATTAAACAAAATTTCAGCTAAATAAAAAAAAAAGAAGGAAGAAAGAAAGAGAGAAGGAAAAAAACGTCCCAATTGTTACAGATGCTGACCTTAAAATGATACAGTTGAAGTTCTGTCTCTCATACATGTTGAGTTTTAAGTTCATGGCAAGATTTCCACAACCTGTGTGAAATGACTTCCCAAACGCTGCCAAGGCAGTGACGACACAGGAAGTTTAACCACTTGTAGTATGTACTGATATCATCTAGGCTGCATTTTTAGGGTCATATTGCATATTAAAAGCAACCAAGTCCTGCACAGATGCTTCAAGCGGTGACTTAGGAGCTCTACTTCACCCAAGATGTTGCACAACCTAGTAGATGCCTGTAGTGCATGCAGAGAGCAATGGAGATAAGAAAGCAAATGCTTGTGCAGCTTAAGAAAACAATGCTGGGTCTTGCACATGGTTGTCCTGATTTGCCCAAGTCTCCCTAGGGCTATAAACAATGCAAGCAGACAACAGTTCCCTCTGGAACTGGAAGAACACTCTGCGAGCCTTGAGTTGATGACCCAGGATATGATTTAGTCACAGCAGACATGCTGTTGAGAGCATATGCTCCACTTGTCAGTACATAACCTGATGGTGTGGAACAAGCAGGAACAACTCATGCAAACGCTGTAAAGGCATTGTGCGCTGCATCTCCTCCAAGAACTAAAGAGAGTGAGCCTCAGTGCACAGAACAACTGAAAACTCCTGTACCGGCTCAGTCTCTGTATGTGCACGTGCTTCTGCAATGAAAGAAGCAGAAAGCAGGTGAAACAGATGAGGAGGGCATACATAACTGTGTCTAGCTATTTCTGCATTCATTTGGAGTCAGGGGTCAGCTCATCCTCCAACACCAATCAGTCCAGCCACACTGAAACCTAAGCCAACAAGACAAATTCTCTGCTGAAGCAACTTGGCACCTGTCCACTGACAAAAGCAGGGCTCATCCTTCAGTGATGTGAAGCAGCGTAACACAGCCTTGGCTCTGGAAAAAGTCAACAGAACAGCAGCAATCATCAGGAGCTGGGATTTTGGCTCCCTACCTTTTGTTTTACAGTAGATTAGGAAGACAGAGATTTTTCCAAAAGGCCAGTGAGGCGAATTGACAGCAGAGGGGAGGGGAAGGGAGGCAGGGAGCCAAAGTAAGGAGCTTTGCTGGACTCCAAGCTGATGCTGCCAGAGCCAGCAGTGGGATGGGCAAAGAGGAGAAGGCTCAGAAGGCTGAGTGGGCATCTGCCACAAGGGGAAAGAGACAGGCACCAAGGAACTAGCTGCAGGGTGAGTGACAAGGGAGTGGGTCCAGGGAACGAGGCCAAGGGGAGAAGGAAACAGGACTCAGCAGCAGGACAAGTGGTAGAAAGGTTTTGCTGTCCTCTGACACATTGATGATGTAACAGCAACAGCAATAGCGGGGCCTTTCTCGCTCCATCATTGTGCTTCTTCAGCAAATTTGCTGGTGTGCTGACTTTAGAAAAGTCATCTTTAAAAAGAGGAAGGGGGTTCAGTTGAGGTGGTACCACCTAACCCTGAGGTTGCCTAACACTTCTTATTGAAAGGCTGTTTTCAGTTGCTTCTAACTTTGTCACACTAACCATCTGGTCTGCAATTCCCCATGCTGGGTGTCTGCCTCAAGCTGAATTGGTTTTGTTCATTTGTTTTCGCATTTCTGCTTAAGTGGCATGGCTCTTTCTGAGAACAAGGAGAAGAAAAATGCATTGTTTCCCTCATGGTGAAACATTCACACTGGTTTGTGGCTCCCATGTCTCAGAGTGGGTACCCAAACAGAGGCTGCCCTTGGTGTCAAGGATGTGCTCTTGGAAACCTCATTAAAATCTTCCCGTTTGGCCACCTTATAAGCCTCAGAAAAGCCAACATTTGCATTTTGTCTGAAAAAGAGACAAGTCAAGCACTTGTTTTCTCTGAAGGTTTCTCAGATATCTCTTACAGGTTTGTGCTTCATCTTTTCTGGCTCCTCTGTAGGTGCAGTTGGTGCAGGTCCCTGTATGGGGACAGAACAATCAAACAGGGTTGCCTCTGCCACCACTGCTTCTGAGATCTCTGGTTGTGAGAGGACTGCACCCACCCTGCCTTCAAAGGCAAAGGTAAATTGAGACATAAACTGGAAGAAGTTGGGGGGTAGGAATGAAAAAAATCACATGAGGTACCAGCCAGAGCCAAGAGGAGATGTGGTATGAGTGAGAGAAGCCAGACAGAGGTCAGGAATACCGCAGCACGTGGGGGTACATCATTCGGGATCTAAGTGGTATGGTAGAAGTTTTAAAGCCATAAATTTCTGCTTTGGACAGTCTGTGTCTGTACAGTCCCATGGCAGCCCAGGCTCCAACACCAAGGTCAGCATGCTCCTGTCCCTGCAGTCTGCAGGGCTGGTGGGCTGCTGCTCTCCCATCACCTCAGGTGGCAAAGGGCTGCAGATCTCCAGCTCCCTGGTGACCTGTGGCAGGGTCAGCCCATCTACACACCGCTCTCTCTCTAAGGGGTAAGAAAGGAAGCTCTGAAACTTTGTTGTGGTTCCCCCCACAAGTCTGTGCAATAGCACGTGGAGAGCTCTGTTAAAGGAACATTATGACTGCACAGTGGAGTGAGGAAAAGCTAATCTGGAGGCTTTCCATAAAGTGTTAATTCATCTCCTTTGTGCCTGTGTGTTATAGTACAGCCTTTAATTACATGATCACACAGTGTTTTGTTGGATTTTTCCCACAGGACCCCTGCATGTTTTATTGCCAAGATGGAGGGGAGTGTAGGAAATGAGGAAGGGGATTGGAGGGGGAGAAGAGATGATCTGATCATTAATGCAACTGAACACTGCCTAGCCCTGCTCCTAGGACTGAGCCCTTGTGTGCTACTGGCAAGTCACTTAAATAAGCATTTTCTAAGTTGGCCACTACCTCCCATTTTGTTTGCCAAGCTACGGACACCTGGGGCCAGACTGGCAACAGTGCTGAGCATTCTGCATTGCAAGCAAAGTTGCTGGGAGCTGTGTCTTCAACATGAAATTATGAGAGTTGCTGGCATTACAGATTCAAGAAATCCTGACCACTCTTAGAAATTCCCTGCCCTGTACTCTCACTCTTCAGCCAAGGCTGTGTTTTGCCCCTAGAAATCGTTCATAGCAGGCCATTGTAGGTTTGCCAGAGATTCCCTTTGGGTGGCTTCGGTATCAAAACCTGCTAACAAGGATATTCTAGGGACTACTTAGCTCACCTTTTTTCTGACATCTCAGCTCCATGTCCTGCCCAAAACGGTACTCAAGTGTTCATTGTGTTTATTCAGGAACCTTCCACAATAGTAAATGTTCTTGTCCATACAACATCCTCCCTCCCCGCTGTCCTCCCTGGTCCTTGCAAAACTTTGTATTGATCTTGTTCCTGTTCTTTTCTCTCAGGAGGTGCCCAGCTCTCGTATTTACAGAAAATAATTGGTTTTGTTATATATCTGCAATTTTGTCTTTCAAGAGTCACGTGGAGGGTAAGTTCTCTGAAAAAATTAAGTAACATGCCGACATCTAAACGTGTACAGCACACACAGCCAGAAGAAAAAAAAGCAAACTTGTGTAGCTGTAAAGTGAACAGCAAGAGTCAGTGGTCACAACTCTAATATCTTTATCTTAGTTCCACTTTGGTAAAATGGAAGTGCTGCTAGCTCCTTCCTCTTTTCATAAGGGCTGTGGTAACGGGAAATCTGTTCATGTTTCTGAACTGCTCAGATTTAGAGTGAAAGTGTCACAGGAAAGTCCATGAGGAAATGTAATCTGTTTGTGTTCTAGGCAGAGCTTAAGTGGTGTTTAGTAAATAAGGCCTGGGGTCAAGTGATGAGGGTAAGAAGAAATTCTGAGCAGTTACCCAGTGAGCACAGTGATGATCTGTCCTATACAGTGATAATCCTGTGACTGTGACACAATGCAGATGCATATAGAAGTTTAAAATGAAAAATTAAGAACTATCACGATTTTAATGTCTTTTTTTCTGAGCAATTCATGTTTCCAACCTCAGTGGTTATTAATGTAATTTTTAAAATATAATAAGGACAGGCAATATAAAAATAGGTGCCAATCTAGCTCAAATATTACGCAGTTAGCACATTTAGAAAATAATTACTTTATTAGGCATTTGTGGTCTGCAACAGAGTATAGAACTGAACTTCATAGGATACATTTTATTGTCTGCTTTTGAAAGCCCCAGGCAAAGGCTCTGGAGAGATATTAATTTTTTTGTGCATTTCACTATTTAATATTTCCCCACAATTTTCAGGTTACATTTTCCCTTAAACAATTTCCTGCCCTTTTTATATTTTTACATACAAACAAGCACAGCATTAGAGATTCATTGTCCTTACTGCTCAGAAACAGTAAAGGTGAGCAGGTATTAACACGCCGCTACAAAAACAGCCAACCAAACCAAGCATGTTTGAGTCATTGTCCCATTTCACTCTTCAAAAGCTCAAAAAGGCTTGGATGATTTCTCCAAACCCTCAGTCCTTGCTATGGCTTTGCTTTGAAGACCATCCAGGTTATCACCACCTCCCTCATTTGGTAGACCACTGATTTCACAGAAAGATAACTTCCTGGTCCTGTTTTGAATGCTCTTTGTGCCAGCAAGGCCAAACTCCACTGAGCGTCCTTAGGTCACACTGCATGCCAAGATCTTATCAAATCTGTTCCATATATTGGCCCACCTACCACCTTCCATTTGTTGAGCCTCACATCTGGCTTTAACCAACATACTCACAAGTTCTTTCAATATCACTTCTGCCAAGGCTTTTCCTCCCTTCTCATAGTCTGTGTGTTTTGGGTTGATCCACTGATATTTGTTTTGTGGGTTTTTTTTCAAGATGATATGTGGGTTTTTTTGGCTGGCTTTCTGCTCCTCCAAAGTCACATTGTATTTGTTCTCTGTCTAAACTTGCATTTGCAATTCAACCCAGTTAAATAGCATTTGTTAATGCCATTAATGGGCTTTTAACTCCCCGCAACCTGATTAATAGTGGAGATATTAAGTACACCCAGAAGTAATGTTTACAAAAGCATCCACGTGATTTAGAAGCATGAGTCCTGTCAAATGTCTCCGTGTCAGCTTTGCCTTTGAAAGTGAACTTCACAGTTTGGCATGGACCCAGAGAGCTGGGAGCATGCTCCATTTCTTTTTTTGGGGGAGGGTTGTAAGCTTATCCCTCTGCAGCAGGACATTGGGGTGGGCATCAAATCAAAGTTGATTTGCACACATACAGATTTTTCCTTCCCTTCCTGACTGCTAACAGTTTTAAAAGATCTTGTTTCCTGCCTTACACCCTGTTCAGCCAATCTTTTTGTTTTGCTCTTATGTTTTTAAAGAAGCAATGGGGACCCTCCGTCACTTCAGGCTCCATCTCATTTATGCATGGATAAACTCTCCAGTACTACTTGTTTTCACAACCTCTCTTCCTAAAATCCTTTCATCTTTCCTTGGCAGCCACAACTCCCTTCAGATTTCTCTTGCATATACCCTTTCCCTGCAGGAGGTGATGACTGAGCATTCAGGTTGGGTTGCTTTTCCTACAGCAGTGGATATTAAGAAACCTAAATAAATACACCTATATCTGCAGGAGAGAGACAGGTACCCACAACAGAGAGTGCTTGCTGTGTCCTTCCAGTGTTTGCCTTTCCAATAAGCCTCACAAATGCCTTATCTCAATTGAGCCACTCTCAGTTGGCTTTCATATTCCTGTATGGGCCAGTCCTAATTCCGAGGGAAGAACAAGACTAGACACCTAGCTTCTTTCCTGGCTCCTCCTTCAGGAAGAGATTGTTTACACCTCAGTACATCTGGATGATTTCTCAGAACAGCAGCTAGCTACTTGGTGCTAATTCATCACAGCAGGAACCACACAGGTCCATCTCGCTCACTGCACAAAAGCGCTGAAGCTCCAGGGTCTCACATCCTGCTCCAGCTGTAAGTTCTTCAGGAACATTCATAAAAGGAGGAGGGGCTTTCCATCCAGTGTCCACAGAATTAAATCACTGCAAGGCTCCCTGTTGGCACTCCCTGACCTCAACTCCACTTTCAAGAACAAATACAACTTTTGCATCCATCCCCTTGCTGATGCCCTGCAGAACCTTATTCAGCTGCATTGCGCTCACCACTGGAATTAGACGTAGGGAGCTAGCAGGCCATCCATTGTGCTGAAAGAGACAGCTCCCATACTCGCTCTGAAGAGCCAGCTTGCCTTGAGCCAGACACCATGTTAAGCCTGAATGACAGCCATCAATGATTCAGCAGAGATTTGGCTTTTGGCTGCTTGCTTTCTTGTTGTTTGCGGGGCAAAAGCATGCCATCTATCATCTTTTCAGGGCCTTGCCCATGCTGGATTGCTCTGAAGTTTGCTATTTGACACAAACTGAGTTTTCAAGGAATGATCAGGCTAGATGAGTGCATGCTTTCATCTCCTCTTGCAGCAGGAGAGGAGTGGTACCTCATCATTAGAAAATTGCACAACATCCTAGCAGAGCTGCTTCTCTCTCCCACAGACAGATTTTTGTCATCAAATCACTTGCAAAGACCGAGGTGCAGGAATGGTGCAGGAGAGGAACCTCAAACATTTCTCCATGGAGCAGGGGAAGGATGGGATGTAGCTGGACACCGCGTAAGTGCCCCGCGTTTCCCTACTAAATATAACTAGATATTGCAGAAGAAGTATACTATTTAGGAGTCAAAAGATTTCCCAACAGCTGTTCACAGAGATGTCAAGGATTTTCTTTTATATCTTTATATGTCTATATATATATATCTATATCTAATACATATAAAAACAAATATAAATATATATTATATTTTATTAAACAGTTATATATAATATATACACAAAAATAATATACAGAATATATAGAATTATATATTTGTATAGTATTTCATATATCTAAAGCCCAGCGTGAGAGGGACTGATCTCACTCGGATCAGGATCCTCTGGGTACAGTGTGGTTATGAGTGCTATGTCAGGCACTGTTTTATGGTAGCTTGGCACCTCCTGTGGCCCTGCAGAGAGGGAAACCACTTAGGTGAATTCTGCTCAGTGGAAATTTTGTGTGTTCAAAGAAGCTTGAAGGGATGGTGACCTGGTGTGGCCTATTAGCACATGATTCAGGGCTGGAATTAGACCTACACCTATCTCATGGCAGCTGGCACGACAGAGAGAGGCAGAGTTAGCCAGGAGGGTCTGAAAGTCATTTGGTACCTGGTGAATGTGAGTCATGAACTAGTTGGAGTGGGGGATGGAGAACCACAGAATGTACCCGAGGTGCAACCCTGCTGGACTGCATGCTGCTTCCCTTTGGGCTCCTGCCAAGCATGGCCCTGCCTGATTTTGGACATCCCACTGTGGCTGTGCTTCCAATAAAATAAAAGAGAAAAGGGCTTTATTTCAAGAAAAAAAAATACCCACAAAGAAATTGAATAACTGCTATTTAAGTCTTCTGTGTCAATTTCATAAGTTTAATACAAAACACAGGTCCATCTCAAAGTCCCAACACACCACAGGGGGCCTCTGAGAACACCTCTGCAGGACAGTTCTGTCTGATGTACTCTGTCCACAAACCTCTCTGAAGCACTCCATACAAAGGCCAAGGCAAACCAGCAGCTCCAGCCACTGAGAAAACAGATAGGCTTTCTAGAAAAAAAGCAGTCCATGTTTCTCTTGCTCATTAGGAGTCTTTGGCTTTGCTGAAGACAGACTTCCAGATTTAGCCAAAGAGCAAAACATTACCTGTTCTTCTGCACAAATGCTTCAGGTCTGTGGGAAAGCAGAAACCAGTTATCGGGAATGGGATTGCTCTGGTGGACCCAGCCTTCCTCTGCCCAAGGGCATCGAGGGCATGCTTGTGCACTGCAAACATGAGCCGTGGCTGGGAAGCCCAAAACCTTTAGGGTTCCCAAGCTTCCTTGTGTGATTATGGTCTGGCATTTCTTTAGAGGTTGGTTCAAGGAGGAGGGGGTGTGATGTAGGAGTTCTAAGGAGGCTCTCTCTCTTCTTGGAACAGTGGGGAACCTCAGGCAAGCCATGAAATGGATGGGGGGTGTCAGTGAGGAGTCTGACAATGCAGAGCATGACTTCTTCCATAAGCACCACCTTCCTCTCTAGAGCACGTGTATATACTGCAAGAACTTATCTACCTCTATACCCTCACAAGTGCTGTGAAGTTTCTTAGCATGGTTCTTATTATTTTTCATGAGGAATTTGCAAACACAAGGTGAAGATTAAGACCTAGTTGTGATAAAATCTGCATCAGCTCTACAAACCTGTCCCAAAGAACAGATAGACACAATGGAGCAAGGACATAAATCACAGCATGGGGAATGAGGGGGAGAGGGGGTAAATCAGGAAGGTCAGAATAGCTGGATGATAAAGGAGTTGGCACAGTGGTCTCAAAGGTAAAATTTGTCTGATCGTGCATAACTCACATGTCATCTGTCCCTATGAATGACAGCCCAGCTTCACCTCCATTGTCTTCTCCTTTCTTCACCTCTCACCATGCCACCTACTGGAGGTGAAACTCAGATCACACTAAGGTCAAGGCGAAAGAGAAAGTAGGACGTGGGTGTTTAGGGCTTACCATGCTCACATCTATGTCAATGTCCTAACCACTGCCTAAGAGAACGTCTGCCAATAGGCAAACACATACTGAAGAAATTGGTCTGGCAAGTTGAGAGATGGTTAAAAAAAACCCCACAGGGAGGTCTGGAGCAGGAATGCTCAGGATGAGCCATTGAGAGTTGACTAGTCATTAGGAAGGCTGCAGCACCGTGATGTCAACAAGACAGACAGGAGATATCAGATCTTCAGTTCATCAGTGTTCTGAGGGGGCACAACCCCTTAAAGTCAGCCCTGAAGTTAGTGGGGCACAGAAGTCTGTGGAATGGCCTTACTACCACACCACAGTATCCTCAGGTGGCGCAAACTAGTGCAGCTTCAGCTCTGAAATTAGGTGCTGATCTGTCCCCAAAATTTTTTTTTTTGGCTGCTTCAGTGTTGTGAACTTTTACCACAAGCAGAACTCTACCCTGCTGTTTTGATAAGAGACAGAGGATGTTTCGCAAAACTTTGTGGCAGAACATGTAACGCTGGCCAGAGGGCTGTCAGATTTGCAAAACTGGGTGAAATGTTGCAAACAGGCAGGCTGGCGCCATTGGAGAGCAATTCCGAAAAACGAACTCCCGGACACTTCCCGCTTTCTACCAGGCACCCAAACACCCTCCAGATATGCTCTTAACAAATGCTTCTGCATCCCAAATGCTGTCTAGCCTCTAGGGCCTTCAAGCACTGCTCCAGCACCTATGAAAGGATAGAAATCATGATTACAGAAAGTTTATTGAGAATAAAAGAAGCCAGAGGTTTGAATATAAGAATTAAAAAAAAAGTATTGGCTTTGCACTCTGCAAGGAGCATGCCATCCTGCAATGCCAAAGACCGAAAATGCCACCAATAGATCCCTCTTAGGGGCCACCCAAAATGTCTGAGGAGATGGCCATGGCATTGTGTGATTCCCTAAAATAAAATTACTGTAATTGTGGTTAGGCTTTAGCTATCCAGGAGCCACATGAAAGAACATAAAAGCCACAGAATAACTTAGCTACACTGTCTCCTGGGGCTTTGCCAGGGTTATTTCTGAGATGATGAAATCTGTCTCTGGAGAACTTATGCTCAATTTCAGGTTCCCAGTTATCTGATTTATTTTGCCTGGAAAACAACTCTATCACCTTGAATTCACTGGTGTTTGTTCTTCTGCAGTCGAATCCTATAGTGGAAATGTAATTAAGGATAAGCTGTTCTCTGGCACCAACCTTGCTTGGGAGGCCCAAGTCCCACCCCAAACCCAGTCTAAAGAAGAGGCAGCCTGTTTGAGGACATTGCATAGGAGTGCATGGCTATCCTGCTGAGTCATCCTGATTGAAGGAACCTCTGCCATGCAAAGGCGTGCAGCTATTTTTGCTTGATGCTTCACCACATGCAAAAGTCAAGCCAGCTAGCCCAAGTATAGGAAGGGGAGGCAGGGAAGATCTGCAGTTTGTGGTAGGAGCAGCACAAGTTGATGGCTGTGCCAGTAAAACTGTTCCAAAGTCTTTTACTACCTGCGACTGCGTTACTGGTGCCCTTGGTTGCTTTTCGAATAAATAGAGCTGCAGTTGCAGCAGAATAAGTAAGAATTATTTCCTACAACCACAATCTGCACATTAGGAAGCATGTCTAATGCTGAGACACCCAGAAATGAAGATAAACATTTCATCTTGTGAAGAGACTGGTGAAATCCCTACATTAGGTATGAAAATCAGGAAAGAGAGGTCTCTATGCGAGGTATTTAAGAATTTTCTTTCAGTCTTTCCTTCCCCTACAGAAGACAAGCAACCATGGAAGAGGACCCATACCCACGGGTAACAAAGTGACTTAGAGCCCTAAATGTTCATTTCAGAAATGGATTGTGAGGAGGGCTTTCAGCAGGAGAGGTTTCTAAGGCTGATCAGCTTTTGAAAATCACTCTTGGGTCCTTAAAGATTTAAACATATTAAGTGTCGAAACGCACTAATGCCCACTTTTCAAATCTGCAGAAGTTCCCACTCCCACATCCATATTTGTTCCCTGCTTCCATTCCTTCACAGAGTTACGCTGGCACTGCGGTCCCACCAGGCATCTGCAGCAGCCTTTTTGCCCTGCTCTTTGTGTATCATTCCTAAGATATTAGAGCAAAGTCGGCCAGTGAGCAGAGTCTGAGTTATTAGGTTCAGTCAGCAAATACAGTAGCAGTGTAAACAGCAGACTGTCCAGAAACTCCAGTGCCGTCCCCTCTGTCTCCAAGGCTCATGCTTCTCTTCTCTTCCGAATTTCTGAATAATTTCAAGGCTGATGCCAGCCCTGCACTACTCCAGCAGAGCAGGTACAACCCCTTGCAGTAACCTAAGAATTTTGGTGGCTGGGGAAGAGATAGCCTCCTTTCATCATCTGCATGTATTGGTAGTAAAACCTTCTCAAGCTGTTCCTCTGGTACATGGCCAGTGGTTAGACGAAGAAGTAAAGAGGGGCATCAAATTCCCTACCCCACAGAGAGCACATTTGCCTCTTTCACTGTTTGTTTAGCCATGATAGTCCCCAGTTAGCAAATCCTCAAGGTGCTGCTCAGGCAAGATTGAACAGGAGAGTCCATGTCCTGAAAGAAGCTGTTGGGGCTTCTAAGTAATTTAAAGACCCTGATCAAATGTTCGTCTCCTTTTCTCTTTTTTCTTTGTCTCTTCAGTTGTATTATCTTTCCTTGTTATCTGGGTAACACATGCTTTCGTGCAGGTGTTTAAATCTCTCATACTGTCTGTCCCTGTTAAAGTCATCCGGCTTATGAAACCTCCTTGGAAAAATCTTCTGTCACGTTTCAGCATGGACCCCACACACCCACCAGAAGCATCTGCTGGTATTATGACCTGACTCACTGTTTCAGGTAGAGAAGGGTAAGGGGGCAGGACCCCCCCCCACCTGCTCAGGAACTACACACACAGGCAAGCAAGAAGCTCATGCATCTGCACAGCTTTGCCCACTGCTGCCCAGGGGATCTCTTTCTGCTTCCACCTCCCCTCTGCAGTCACAGGTAAATGTCACAGGCAGCAGACGAGGGACCTTGCTAGGGCTCTCCTGTTTGGGTGGAAAGGAGGTGGGTTTCCTGCCAACTCCAGCTCCAGAAGCCCTTCTGTAGTTCAGCAATTTTAATTTTTACAGAAAGCTAGTTTCCAGACACCCATACTGATGAGAAAGACTTGACAATGCGAAAGGTAACAGCTTGAAAACTGAAAGGCCAATAAATCCTCCTGCCTCGATTGCCTTTTTCTCAGTTCTGTGCTCTTTAAGACAAACCTCCAGGAGTCTGACCCAGGGACATGGGACAGCTGAGGCTGGCGATACCACGTAAGTGGCACTCAGGCATTGTGCCTTTCTGCACAGAGGTGAACTATGCTGGCAAATAGGGAGGCAATGTGTAACCTGCTGTGCTAATTATATATATGCCTGTAACCAGGGAAGGGCCTGTGTACGTGCCAGTGCCTGGAAGAGACTGGAAAGACAGGCATGATAGGAGAAACTGCTATCCCTCCTTTTCCTTCTCTTCTCCATTCAAGGCACTTCCACAGAACATAACTGAGGATGGTATTTATTTATTTCTTTGAATGAAAAAGAAAAATTGTGCTTGTGATTTGAGAGAAGAGCTGCCAGAAGAGGAACTGGAGCCTTTCCAATACCTCACAGTCTAGTAGTTAAGCATTGCCTGAATTGGGCACTGGGGAATCTTGAGTCCTGCTTTCTTCCACTCACTGGTTTATAACTCTTGGCATTTAAAAAGGCACCTTGTAAACATTTAATTCATTGTTCTTTGATATATAATTGAATCATTTGCTAGCTTGCCTTGTTAGAGGGAGGAAAGCACCCTGCAAGGGGAAGTTTTCTCTCTCCTCAGCCCTTCCTCGCCTGCTGGGGTGCAATGGCACCAGCAGCTTGGTGCCTTCCGCTTCCCACCAGCTGCGTTCTGGCTGCCTCTGGAGGAAGGGAGGTCACCTTGGAGAAAGAAGGTCTTCTCTCTGTGTTCTCTGATCTTCCCTCACTTTTGGGGCACCTGCTTCATGTTCCTGAATCAGTGGTGCTCAGCCGGCTGCTGTGTCAGCCCAAGCCCCAGCGTCGAGCAACCAAGCCAAGCCCTTCCCCATGGCTGGTTCCTGTGGGGCTGGCATGGAGATGTGGGTCCCTGATGAGAAATGTGGTCGCTGGTCTCAGTGGCAGTGCTCTGAAGTTCGCTCAGCTATTCAGCAAGTCCCTGCTATGCATGAGGAAGGTATATGCACAAAGCTGTCTCCAGCAGCCTTGGCTTGGCTGGCTCCCTACTCAAGTCAATGTGATTTTTTTTAAAGTGTTTTCCTATCATTATTGCTTACCTTTAATGCACAGGCCAAGGCTTGTTTGACACTGTGGCAGAAGCCCTGCCTCTCTGTTACACCTCATGTACAAATTAGTGGAGATCTTTGCTGCATTCCAATAAGGGACTGAAACAACAAATCTCCTGGTTAATCATTTATTGCTGTGTGAACCTGCTGAATAGCAAATATGCTAGAAAGGGGAAAGGAAAGGGCATGGCAAGAGATTAACTGAGGACAGTCAAAAGTCAAGCAGGAAGGAGCGGGGATGAGACTGGAAAGGTCAGGTGGCAAACAGGAAGGTTACTGTAGTGTAAACACTGCCTCTCAGCAGCACAGGGGCCAGATGCACTATCCTGCTGCCAGTTCAGCCCTCTCAGCTCCATGACCACAGGTAGTGCGGGCTGAATGACTAGCTGCTGCCTCCAGCTGAATCTGATGACTCATCTGCCTAGGAGAGGCATTTGGATTCACTGAGTTTCTTTCACATTTCCAAGACTCAGGTCTCCCCTGTTCACCAAGTGTGTGCTTGTCCCAAGAAGAGACCTGTCTCCCTTGCAGCCATTGAAAACGTACTTCTCCATGCAAAGTGCTGTTCTCACCAAAGATTCTGACTGCCAGTCCCACCAGAACTGGGGTGGTGGGGAAGGCAAATCAACTCGAGTCAGAAAGCTAATTGTCCAGGAATGGACTTTTCTTATGGACTCCAGTGTGATAGGGCTGGTGGGACAGAGCACAGCTGTATCCATTAAGATCGTAAGTAGAGCTTGAGCAGAACAAATGTCCCCCTCCTTGAAATGTATGGGGTATTCACTTTAACCCTCCAAAACCTGTAGACCAGTGAGCTGGGACAATAAATACAGCCATTGTCACCCAGGCCCTGGCTGCTCCTGACCACCCCAGTTAGATGGCTGTTAGCTAGGAAAATAGGGATGACCACATGGTCATTGACAGAATTTATGGTGTGGTTTTCCTAGCCAGTGGATGGTGGGACTCTTAGCCGCATGGCAGCAGTGTCTGAGTAAGCAGCAATCCCATGCAGACTGGGACAGGGTCTACCTTCACACTAAGCACATCTCCAGTAGGAAAGCTTATGGGAACAGCACCCCACAGCCAAGGAAAGGGCTCCCTTTAGATGCCTGTTGACATAGCAACAGTATGACATTGCCAGCATGCCCGGAGCATGGCAGCAGTACCATGGGATATCTGCCCAGGCAGTGGGGTGTTTGTTTTGAGAGAAACACAATACTGGGTGAATGCCACAATTCAGAGAAACAAGTACTTTGGCCAACATAAACAAAGCAGTTATTGATATATTTACACAGCCGAGGTTCCTGACTTGAATTGTCACCATCCATTGGACTCAACTGCCTTTTCTTTGCTCTCCACCTCAAGCCGTAGTGTTGAACTCGACACAGGAGCAGCTCTGAGATGTCTGGCTGATCATCATACAGCTTTATCCATGTTGACAAGGAAGACTCTGGAAAAACTCATGGTGCCAGCATGCTCAAGCCTGTTGTCTCCAGCAGTCCCACTTCTGCTCCGTAAAGGGCTGTGACAATCATCACCACTGCCCTTGCTCCAGCCACCCTTGGATATCCCCACAAGCTTTGGCTTCATGTGGGGTCATAAGTAGTAGAAAGGCTGAGGTAAGTCTTGGTGTCTTGAAGGAAAAACAGGTGAAGGTGAAGCCCGTCCCCCATAGCTATGTGTCTCCTCAGATATCCCTTCTCCTGGGGTGAGGGACAGGGAGCAGTTTTGAACACTATAACTGAGGAGCAGAAGGCTCCCTCTCCTGTAGAACACCCTGTCCAGTTTTTAGCTGGCTAGGAAGGAATATAATTTCGGAAGGGCAACAGGAACCCACTGACCAACTATCTGAGGACTCAGCGGGCTAGTCCTCCAAAAGCAGAGAATAGTTTTTTACTCTTACTGCTTTTTAAAAAGTAATAGGTGAAAGAATAAAATAAGCTAGTGCCTATTTGATGGCCCCAGCAGGATTATACTGCTTCACAGTGTGCATGACAAAAACAAACAAACATGTCTACCAGAAACTCTCCTGTATTTGCCTGCATGCAAACACAAATTGCACGACAAAGTATTTTTGCAGTCAGTGTTCTCATTAAGAGCAATTAAAATAAGCAGGAATGTTTTTCCAAAGCTGAAGATCTCTGTCAATTTGATTTGGGCAATTTTCCTTGCAGCAGCTAAGTATCAGCTGAAAATGAAGGCCTTGACCAAATGGGGAACTTCCCTTTTCCTATTTGAGGCTCTGCCAGACTCCAGTAGGGTGGGAACATCAGTGTGGGGAGAAGTGGGAACAGGTGGTTGAAGAGAAAAAGGGAGGGAGAATGAGAGGAATGGAAGCAGCGTTACTGGCCAGTGGTCATATGATTTGATGCCTAACACAAATAAAATGTTCTGGCATTTCAGTTTTTCCATGAAGCCAGCAGCAGAGGAAAGGAGGCACCAGCATGGCGCAAAAGCTGAGGCTCCTCACCACCCAGGCAGCAGCTGTGGTGAACATAACACAGCATCCTTCCAGGAAGAGGCTTGCTCCCAGCATGGACGGTTTGTCTCTGGCTGGGTTTGAGGACCAATTCCATGGTTTTCTTTGTGTGTGGCATGTAAGAGAGCCCTAAATATACCAAGGAAACCTCCTCTTTTTCAGGTCCATGCTCTGTTGGCCATGTCCAGGATGTAGTTCTCTCTATGACAAACTTGCAGCCTAGCTCCCCACAGAACTTTGCTGCTGAGTTCCTCCAGCTCATTTTACCGGGCAGACTCAGCAATTCTGCAGCTGGTGTCACGTTACACCCAGATGATTCTGTCTACAGAAGCCCAAAAATAGTGGACTTCCCATCAAAGCACAAGCAAGCTATAGGTGTCAGTGGGCAAACTTGGGCTTGTCGCAAAACAGGGCTGCCTTCTGAAGAACACAATGCCAGCTGAGAGTCAATTCCCTTCCAAGCAAAACAGTGAATGGGGGGAGTGGGATGCCACACAGCTGAGAGAAGATGAGGAGGGAAGCAACCACCCCTGTGTGACTCAGCAGGGAAGTACTGACCCCCAAAATACTGACATTAACTCCCACCTGAAATATTTTTACGCAGACAGAGCCAAAGAGAGAGTTTTTTACAAATTGTACAAGAAATGCAGGAGTAATTACTAATAGAGTAATAAAAAGGTGAATGCTACCTCATGGTAGAGCAGGACCCTCGGCTCCCTTGTGTCAGCTCTGAGCAGAAGGCTGTGTGTCACATAGACAATGAACAGGCCTTCAGCTCCACTGCTCAACAGGGGGAATCTTGGCCATCCCATTCTTCAGAGCTGGCAGCTGAGCCATAGAAAATATGAAAATCTTTTCCTCAGGGACTTTCTAGGAACTCACTTCAGGAGGATTCCTGTTGCAGAAAAGGACATACATCAAAGCACTACATATCCTGTGGGAGGAAAAGGGGAATTCTTTCACAGACATCATCTCTTCCTTATGTAATTAAAAAAGTCAATGGGAAACAAATCCAGACATGAATATTTATCTTCAGCTTCCTGGTAAGTGTTTCGCTGCACTAATTCCCCTGGCCTTCTTCCAGTTTTTTTTATAGAGAGAACTCAGATACTGTGGCTCCCCATAAGGACTTGGGCACCTGGGGACATGTAGTCTGAGAACCTGTTGACCCCCAAGTTCCAAGTTGTCTGACTGAGCTGACACATGCATCTTCATCTAACATTTTCCCTGAAGACTCAGCCCTTGATGTAGTATTTTCCATACAGGGTAACACTGCAGTAATTCTGCTAACGAGCAGTGCTGTGAAACTGCCTGCTGATCCCTTCCCACCCTCATCTCAGGGAGATGTCCGAGGGGGTAAGATGGAAAGGGATCTGTCAGCCCAGCTGCATTAATTTTAGACATCAGCAGGACACAGGCCTCTTGTGGGCCCGCTGCACAAGGGTGACTTTCTTTGCATGAGGCCAGACTGTCAGGGCTTGGGAAGGGGCCGCAGACACACCCTGAGGCAGCATTAAAGATGGCAGCCTACTGTGCCTCTGCCTTCCCCAAAAAGTTCTCCAATGCAGTTCTGGTAAAACACTGGGGAGGTTTCCCAGAGAGGTGGTGGATGCCTCATCCCTGGAAACATTCAAGGTCAGATTGAATGGGGCTCTGAGCAACCTGATCTAATTAAAGATGTCCCTGCTTGTTGCAGTGGGGTTGGACTATGTGGCCTCCAAATATCCCTTCCAACCCAAACCATTCTATGATTCCCTGATTCTATTATTTTTTCCATGGTCTGGGAGAGGAAATAAACTCAACCAAGATCTCCCTAAGCAAACCCCATGTCCCTGCTGCCAGTGTTCCCGTGCTCAAGGATGCTACAACCTACTTTGACTTTTTACATGTGAGGGAGCCCCAGACCCCTAAAGCAGACCACACCCTCAGCTCACTCTTTTTGCTCTTCTCAGAGCCAGGTAAATTTGCAAAGTCAAGAACCACCAGGTTAGGAAGAGCATAAGTTAGATCTTTTTCTATAACCCTAATTTTCCTCCCCCTGGTCCCAACATTATGATGCTTTACATGGAAAAGACGCTCTACTTCTACCCCACAGGTTTTCTGTCCACACAGATCAAACTGTAATATGCAATCTACACAAATTCATCATTCGCTCTTGCTTTATCTGTGTTTATTAACCACTCTCTATCCAATCTATGCCCTGAACACACTATTATTCATTTCCTGCTGTGGTATTTTTCCCATTGTACCTGCTCCTTCACAAACATTAATGAGATTAAGGCTAACGTGATGAGATCAAGCTTCCAACGTCTGGATCATCCATCAGGTTTGGCTAGTGCTCAACCTGGGTTCCCCCTGTGTCCCCTAGGGTCCCTATGGTGGGAAACTGATGACCTAATGTCACCTCCTTATATATAGTGGCAAAGTTAGGAACCCCTCAGTGAGTGACTCCAATCACCTTGCTGGCTGCAGGTAGAGTTTCCCTTTTCAGCCTATTTTGGGACTTTGGAAAAATACCACAAAAAAGGAGATTATTGCAGGGCTAAGAAATGTCATTTTCTAAAACTTATTCTCAGAAACCAATGAATCATTTTAATAAAAACTGCTTTTCAATCAACTCATTCATTAATTAATCATGTTAAAGCAAGATTTTTCCAGAATGGAAAATTTTAAGTAAAATAATGACTGACAATATTATAAGCAACTGCAAGGGAAAAAAAAAGCAAGCAGAAAAAGACAAAGTGCTGCCTAACCTTACCTGTCACTGCCCCTAAGAGACAGATGGCCTTCCCACAGCAGCAACACCTCTCTTGTCAAATTTAACAATGTGTTCATGTGAGTACCAACTTAGTGAGTTTTTTACCTTAAGAAAGGCTAAGAGAAATATTGAGTATGGGCTTGTAATGTTACCTGATAAAATCACGTAATAAGAAATAAGAAAGTGCAACAACACAGAGTGTTGTATCTCATAAGGACTGTACTTCCTTGTCAGTCAGGAAGCCCAGGTAGTTTACAGGGCACATGAGATCAGGAAGTCCATCAAGATGTTCCTGGCACAGATTAGTCACAGGACTATTCATCCAAGGGTCAGTCACATGTGTGGAAAGTTAAAAAAAAAAAAAAAAAGGTAGCAGTTAACAATCTGTTGGCCTGTGAGCATAATTGATCTGCTCTGTAATGCTCCATGGATCTCGTGGTACACACACGCATGCCTGTTCTCAGACTGCACACCCTTCGTGACAAGAAGCTGATTTTTGTGCAAATCTAAACAGCAAAGTACAACTCTGAATTACAAAACAGAGAGTTGGGACCTCACTGCAGAACTGCCAACATCTTCTCCTTTACAGGCAGATGGCAAAATTGTCATAATAAGATGCTTCAGGAAGAATTCACCAGTAACACTTGGAGGGGTGTAAAGAGACTATCCCTCTTAACTGAGGAAGGAAACATTAAACCAGTAGTCCCAGATTGTAATATCCCTGTATAGATTTGTCTCCAGAAATGGGGTAGAAGTCTTTGAGTTGGAAATTGATCTGTTCTGGGATGCATCATGGCAGAGTCATGTCTAGCAACCCAAATGTTCAGCCAGAAGAAGTGGGGAAAGATAGCGCCACATCCACCAGTCCACTGGCAGGAGATGTGCCGGGCTCCTGCGTGGACATGGGCAAGTCACCCGTGCTAAGCATGATAAAAGAGGAACACACATTTGGCGTTGGTGACTGCCATTGGATTCCCTACCTCTCCCAAGTGCTGATGACTGAGAAAGTGCTATCTATGTTAAGTGGTTTCTGCCAGAGAGAATATTTGTGTCCTGCTCATATGGAATCAATTTTTACTCATTTCCCTACCCATCATTTTTACATCTTAAAGGCATGCCATCTAAATTACACTTCCACCTTTGCAGCAAAACCCATGGATCATCACCATGAGGAGGACTCAGAGAAGTGTGCCATGGGAAAAAAGGCCACATTGGGAGGATGAAGAGGAAAACTTTTCATGTTCAGTTGCCGAAGACAGGTCCAACAATGGTAACTGACCCTCAAACCTGACTACATGGGCCTATATTAGGTATCCTTTCAGTTCAGCCAGGTATTGCCAAAGCCCATGGCACGGTTCCCATCCCTTTCACTAACCCTGCAGTCATGCTCCTCTACCCCCAGCAGCTCATAGCAAGGTTACATGGTACAGGAGAGAGGTCAGGACAAAATGTGCAGCGACCAGCAAGTTCCAACAACTTCCTCACCATGTTGCATAGTATTTTTTGCTTTCCATAAGACTCCTTTTGCTGCAGACTCCCAGCAGAAGAACAGGCACAGAAACAGGGAGCGTGAGTGGCGCCTTCTGCAGATAGATTTCACACTTCTAAGGCACAGAGAAGGAAACCAGCGTCACTTTGATCAAGTGCCATGCGCTGTGTACGGTAAATGACGATACACCACTCCCTCTGCGCTTGACACCTTGCCAGTGTGGCATACTTACTCCTGATCTCTGAGTGTCACCCCTTTTCAGTAAAGGAAAATATTTTCAAAAGTGAGCAAATGACCTAGGAACCCAAGCCCCATCACTGCTCAGTGAGGCATTACATCCATTTGTTGGTACGCACTTCACGCAAGTATTTAACAGGTCAGTCACTCAGATGTGGAGTGAGACAAATACCACCATGGGGAGCTTGAATCTGAATCAGACACTCTCTGAAGGTGCCTGTCAGCCTTCAAAGAGAGCTGAGACTCACTGTAACACATATTTTGGCCTGTCAGGACAACTGCCAGACCCCGTTCCTAGGTTCCAGTCCACAGCCCAGCCACATCCTGCCTCTAGTTCAGCTCTCAACTGAGATATAATCATGAAATAATCTTATTATATGTCAGCATCTGATCACCTTGTTCCTGCTGAGAAGAACTTTGCTCCAGAAACAAGCCTGTGACTTGGATGGGCTGCTCAAGGACTACAGCAGCTTCCTATGCTTTCGCAGCCCCTCGCTGCTTTCCTTCTCAAGTGTGTGGCTGCTCATGAAGGGGCTGCCTCTGCCCACCACTGCTCAGAGCCCACCTGACACCTGAGGTCAATGCCACCTGCAGGCTGAGGGGATTTCTGTTCCCATACCCTGGAAGGGATGGAGAAATAGGGTCTGCAGAGGTTAAGGTGCTCTCCTTGCTGTCACAGAGGCTCACTGAGCCTAGGAACAAGAGGTCTAAACCCTCTCTATAGACAAAAGTATGCTCTACAACACAAAGCATCAAGGTCCCACGCTGTAGCACATCATGTTCCTGCAGAGCTCACAACAGTTACCTTTACACCAGCTCCACTCCCAGAGCCCAATCCCACCACATTCCCGCTTCGGCTGCTGAATGCAGATGATGCAGCCGGTATTTATCACTCTCACCATAGGAATCCCTTGCATGGGATGAATTCAGCACCAGCATTTCCTAGACAGTGCACCTGTGCCTTGCACTGTGAAGCAGAGTTCTCAGTCTCACAAGCTTTGGGGACATTAACCACTGCCGCATCAGACACTGACCCTACTATTTCCCATGTTATCTGTGTGATCTCTCAGGGCGCAGAAGCCATGTGAGGACATCCTTAAGAGTGAGCACCAGGTTCTCCTAGGACAAGAGATGAAATATTCGCTCTGACATGTTAAAATAAACCAACCCCTCCTTCTTTGGAGCCAGATTGTGAATATGTAGGGTGTGTGTAGTCAGATGAATGCCATTGCCAGATAAGAACATCTCTCACAATCATGCGTGTCGAGAGCCCCTGTGAATGCCAGTTACTGATCGCTGTCATGTCAGTACAGTGCAAAATAACAACTGCTCTCTTTGCTGGTGCCACACTGCGTTTTTACAGAACCTCTACAGTCATCCATGATGTTTCTGAACAAACTGTCCACAGGGAACAAATCTTCGCTTTCTCTTTGTCCATGGCCATACCTTTATCCCTGGTGACTGCAGGGATAAACCTGTGCAGGGAAGGAGTGGAACTAAAACCACCCAAGAAGACAAGTCTGGCTTACAAAATGCTACCTGAGGCATACAAAGAGAAAGTCTGTGGCTGAAACCTTTATAAAGTGTTTATTATAACTAAACAGAGCAAAGAGTGATACTATGGGCATTTCTTCCCTTGGGTAAGGTGGGCACAGTGGGAACCTTCTGAGCTCTTCAGTTTCCCAGCATTTTCCCTTCTGTACTCTGTATAACCCAACCTCAGGCAGACTCAGATGAGTACAGACATGACCATAAAGAGTTAAAACTGTCAAAGTAAACTGAATTACGTCTGATGTAGAGTCCTATTTCCCATCCTGCTTTGCACCCTCATTTATAGGTAGGGGACAATACCTTTCCTTTTATACAGGTATAAATAAATGTCCAGTGCCAGACACAGCCACTGTGACTGAGCAACAGGGGAGGACATTCAGCACTTTCAAACCATGGAAGCAGACAGAGGAAAAGGGCCAGTTTGACCACATATGGAAGGCTGTCAGCTGCCCTCTCAAACTTGGAAAGATACAGCCTTTCCAGTGTAGGTTTAGATCCAAGAGAAGTATTTATTTTAAAAGATAACAAAGGATTGACAGTTGTACTCTCAATAATAAGATGGTAACAAACAAGGCCATGCAAGAGGAACGTCTCACCCATTACCCACGTAGCTTCAGGGAGTGTCTCATCCCAATCCAACATCTGCCCAAGTATTTAAGCAATGACTTCAACAGAGATCAGCACTTGGTAAACATTTCCTGCCTGAGTTGGGGCACCACAAACAGACCTAGGGGTGGTGTAGAAAGCATGGACTTTAGTTGCTCTACTGTGCTAGTGGAGGTCTGAGAGCAGCAGCCGGCAGCCAGCTTTTGCCCAGGCAATTTGGGTATGCAGAGCAGTGTTTGTGTGTTGGCAAGGACCCCCGGCAGTGACTCCCTTCCCCTGTAGGAACCCGGCATCCATCGAGTGCTTGCTGCCTCAAAGTTGTGGCTTTTCTTCTGCTGTCCTGCGAGCCACGAAGAAAACAAGCACACCTGGACTGTCTGTTATGGCCACTTCCGCTGGAGTCTGATGGGTGTCCTTAGCATCTAAAATGAAGCAGAAACCCCACTTGGCATCACAAAAAAGACTTTCTAAAGAATTTTCTTTAGAAAAGCAATCTAATACTGCTAAGACTCTGCTTTTTTTTTCTTCCACAGCTGAAGACAAAGAACACTGGCACATCAAGCAGCAAGGGAAGAAAGGCAGAAAAACAGGAGATATGTGTCCTGGTCCAGGCAGGGGCTGGAGGAATGTCTTAAGGAGAAGTCAGCAGACTGGTACTGGGAATATAGGAATATACTGGAATATAATTCCTATTGCAGAGGCCCTGTATGACACTGAGACACATACTTCCTTTGTGACACACAGGAAACAATTTCAGCTGCCTGTGCTCCAATTCCCTTTCTGGAAATGGGATTGTCTTCTGCTCACCGTTCTACTCATGGCTCATGAGGACCAGTCCCACTGGCATTCAGGTTCTTGCCCAGGTGCTCTCAACACTAGGACCAGCTAATCCAGCCCTCAGGAGAGGGACATCCCAGCACACTGTGGCAGCCGGTAGGCTGTGTTGAAGCAGCCTCCACTCCATGAAAAGAATATCATGCTCAGCACTCCTGGGGCTGGCCTGAGGAAAGAGATGAGTACAGCAAGGAGGAGATGGGTGGGCTGGTGTCTGCAGCTCCTCTGGTGGCAGCTGACACAGATCCTGTTGGGGTTGTTACCCTGGCAGTCAAAGGTGTTATCTGATGGGATGGGACTGTCTCACCCACTTTGTTCTTTCTGATGGTGAATGTGAGCAGCCGGCCAACCCTAGGCTTCTCTCCCCTGTTAGGCTCACAATGTTGGGTTGTGACTCCCAGTGTGCCAGATAAAAGCACTCTAGAAAATTTGTTCCATATACCTAGGAAACTGTTCACTATGAAGCTTCTGTTTGTCAGAGACTCCTCAAATAATACCTCTCTCATTGAGAGCCCCAAGCAGAGCAGTGGCATCCCCAAGACACACTACTTTTCTGCTGCAGCTCTGGTTAAACACCCACTCAGCTGCCAAACCGCTCATCACAAATCAGGAAGATTCAACTGAGCACCCTCTGGTCCTGAGCAACCCCTTCCAGCACTCAGGCACCTCTTTCCTCATTGCTGCAACGCAAAGACAAATACAGTTGAAAAAACATGGGTACGCATGGGGGAGGGAGTGAGGGCTTCTGCTGGGTGTGGGGTGAAGCAGGAGCACGAAGGGAGGATTCAGGGAGAAATCATCAGAGCAGATACTCTGCTAGTGCAAATCAAGCCTCATTGACTTTGCCTTGCCCTGGCTGGGTTACGCCTCCTGTGCCATGTTTCCTGAAATAGGGATCTGCATGTCTGGCTCAATGAGGGCAGGCTGTCCTAGCAGTGTTCAGGAGCTATGTAAGTGGAAAGCATTTTTACACAAGCTAATTTAACATATAATATTTCAGGAACTTACAATTTATTTTTATGGTTTGTAAAAAATAAAAAAAGGAAAAAAGAGAAAAAGAAAAGCCCAGCAGAAAAAAAAAATAAAGAGGAAAAAAAGAACATTGAACAAATAATAACATGTGTGGGTGGGTTGGTATATAATACCCCAACCACAGGGCTACAGCAACATTTGGTCCCATTGACCTTTTTGCTTAAATTAAGGTAATTACTCAACTACTGACAATAGTCTGCTGTGTTATGTCTGCGGACTTGCACATAGAGAGGGATATGACAAATAATTTATAGTTTGACACATGCCAGTGACTTCAGACTTGATCCAAAGTCTAAGGACGGATTGTTCTTATGAGCAAAATTATTAAACCTTGATTAAACTCCAACAAATATAAAGATGGAAATGTGGAAAGGTGGAAAGAGATAGATAGACAGATAGATAGACAGATAGATAACAGATAAACTCTATGTACCTTAAAATAGATCTAGTCCGGTAATTTCTGCTGTAATCTTTTTCTGAGGGTAATGGACTTTATACGAATGTCAGCAGGTTTTATTTCCCAAGGGCTTTTTTGTCTTAAAGCTTTCTACAAGGAAAATCAAACCTGTATATATTAAATCAGAAAATCCAGTGTGACTGACTATATATTGTGCTGTTGACCTGGCCCAAAATACTCAAGTGCATTTGCATACTCTGATGCAATGTCTCCTAAGTGTTTGCATTTCTTTCCCATAATATAACAATTTTCTGGCTCACATGAGGAAATGGGGCTACCATTCAACCTGGGTTATGTGCCTCCATACAAATATTCTTTGTAATGCTGGAGGAATGCAAAAGAAAGCATTTTCTGCTAAATGAATGAAATTACTCAGAACACTGCCACCTTGAAAAGTCAAATAGTTCATTCCCCTCAGAAATGTCAATAGAAGCAATTTACAGATGTAAATGTTTTAGACTTTTTCATTCAAATACCCCTCTGTATTTCAAATGTGCATTCAATATTTGCCATAAGACAAATGCTGAAGCATCTATTTCATTAAATACAAATTCTCATTTATATTCTGCTTTCCTTCTGCATAGCAGCAAACACAAACACACAAAAAAGGTAATGTTTTTCTAGCTCAAGTTATTAAGTTATAGAGCAGATTTGCTATTATGTAAAATAAACAATGTCTCTGACATGAAGAACTCATAACTTACATGCTTACACTGTGTTCACGACCTTTAAATGAGTCTTAGAAACTTTTTCTGCTTGAGGTTGAATATTGCATCTGCACACTCTTACTGCTTGCAATGGCAGAAGCGCTCACTGAGTGCTGCTAAAACAAATTTTCTTTTTACAATGAATGAAACCACTGGGATGAGGCAGAGAAGACCTCAGGTCATAAGATTTGCAGAATGACAGAATGATATTAAATTTTGGAGTTTAGTACTGTTGAGAGCAAACCCTGGGAGTTCACTTGCTAAGCACCGAGGTTCACCCCTGAGGCCAGGCTGCCTGTGAACCCTTCTGGTGCTGAGCCATCTGGTCCCAAGGCTCAGTTCATATCTGCAGTTTCCCACTGTAATTTGCACGCCCACAATTTGACATCTCTTGGGAAAATAAGGCTAGTATTTTTGTAAGGATCTGAGAGTTCATGACTCTTCTCCTTAAGGGTTAAGAGCACCTTGAAATTCAAAACAGGTATTTGGAAATATTCACAAACTCTGGTGCTGTTTAGACTGAAGGATGGAGGTTTAACTAGAGCCCTAATTTTGACCCCTGTGAGGAATAGGCCTGGTGTCATTTGTTGTTCTCCATGGAACAACAGGTAATACCAGGGAGAAGCAGGAACTGGAAGGACATCTACAAATCTGAAGGTGAGGAAATGCAGAAAACATTGACGTTCCAAGCAGACAAGTGGAACACTGGACATAGAGGAGGCAGGAAGGCATTTATACCAGATGAAGTATGTCTTGTTCATGGTGTTTTTGTAACAGTCTTATCATCCAGATCCTCGGCTAAGGGATATTTTGGGCCAAACCCTCAGCTGGTGTGAAGCAGTGCATTTCCATGTCATAAGCCCTAATTTAGCAACAGAAGAGTCACAGAAACCAGAAAATGAGTCCTTCCCTACAGATTGCTTCATTGGACTTTCGCTATCCCTCAGCCGCATTTCCCCTAACCTGTTTCTAGATGTCCACTACCTTTTTAGTCAATCTAAGGCTATGAGACAAAATACATGGTCTAAACTGGTAAATCCATGCATTATCATCGCTGTAGCCCCAGATGATTGCCTTCTCCTTGAAAACACATGCCAGAAATACCAGTCCCAGTGGGACTCTCATTTCCCTGATGGTTCTGAAGGTCTCACCTAAAAGTCCAGGAGGCAATGAGCCCCTGCTGCCACAAAAGCCTCCAGCTTTCCCTCTCAATACCACCAGACTTAGCACAGCAAGAAGAAGAATCCAACAAAACAAAGCCAAACAGCTCCAGCTGTTATTTTAAGCTAGGAGAGGCGATGGAGGGAGGGAGCGGGGGGAATGAACCACTCGGCAAACGCTGGGAAAGCATTTAGTTTTGGCTGATGGCCTCTTGTGGCTGTGGTTTCCACAATGTCTCTGTGTTCTATCTGTGTCAGGATAGAACCAGCCTCCTGAAATAGACTGAACAAGCTAGACTGGAGCTATTTTAATACCTAGAGCTTGTTCCCTTTAGATTTTTTTGAGTGAGGGGATGTAGTGGAAGAGGAGAGACAACAAGTAAGGGTGATGTTATTTTAACACATGCAAAGGAGCTGGCAGAGCGTAGCAGTTTAGCTGTCTCAGCACACACCCCCATCTGCCCCATCGTTACTACGTGCAAGGATGCACAGCCTGAGATAGCACCTGCGTAGACCAGAATTAGCTGGGTTTTTGTGTGCACACGCACACAATCTTGTTGGGAAAGCGTCATGGTTTCCTTCATGTCGCACTGAGAGGCAAAAATGAGTTCATGTCTCCAGGCATGACGTGCGAGCTGTTCATGGGGGACCTTTCTTACCCAAAATACACACAGATCACTCCCCCATCATGCCGCTATAATAGCTTGGTCACCACAGCCCTGCTCTGGAGAGCAGCTCCTTCCCAGCATCTAATGTTGGAAAGCTGGGAAGGGTGGTAGGATAGTGTGTGAAGCAAGTCTCAAGAACACCAGGTGGCTTTTTACATTTGCAAACAGTTTTGATGCTATCTCTTGCTGTGTAATAAGAGGATAGGCTTTCAGAAACTTCATTTACAGAAGCAATACAATCCAGTCTTTTCCCCAGGCCTGCCTGGATCCTGGTTTCATGATAACTCAGAGCCCAATTTCCTCTTAGCTCTTCCCTGATTTTGCAGCCACAAATTGTATGTCTTGAAAATGTCCTCTCAGGTTGCCAGTGTTGCCCTTTCAAAGATCAGCGCAGGAGGAGATTTTAATATCTGTGCCTGGACTATTTTCCTACATTTCTTTAAATCAGGACAACGTTAAATTTGTCTTGGATTACACTGTATTGGTCTTGCTCATGACACACTGTTCTGAGGGCTCACACCTCCATGGCAATCATGAGCTGTGTCATCCTGATTTATACTGGGCCACTGTGACCTGATATGATGCTACAGAACAGCATATCAGTTGTACTCTTGACACATGACAGCTCCGCTTTCTTTAAAAGATGAAAAAAAGCCATACAGCACCTCATATCACCTCTAGGTTGGTCAGAGAACAATTTCCTCCAAGGAGGACATTCCTCAGAAGCTGATGAAGCCCCTTTGGCAGCCTCTTCCTATTGCTAAAATCCTAGCAAAAATCTTTTGCTCACCGGTATCTGGATTGCTCGTTGTCTTCACACACCCTCGATGTTGAAGTAAGGTCTGAATCCCTTGTGACACCCTTGCATTACAGCAAAACAGCCTAAAAATCTATGTGAGGCATTCTGTTGCTTCTTTCAAGGTTAACTCTGATTTTTTTTGCCCTTGCAACCAGACCTCCTCAACACAGTCAGCAATGAGGTCATCTTCTCTATCAGATGTAAGGAGCTAAAAACATGACACAGGAGATGTCAGCCCCATTGGCTGCTCATCTCAGTACCTGCAGCCAAAACAGAAAGCATACTCAGGCTGCCAAATAAAAAAACCTCTTGTGGGCACATTCCTTGCTGAGTACACAAGAAAGCAAGCTGAGAAGACAGCAAGGGAGGGCAGCAAGCGCTGTCAGACAGAAACATAAGAAAGGATAGATGGGGGGGGAGAGAGAGAGAGAGAAAGAGAGAGAGAGAGAGAGAGGGAAGAGTGGCAGGGAGGGGGGGAAAAAACTACAGGCAAAGTCCTATAAAGATAGACAAGGAGCCAAGTGAGATGGGGCACACATTTCACTAGCAGTAAATGTCATGGCAGACAACACAACTGTAGGATACAGTGCTTTCTTAGGCATGGGCAGTGAAATCCTAGCTCCCTTGAAGACTAAGGCCAAAATCCCATTGACTTCAGTAATTCCAGAACAAATGGAGCTGCCCAGCGCCTCTCAGCAACCAGCTCTGGCCATAGTCAAAATCCCTCCTGCAATCTGATCACGGTTCTCGGGTTTCACCCATCACACTGCTAGAACCAGACTCGAAGGGGCAGGCAGAGGATAGCAATGCACAAATGGCCAATTTGTGTTTTTCCCAATTTCCGTATGTGACAACAAGCAAAGCAGGCAGCTAAGAGCAGAATTTAGCCCCTGCAGCCCATTGCCCTTCAGAATGGTCTTCAGTCCCAGCAGAATTTCCTTCTCAATATCACTGCCTAGGAAAAAGGAGCAACTCCTAACTACTACAAAGGGTAGCTATAAGGTTCCAGTTTCCTCAGAGCTTCATGCAAAATCTCTGAAAATATTTCCATTACCTTTGAAAAACGAAGTGTGCAGTGACATAGGACTATGTAGAGTTGCAAATATATTGCAGCCAGCAGAACCAGCTCTTAAAACAGGGTGGACTGCAAGGTCTTGCTCTGTTTTCTTTGTCACCATGATTTGATGACGCAGTGATCAAACCTATGCAATGTGGCAATGCATAAAACTTTAAATGTATTATGCATTTCTTCAAGCTCCTGGCAATGTAGAGTCCCCACTGCAGGACATGCTGTCCACAGGACAGCTGAGATCTCGGCCTTTCTTGCCTGGGCTCCCACACTACACCCAACTAAGTTAGAGGACAGAGTCATTAACTGCAAGGTGTCCCAGTGCAAAGGCTGGGATAACAGAAGGACCAGCTACCACTTGAGATTAACATCATGGCTGACAGCTTGACTTCTCCAGCATTTGGGAAATCTCAACTGCAAGATGAACCTTCCTCTAGCTGGCTGGAACAGCTGCAGGCTCATGCATAGAGTGTGAGCTTCTACAAGAAGTCACCACTTGTCTTTCTACTCCAACTGTGAGGAAATTTTTACAAAGGACCTGTTTCATCCTTCAAAGATACAAATGAAAAGTGAAAGGAAAAATAACACCCCCTCAGCTTCAGCATAGCAAGATATTCCATCTTTCCTTTGACAACCGTACATGTCCTCATGCTGCTCAGATGTTCAGAAACTGGCTGAAGAAGAGGTTGTAAGGATCTCTCCAAAAAACTATCTCAAAGCTTCCCAGCATGGTAGGGAAATAGGAATTTTGTTTCTCTGAAACAAACTGCATGGACAAATCGGTGAGAGGAGTTCACTTTGCTGCTCTTTCTGCATCTGGAATGCTGGGGAAAACGTGCTTCCCAAGTCTTCTCAGCAGCAGCCCACCCCAGCATCCCAAATCTACACTCAGCGGCAGTGAACATCAGCAGCAGGTTTTTTGGGCTGTGGCATTGACAAGGTATGCAATAGTTTAGGGTAATTTTGGTGCCTCTGCAAACCAGCTGCCACAAGTGTTTGTCTGTTTTGTCAATGTTTAGTGTGAGTCATATCTTCTATTAGGAGAAAGAGAGGGAAAGGAAGGGAAGTTCAGGGAAGGGAAGTTCAGGGAAGCTCCAGGAAGAGAAGTTCAGGGAAGCTCTGGGAAGGGAAGTTTCAGGGAAGGGAAGTTTCAGGGAAGGTTCAGGGAAGTTTCAGGGAAGGGAAGGGAAGGGAAGGGAAGGGAAGGGAAGGGAAGGGGGTATATAGCAATGCAAGATGAAGCACTGTTTTACTCCCGTGTGGCTCAGGCATTTTTGTTTCAGTGGGTGCACACGTGCTCACACCAAGTAATCTGTTGACTCAAGTGCTGTCATGGGCATAAGCAGCATAAACTTTGCCTAAGCACGAGCAGCTGTCACCTTGTGAGACGCATGTGCTCAGAACCAGGTGCGTGTCACTTTAGTAACGTTGGAGGATATGACTTTGACTTGGCCATAAAAGGAAGGAGGGGGATGGACCCAGGGAAGATATGGACACTGCAGCAGGTACTGGAAATTGTTCTTGGCTCCCAGCAGCATTGTTTGATCTATTCAGTGGGTCATGTGCCAGCCAGACGAC
The DNA here is from genome assembly GCA_013397775.1 of Eulacestoma nigropectus. Taxonomy (NCBI): domain Eukaryota; kingdom Metazoa; phylum Chordata; class Aves; order Passeriformes; genus Eulacestoma; species Eulacestoma nigropectus. The sequence continues at coordinate 3,514,714 of VZTE01004276.1, forward strand.
TTGCTACGTGTGTTTAGGCAGCTCCTGCATGTCTGAATTCTCCTGGCCAGCTGGCTGCTTTAACTCCTTCAGCTGCCCTTACTGCCATGAGCCAGGCAGTACTGGAAGCAGCAGAATAAAACCCAGCAGGGTTGGAAAGTAGCAGAGGGTTTGAGCTAAGCAAAGATGGGGTATGGAGTGACAAAGGAAATGGGGAATTTACTGAGACCCTTGAATTAATGATTGCTGTTGATAAAAAATCACGACCATCATCCTCCTGAGACATGTTTCCTAACACATTTAATGGAAAATTAACCAGGAGAGCCTCTGTTTGAAATCCTGCCATGGAAACCTGTAGCAGAAGATGAAGAGACAAAAGCAGCAGCAGCAGCATAGAGCACAACATGGTATCAGGAATAACTGCCAGGGACAGGTGCATGCACTTGTCGTGCCATGCATCTTCAGCTGCATGCACTCCTCAGAAAAACAAATACTAAGCCTAGAAAGCCTGGAAACGTGACACTGTTCACTGAAGCTCATGACAAACCTGTGACTTTGGGCCTCTCCCCTCCTTACCCCACCATCACCTGACAGCTGTTTGAGTACAGTCTCTGTATTAGTGCTGTATGTCCCCTTAAACAGGCTTACATGAGAGCCCAGGCAGAGCATTGCCTGAGGAAGTTTTCTAGACCTCCTGCCTCTCTGTGAGTCCTTTCTTTAAAAATATTCACTCACAGATTTGAGGTTTTGATGTGACTTGTTGCCCCTGACACATACTGAAGCCCTTATACCAGCAACCCCTCTCTCTGTTTGCCTCTTCTGCTGTGCTGATCCAAATTCTCAGGTCACTGTATAGATCCAGAGTCATTCCCTGGGATTTATTCCAACCTGTTGGCAGCACTGCCGAAAGCTGAGTGCACCCTCCTATTTCCCACCCCTTCACCCAGGATGACAGGCTAGTTGTGAGGTGTTCTGTGACATCTCACACTTCAGGCATTGTATTGGTGTTTGTCATGTTGTAGCATGAGGAGACCCAGCTGGCATCCAGGGAATTTCAAACAGCATCTATGAAGACTTCTTTGTTCTACTCATGGATTCTCCTGTGCTGGTGATCTGTTGTCCTTTTGTGCAGTTCGATAAAAGCAAGCACAGAATCCCAATCATGTCAGATGAGCTGGGAAAATCCCACAGAGAATGGGAATGAAGGAGGCCTAGGGACATCCTTCCACTCAGCAAATAAGCCTGGGGCCACGGTGATCACACAGTATCTGGAGATCATCCATAATGTGAGGAAACCATTACAAGCGACTTTGATGGTAAAACCACAACACATTCCCACTGGTGTTTTCACAAGATAAATGGTTTTTGCATTGCTGACAAGAAGGCTGTTTCCATCCATGGTGCCACTGAAGTCGGGAGAGTCACATTGATGCAGAAATTGCAACAGCTGAGAGCAGAATAAGCAGCAATTTTCCAGCAATCGTGAGAAGGGCAGCCTTTTGCCTTCACCAGCTCAACCGTGAGTCCCAGGGAGGCAGACTCTCCTCCTCACTTCTATTCCATGGACCAACCAAGGAGGTTGGTCAGGCTTTCAGACAGAACAGGGACCTAGGCAAATGATGGAGGAGGTTATGGGCTTGTTCCTGTGATGGCTACTCTTTCTTCAAGAGGGGATGTGTTAGTATGTGTAACTGGCCTGGAAAGTGGGGAAGAGGAAGGCAATGATATGAAGCCCCCCACTTCCATTTGTGTTTGCCTGCTTGGGGTAGAATATGCTGCTAGTGCTACCCTTGACACAAGTCTCAAGCAGGGATGTCAACATGTATCCTTGCCTTTCTTCTCTGCATTTGTCTCTGCCCCAGAAAGCTAGACACTTGCCAGGGGGCCTTGCAGAATCTGGGTTATTTGCTTTTAGTTGACTTTATTCTGTTTTACAACAGCAGCTGCAAATGTCAAGTAGCGGCTCAGCCCCCAATTAACAGGATCAGTGAGCATTTTTGTTTCCATTGGGGTGGAAGATTAGTATCCAACCCATTGGCTGGGGGTTCTTGTGCATAGGGGTGAGGGAACAGGCATCACTGCCACCTTCACCTTCTCAGAGACAAGCAGCAACAGGTCCTTCAGGCATCTGTCACCTCCAGGCCAGCTCCCTCTGTCTTTAGGTTTGCTATCAAAGGCAATGCTATGTCCTCCCCAAACCACTTGTCTCCAATAGTAGATCCTAGCTGCTAGGTACACAGCCATGAGCAGAAGTCCTGTCAACTTTAAGAAGAAGCCTTCTTCTCTGTATCTTTCTGAAATAATACATGTCTGCACGGGATTTACAGAGAGAATAGTACTGAACTTCTCTAGGACTGAAAGCATCACAGGACAACCAGGGGATCAGGCCCAGCTGGCATGGGTTTATGAAAGGCAGGTCCTGCTTGACCATCTTGACCTTCTAGGACAGGATGATCTGCTTAGTGAATGAGGGAAAGGCATCCACTCCAGGCAGTGGATGTATCTACCTGGACTTAACTAAAGACTTTTATACCAATTGCCAAAGCATTCTCCAGGAGAAACTGGCTGCTCATGGCCTGGGTTGGTGCACTCTTCACTGGACAAAAAACTGTCTGGATGGCCAAGCCCAGAGAGTGGTGGTGAATGGAGTCCCATCCAGCTGGTGGCCAGTCACAAGTGCGGTTCCCCAGGGCTCAGTGTTGAGCTCTGTTTAATCTTGATCAATTATCTGGATGAGGGCATCAAGGGCACCAGTCAGTCTGCAGACACACCAGTTTGGGTTGGAGTATCAATCTGCTGGAGCGTAGAACAGCCCTGCAGAGGGATCTGGACAGGCTGGATTGATGGGCCGAGACCAATTGTCTGAGGGTCAACAATGTGAAGTTCTGGGTCCTGCACTTGGGTCACAACAACCCCTGCAGCACTACAGGCTGGGGGCAGAGTGGCTGGAAAGCTGCCCAGCAGAAAAGGCCCTGAGGCTGCTGGTTGACAGCAGCTGAACATGAGCCAGTGTCTGCCCATAAAGACAAGAAGGCCGATGGCCTCCTGGCTTGTATCAGCAATAGTGTGGCCAGCAGGACCAGGGCACTGATTGTTCTCCTGTACTTGGCACTGGGGAGGCCTCACCTTGAGTCCTGTGTTCAGTTCTGGGTCCCTCATTGCAAGAAGGACGTTGAGGTGCTGGAGCACATCCAGAGAAGGGCAGTGGAGCTGGTGAAGGGTTTGGAGCACAAATCTTACGAGAAGCTGCTGAGGGAGCTGGGAGGGTTTAGTCTGGAGAAAAGGAGATCCAGAGGGGACTTTATTGCTGTCTAAAACTACACGAAAGGAGGTTGTAATCACGCAGATGTCAGCCTCTTCTCCCAGGTAACAAGTGACAGGATGAGATGAAACAGCCTCCAGTTGTGCTTGGAGAGGTACAGATTCAATATTTAGCCTGGAAATTTCTTCACCAAAAGGGGTGTCAAGAATTGCCCAGGGAAGAGGTTGAGTCACCATCCCTGAGAATTCTGGATATCAGCGAACAGAGCAGAATAGTGGAAAGAACCTTTTGCATCCAGTCCTCTGTCGTGGCAAACAACCATGATACATAATTGTGCTCAAAAGTAGCTTTGTAAATCAGGCTGTCAGGTGCAGTCTATCAAAGTACCTTCCAGGAGAGGGAACTGCACAGGCCACTTAGCCATCAGCATAGCAGCAGACCAAATCAGACAGCTATCTTCAGTAACCAAGATGGATTTCTGACATCAGCACATCAGCACTGTTCTCAATAACTGTCTGAGTAAATATCTGAAGCATCACATTGGGACTGATTTTACCATTGATAAATTGCTCTGACAAAATTTTAGCTTTAAAAACAAGAGGAACTTCTATCCTCATTAATTTTTCATGATCTGGACCCATGTGCTACTTTTAGAAGAGAAAAGAACTGTTTCCTTGCTCAAGCTTTCTACTATCCACACAAGCCAATTAAAAAAAAAAAATAGAGTTTTTTTTGTTGAGGGAGGCAAAGGGAAGGACAATTCAACATCAAGGTCTGAGAATTTGTCTACCATATCGAAGTCACTTTAGGCTTCACAAAATTACCCTTCTTTATTGGGAGCAGCCTGAAAGGAATTACAAAGCAAAATAAAATATTTGAAACGCTTATTCCTATTGTTACACTGTTCTATTTAACTGCTCTGGCAGACCTGCTGTCGGTTATAAATTTCTTCCCTGTGCCAAGTGAACCCAGCAGTAATGAGAGGTCTGTGCTCCTGAGTTACTCTGGGCCTTTCGCCTCCTGGCAGCTACTATTCTTTCCTACCTATGCCTATGGCTGCGCGGTGCTTTGAAACTGGTGCATGTTCACAGAAGGCTGCAGCCTGTCAGGAAGACACTTGGCCACGTGCAGGCTTCTTGCCCATATGCCACCAACTCACGGCACCCTTGGGCTGAGTATCCCATGTGTCCTCACACCTGGCAGCCAGGGCACATCTTTCCTGCTGCCTCTGTCTCATCCTTTCCCACAGCTCATCCCTCTCCACTCCAACCTGCCTGACCTCCTGGGTCCCCACACCCAGACCTGAGTGAATGTTCAGGTGAACACTTGGGTCCAAGCCAGCGAGGCCATTGCTATGTTCTTATGTGCTGTGTACGATCCGATAGGTCATTTTGTTCTTTTATGTGAACATAAGTTCACCAGAAACTCAAATACACCTAACTTGTCAAGCGATGACAGATCTCCCACGACAAAATGCCTTCTGCCCTGAATGCTTGCACAGCTTGGCCTTGGACTGTATGTTTGTATGTTTGTGATTGTATGTTTGTCGAGATCACACGTGGCCCTATGACTCCATCATCAAGAATATTCCCAAGCATTAGGGCAAGCTATTGCATTCGGGGAATAACAAAACACCCACAGCACTCCACAGACACCAGCACTGCTTGGCACAGCCAAGCAGACCAGCATGCTCCCTGCCCACATGGCCCAGCACGCCTACAACACCATCCAGAACGTGTGAGTGGCTCCACCTGTGTGCACCCGTGCCCTATGGACTCTGTCTGGGAGCCCTGCACAGCCACATGATCTGCCTGCCTTGGAGGAGGTGGTGTTCGGAGAGCCACACCTGCGGAGCAAGTATCTGTCGCTGTGAGGCATCCTTCTGTCGTATGGGCTGCCAGAAGGAGTCACAACAGATTGGAAAGATACACTATCTTCCTCGCTTATCACTTACAGTGAGCCTGAGTCAGTGACCGAGGTGCTGTGGGCGTCCCATATTACCAAGCAGCAGCTGGCTCTCTAATGTGTATGGCAACAGCCAGAACAGCGGTGGGCAGACCCCCTTAGATATAAACCCAGGCCTCCTTCATCCTGTACCCAGGCTTCCTTCATCCCTAAAGTAAAGATCACCTTCTGCTTGCAGTGTCCAGTTGAGCACAGGGATCTGTGTGTCCTGCGTCTGCACTCTGCATGAAGAAGACTCAGCACGGCTTCACCTTGAAATCCTGAAAGCTTCAAGACTCATACAAGCTAGTGCCAAATACTTCTTTGTGAAAACCAAACTCCAGGGTAGGATTTGGAGCATGAACTGCTTTTGAAAATGCCTGCTGCATACCAGTGTGGGTTTTGTTTGGTAGATAAATCCATACAAAAGGAGAATGGTCCCATCTGTAGACTTCAGACAGTAACGCGCTGCCCAATGTATTGTTGGAAAGTTATCAAACGTGATGTTATTTTTGGGTGGGATAAAAATCTCCAGAGATGAGTCCTGAACTCCTCTCATTCCTGACTATGTACATCTTTCAGAACAAAACTAATTCTAATTTTTCTTTAGACAAAACTAGCAGTCATTCCCATAAAATTCTGGAATAGATGTTTATTTCACGTCAGAGGAGAGGAAAGCAAAGTCCGGCCTTTGCATCGACCTGTGTCACGCCTGTGTGGCTGCATGTCACCAATGCCACAAACTGGCAGGTCTGTCAGCATTGCACTTGCACGCTGGATCCTGGTTCTCAGCTGTATCCCCTTCGCCTCCAGCCCAAGCAGCACGTGCAGCTGCTGAGACGTCCTTTTTAATAACAGAGCATGCCCAAGGCTCATTAGCAGCCCCTTGACATTGAGTGACGACATAACATTGAGTATCTGTAGAAAGGCAGTGTGCAAGGCCTGTAGGTGCCCTAAGGACTGCACACGCCCTTGGACAGGCTCACCTCAGGGCACGGTGCGGTGCAGTCGCCATCTCCAGTGTGTGCTGTTAGGTCCACCTACTCTGCCTGGGTTTTGTGTGGTTGAGTGACTTTGAGTTTCATAGCTCAGGATGTTTCCTGTGTGTTCCCTCTGCTGGTATGTTGTTAGAAGGGTCAGGCATTAATTTGCTTGGTTTTATAATTGATGTGCCTGCACCTGAAGGTCACGACAACAATTTGCACCAGGAAAAATGGAACACTCAGAGGAAAGCCTTGCTCCTTTTCTGCACCACAAGGGAAGTCTGTGGACCCTGCACATGACTCAGACATGGTCCACAGCAACTGCAGGATTCTGGCATCAGCCTGGTGATTTTGCAGGGCTGCCTATTGTACTCTAATCACCTGCTCTCATGGGCAGCTGCACCAGCGTGACAGGTTTTCCTGCCTCTTCAAAACACAGTGCTGGCCAATGGATATGGACAGAACTTACTGTTTACATTTTTCTGCATGGCAGATATGTCCTGTTTGTCTGTGGGAAACTGCTGCCTGGGAGGAAGTGGTGGCTTCCTTGTACATCCTGTGTGTTAACTTTTCTTTCCATCTTCACTCTAAGTCTCGGGACTGAGATTTTCCAATAGACCAAAAGGCTTTGAAATTCATGGCCCCAGCACCTTTATGCAAGAACTGCAAGCTAAAATGCTCCTCAGTGCTTCTAACATGCTTGTTTGCTTCAAAGCATGCTTCAGAGTGGGAATGACATCTGACAGCAGTAACCAGAAAAGCCAGTGTTGGCAGTATGCACAACCCAAAGAGTTGTTCCCCTCACCCAACTTTGAGTAAGGCAGGTCCCAAGAAGAAGAAATCCTAACACAAATGTGCCACCCTCCAAGACCCAGAGGGTCCAGCAAACCTCAGTGCCAGGGGCTCACTGGACCTGATCTTTTCCTTGTCAGTCACTGAATTTGGGACTGAGGCCCGAAGGAAGGCAGGTAGGTTTCATGGCAACTTTAGCCTCTGCTCACCAGGGTCAGCAGATGAACATGCGGCCGTGGCAGTAGCACGAGCAAAGCAAGGAGCCTGTTAGCCTGCTGTCAAATACGTGGTGGTAAACGAAATTACTCCAGTACAAAAGCCAGCCTCATTTGCTTGAAGATTTTATGCTGATGCTAGAAAGCATGGTGCAGGAGATGGAAAGCTCCTCCACAGCCCTCAGGAAAGCCTTGTCTTCCTAGACAGCATCCTGAGCTTCTCTGTGCCTGTATACAAGTGCATAGCATGCCCACCTGAGTAAAGAAGTTGTAGAGCATGGTGTTTTTATAACACCAAGGACACACAATTGCATATAAAGTTTATGGGTGTCTTTCTAAAGCTCTGGTGCTTTCCTGCACCAGGTGGAATGTGGAGAGGGGATTGGCAGTCCTCTGGGGACTGCACAGACAGGGAGGCGGTTTCACTCACTTGGCATCTGCAAGGACACAAAATGAGTGTGATAGTATCAACAGAGGCTCTAAATAATGTTTTGTCTGCCAGACAAAACCCCTCTGGAACTGAAAAGAGAGATCTGGAAACTCCAAATGACGATGGTGATACAGGGTGACAGCTGGAGAGGGGTAGAGAAAAATCCAGTCAACTGTAGACCTGATTTGTACAAGAATTGCACACATCCACTACCTGTCTCCAGCCAAGGAATGTGAGATTGTATGGGCTGCCTGGCTCACCCAGCCTGGCCCTCAGTTCTCACAGGCACTACATTTCAGGAATATATTGAATTCCGTCTTAAAAGGGGCTTGGTATTTGCCTGGAGTAGAAGTCTGTTTCAGAGCCCAGTTACTGAACACAACCCCTCCAGGTCATGACATGTTTTACAGAGGTCATGAGCTTCACCGGAAAAGTGATTGCAGAAGTGGAGCTTTGGCTAGAGGTTGGATACCATCAGAAGTATGGAGCCTCCTTCGAATTTTCTTTCGAATTTGCTGTCCTGCCCTCATGTGCATCACCTTTGTGCCTTTTAAGATGGAAAAGGCAGCATGCATGCCTCAGTAGCTAGCGAGTGTTTGTTTATTTTTTTATGACCCATTTGCCTTAAAATTATCTCGGTCTATTCCCAGTCTCCACAGATCAGCCTTAAAGTTACCATGTAAATCACAGCTCTCCTCATTCTGTATACACAGACAGGGAGCAATAAAGAAGCTATAAAAAGAAATTTGGCACTTTTTCAGCTTATCATCTAAGCGTAATTGGTTGTTCTTTGCATAAGAAAGAAGTTGACCTCTTGCCTATATTATTTGCATAGAAGAGGTGAAGCTAGATGGGGTTTTAAGGTGGAAAATTCCTGCAAAAGCAAGAAGTGAACAGCACAGAAAGGTCTATTGGCCCAGTTGTCAGGTCTAGGTTCCACCCTGGCTCACCCCTGTGTGGAAAGGAAAAACATGTCTCCTCTCTATGGTGGCTGGGTGGACGAAAGAGTTCAGAGCAGCAGGGACCCTGATTTACAGCCCAGCTGTCCTCACTCAGAGGACATGATCAAAGCATCCTGCGATCCCCCACTGGAGAGATGGGAAGAAACGGCCGACTGGCCATCTGCTTGGCATGTTCAGCTCTAGCATGAGGCCAAGGCAAGTGCTTTGTTTTCATGGACCAGAGGTTCTCAGAGTGGCTGCTGAGAGGAAGTGGCTGAAAACTAATTCTCAATTAAATTGTGGAACCAGTAGGTGGGAAGTTCCACGCAGGCCAAAAGCCCATAATCTCGTCTAGAGATTACTTTTGTTAAGGAAGAAAAGGGTTTGTGATGTCCTGTCCACAAATTTCCTGGTGTAGCCTGGAGGAGGTCATGACCTCTGAAAACTTGTGCCCCTCTCCCACTGAGGGTTGATCCAGCCATTTGGAGACCCAGCTACCAGAACATGAGTAGATCCCCAACCAGAGGTATAAAACAGCAACATGGCATGCTGGTCTCTATGTTGAGCACGGGACCAGGCCAAGGTCCTCTGTGGTTATGGGATAAATGTGTGCAAGGTCACAAGTCACGAGCCCAGGCTGAGCTCAGAGCAGAGATGACTGTGGTCTCCTCAGGCCTTCACTGCAGCATGGAGTGTGAGGACATCTCCAGAGGCATGGCTTGACAGGGACAGTCAGCTTATTATCCTGGAGGAAAGGCGTAAGGCATAGGGCATTCCTGGTGCTGTGCTATTTCCAGAACATGAGGCCAAAGGGGTTTCCTGGGATTTGAGGGCAGGGCTTGCACATATGAATACTGCCAACCTGAATTACACAGCGTGATATCACAGGCCCCTCACATACACTGATGATGGCTGCGTCACCAGACCTGGCTCACGTCTTGATGCCTGCTTGGAGAAGGAAGGGTACCCATAGTAAGCAGGTAAGAAAACTGGCTGAAGGGACCCTTGTGAGAGCAATCCCACTCCCTCCCTGCAACCCCAGCAGCACTTACTCCACCACAGCATGGTGTTATGTGTGTTGGATTATGTGATCTTTGGGACTGTCTTGAGGGGAAAAGCAAAGAAGGGCCTTTGTGGAAATGTCATGCAGCCTGCCACCAAAGGGGCGGCTCCGGGGCAGCCTCAGGAGGTGCCGCGCTGGGGCTGGCATGGCTACAGAGCTCGTGGGCTGCGTAAAGATACTGGGTCCCTCACCTGGGGAAGGCTGCAAAGGAAGCTGATTAACGCCTGGAGGGCTGATTGTCCTTCCCTTATGAACCTAGGGAAGGAGTGGTTGGAGAAAGGGACTGTGATTTGGGAACATATTTACGTGGGCTATGGGAAATAAGGAATCCTTGAGTCACTAAAATGACAGACCCAGGCAGAAGGGACGTGCAGGGGACAGTCGCTGGGGTAGATACTCCTTGGATATATGTGGTATGGAGGTGGAGTTTCTGGACAGGGGTAGCTTTCACTTAGGGCCAGTCCTGCAAACCCAGCTGTGATTCCTCAGACTCACAAGCTGGAAAATAGAGCAAAACATGAAATTTCACCTCCAGCATATTTATTCCTTCAGTTCCTCCAGCCACCTCCTCACCCTACTCTCAGCTCTAATCCTTCAGGTTTACACCACAGTGCCTACCAAGGGGACTAGCTCTTGGCCTGTACAGGAGCTTGCTTCTTTAGACTTGCTCTCGCCATCGGAGTCACATCCTGAGGCACAAGCCACCTGCATGGCCACCCTTCCCTAACATTACTGCCAGCCTGAAGGAAGTGGTTGAAACATGACATCCACACCTGGTCTTGACTCCTGGCATTGTTGCCATTTCCAGTTTTATCCAGCATGGCTTCCTGGATAAACAGATGGATTTTCCTCTCCTGACCCTTCATAAATATTATTTCAAGGGTGCATTTAAAATTGTACAAACAATCACCCGTTTTCCACCTTCACACAGTATTTTTACTGTCCTTCATTATGCAGATGGGTCTTCTTAGTCCCTGCCTGAGTTAACATTCTTCTCCAGTGGCTCTCACTTCTGTTTACCTCTTAAGCAACAGGTTATTGCCTTTCAGTCACAGCCTTGAATTTCTTGCATCCCAAGTAATTTCACTGTATTTCAGTCACAGCAACGACTGAGGAATTCTTACAGCATTGGAGGCCTGTGCCTTCCTTACAGAGATATCAAGGATCCTGTCAAAAAGGCCCAGCCTGACAAGGTTTTCTTCCTTGAAGAACTAAAATGCTAAATTTGGATGTCTTACATTACTGTAGAATATAAGCAAGTGAGGAAAACCTGCCCTTATGTGCCTGAAAGCTCGTCTTTTTTCTTAATCATGTGATTTGGTGCAAGCAAAAGGTATACTTTCTCCCCATGACACTTTATTTATTTATATTATCTACCACAGATATAACACAAATATGGAAGACTGTAAAGGTGAAGGGCTGGGGTGAGGCAGCAGAAGCAGCCACTCCATCTGTATTTCAGAATTTAGTGCAACCATAAAAACCATTCCTGATAAAATACTAGAAGGAAAATCAGCAATGAATGCATCATCACCATCATAAAGGCACTGAGAAGTTGACCACGAAGGGGAGTCTTGGAGGCCTCCAAATTTTGGGGACTTAACCGCTACTGCTCTTTTTTTTGTACTTATTAGCCGCCACCCCATCTTGAGTAACATCTCTGAAGCAAGCCCTGGAGAAGCGTGGCAGCCAGAGGCTGTTTTTCCTGTGTTCTCATCTTCTGCTTGAAGACCTTTGCTCCCCCAGCAAATCCTAACAAACTTATATGGCACCTGAATGAACAGCTTAACTGTAAACACAGAGCAGGACCAAAGGTGAGATAAACAGGAGCCCAGCAGCTCTCAATGATCCGGGAACAAGGGGCAGAGTTGACGTTCAAGAATTGGACTGAGACTGATGTTTGCTTGCCCCTGAGATCACAGGATGTTGTTTTGAGGACCCTTTCCATGGGGTTCCTGAAGGAAATTCACTGCCTGTTAAAAGCAAAGTGGAAGAGAAGAACAAAATTAACTCCATAGCTCAGACCATTGACTGACCCTCTGACATGCTCACCCACTGCCTGGTCATCCATCACACTGACCTCATTAGCAGCAGTGGGGTCCTCCTGTGGTTTGTGCTCCCTCTGCTAGTACAGCTCCCTGGGACAGGAGTTTCCCTTCACCAGGTTTGCACAACACACAGAGCAGGGGAGAATCAGTGGAAATACTTACGAAGAGATAACCATTGTTTTTCTAAGAGCAGACTTGCATTGCTTCTGGCAATATTTGACACAGCCACCTTCAAAACACTTGCCCTGGACCAGGAACATGAAAAACTTCAGCAGAACTGCACAGAGAGGGCGCCTTGTTCCTTGAAGAGAAGACTGGTCTTAGTTGCTGCTTCCTAACAGCCAGCACTACCTGCAAGCTCATCTGCCTTCCCCCAGCACCTCCAGGAATGCATGTGGCTTCGTGGTGCGGTGAAGAGGGTGCCAAGGGCCGAGCTGTGAGGCCAGAGTGACTTGACCAGGTGACATGTGCTTGGAGTCCTGCACTGCACCTGTCTGCAGATGTGTCAGCAGCGTGTTGGTGATGCTGTTCCTGCACTGTGTTCTTTACCTCCATATCCCACCCAGCATGGCTACACCTGAAACCAGTGTCTGCAGACAGAGCAGGCTGGAATGTTTTCAAACACAACTTTTTTCCCTAATTTTTTTTTTTTTTAGATTAAATGCATTGTTTTTAATAACCAGTATGAATATCAGTGGAAATTTCCCTGGCAAAATATGCCAATATGGGCATCTTCTTTGTTCTGGGTTGAGAAATACATATTCATAAATTTAAAAAATTCAAAATTTTATCCTAATTTTCATTGTAATGCTTTTCAGCTTAATGAGAGCCCCTTAGCATGCACATCACCATATTGAAGACTTGAAATATTGCTGTTTTATTTCCTTTCTTAAATCATGATGGACAGCTGCTATTTAGCACAAATTAAAACACCTTATTTTTTTTTCACAGATCAAAGTGTCTTCTGTTTGTTTTGTAATGAAGCAGTGTGACACTTTTTGTGTTTGACTTTTTGTCAGACTGTTTCATTACAAACAAAAGTCACTTTGATCTGTAGAGAAAGATAAGATTTTTTTGATTAGTACTATATAACAGCTGCCCTTAATTGTGCTTAAAAATAGACGAATGGAGGGCTTCAAATCTCTTGCCATATCATGCACTAAAACTTTGTCCTAAAACAGGCAGCAATCACTGTAAAACACAAAAAGGACATGGATTAGGATTTTAACTGATGCTTTGAAATTCCAGGATGTAAATTAAATACAATATGTAAACCCCCAAATCTTCAAACTGGAAACACTATGAGAATCCATTCTGTAAGAAAAAAAAAATTATTTGATTTGCAAGTATCTTCCGGAATTACTCTTCACATGGAAAAACTGGGGGTCTTGCCCTGAAAATCAGCAGGCACGGGCTGAGAAGAAAATCACTGGTCAATTTTTTGGCATGTTAGGACAATCCACGGCCTTGGTGTTCCCCTGGCTCCTCTTTGCTTCTAGACATCGAAATAGCAACATCTGGTAGATTTGTATCTGCTGCTCTGTATGAATGCTGCCTTGAGCAGCAGAGTCCCATTCTTGCCTGGCACCTGATCATATTGCAGATGAAGAGCAATAAAGCATCTTTTGGCAAGGAGACAGCACCTCTTTCCTGTTGCATTCACGTTTTGAATCAGCCTTTCCAGAGATGACTGCCCACAAATTTATTCCCCCTAACTCCAGGTTGGGCACCAACTTCAAACATCAGAACCTTTGGTTCTCTGCACTAGGTCTATACCAAATTTTGGGCCAAAGCCGGACTTTCAGCCCTTCTCTCCAGACCAATTCGCAGTCTGGATGCTGACTGCCTAAGGGAACTGTTTCATGCTTTCTGGTGGTGGCTGCTCACAGCAGCAGTGATTCACCCTAGAACCTTTTGTCTCAAGGGAATGTCGATGTCTGCAGCAGATGGGCATCTTCCCTGCAGCTGACTCCTACCCATGGAGCTTGCCCCTGCAGGGAGCCAGAGGAATGAATACCAGCTTTCCCATCTCCCAAGGCCAGAGGCATGTCTCATTTCAGCCAACTCACCAGAAAAACACCACACACGCCAAATACCACCCTGGCTGCTGCGAGCACCAACGAAGGTGGTCTGTCCCACTGATGCAGAGGTCACCAGCACAGCTAATGGACCTGCTCCAGAGCAAAGGCTGTATGGAAACAGGAGGTATGGCAAGGGAAAGCGGCAGCACGCCTGCCAGCAGCACATCTCCACCGGCAGCCAGCACCACATGCTTCATGGGAGGTAGTAAAACCCTTGTAGTGGACAGTTATGCAATAAGCTTCCTCGTCTAGCTCGCAGCAATTATTGTCATGCAAAATGAAGATTTATATCCCATGTAGGTTTTTAGCCCAGCTGGTGTAGGGGTGGATGATATTTTTATTGCTTCTGTATGGAAAATGTGAGAGTAATATCTTCCCAAGCTCTTGGCCCCAGTCGTACTTTCACACAGCAAATTCCACAGGTTACATACTGTGCAACGCTGTGTGTTCCTTTATCAGTATTTCAGGTACAGTATTTTAAGTCATGATCTTTTTCTTTCTCATTCTAGTATTTTAATAAAGAGTAAATGCCATGATCTTATGTGCCTTCTCCCTGCCAATATTCTTTTCATTCCCATGTCACATCTCTCTCACTAAATTAACAGTCCTAATCTTTTCGTTGTGAAATCGTTTTAGGTCTTCTAATAATTTGTATTAACTATCTTTAGACATTTTCTATTTCTGATATATCTTTCAGAAAAGTGACAAAATCTGAGTACATAGTTTCAAATGTAGATATAATTTTGATTCATAGGAGGGTATCGTAATACAGCATTTTCAGTGCTAGCTATTGTGATCGCTGCTGCTTAAGGAGCCTGAAAAGAACCTTGATGTTTTCCTGAGTAAGAAATAAATAATTTAGGGCCTGTCATGTTACATAAGTAGCTTAAATTGATCTTTCATGTTGCATTACCTTGTACTTACCCATGCTGAAATTAAACTGCCAGCTGCCTATTCTGGAGATCCTCACGCTCTCCTCTTTTTGAGTGCTCTCAGCAACAAGCATTGTCTTGCAACACCAATACCCAGGGCCCAGGGAGGTGCAGCAGATGTCACGCAGCCCTCTGGCAGTCTTGTATGGTGGGTAACATACCCTTGTGTGGTGGGTAACATACCCACCATCCTCCACCCACTGCTGTGGGAATGGCCGCTGAGTGTTGCTGCTACACCACAGACAGATCTGCGGGGAAGGTGATGTGAGCCCACAAAGAATGGCTACAGTCTGAGGGGCTAAATCCTTACCTCTGCATGCCCACAGAGATACTCAGGCACTTTTCATACAGCTTTCTTCTTAACACCTGCTCAGTACCAGCCATAACTTTTCTTTCAGTCCTCTCTTCCACAGGCCTTGGTGATTGCTGAACAAGGTAACACCTATCTCTTGGAAAGATAGCCAATCCCAGGTTGAGAGCGCAAGGCTCAGTGATCCCACTGCATTGGTGTGTACTTCTCCGTGGGTCAAACTAGAATTTGGCACATGACCCTGGCTCCATGCACTGTCTCTCACCTGATGCAGTTACTTGTGGGAATATCCATCTCTTTGTGATTGCTGCTGGTTTTTAATTGTGATCAGTGACTCAGCACAGGCTGGAGGAGTTGCATCAGTAAAGCTGAGAGCAATGGAAAGTGATTCGGCTGAACCTGGATCAGGAAAGCTCCATACATTCTTTACAGTGACAAGAAAGAGCAGAGTTTGGAAGACAATTGGCAAGGACCTATAGCTCGTCAAGATTTATCTCTTGGTCCAGACTCCTGGTGCCTTGAAAGGGTCTTCATTAGAGTTGTTTATGTAGAATTGTCTAAACCCTCAGTAGTTATAAATCAGCATTGCTCCAATTAATTCCATGAAACTGCCAATTGACACCAGATAAGCACATAGTTTTTAATACATTCTTGAATTCAACCAGATCACCTTCTTTTCATAAATACCTGCCTGGTAGTTTTCCCTCCGGGAGCCCTGCAGAGCTTTCCTTCTGGAATCCAGCAGACTCCATGTCCTTGCTGTCTCTCTGGGCACAAAGTAACATCTGAGTGTTAGCTCCATAAAAAAAAAAAAAAGAGGCACACATGGGGTTTTTTTACAACAGAGACCTATTAGCAAGTCAAAGCAACAGCTTGGAATGGTGGAGGCACAAATGTAAGGAATCTGTGGTATTTGTAAGAAATGCAGATAGCAGATGATTTGACTTATTTCCAAATACTACAGCAAATGTTCCTCTTGATGCACAGAGCTGGGCTCAGCCTATTGCATTGCCTGTGGTAGCACTGTATTTATGGACAGCCAGAGACAAACACACACACCTTCTTGTAAGACCTTCTTGCCCCATACAGCAAAGGGATAATGTTCCTCCTTTCAGTAGCAGATTTCTGGGCATTTGCAAACAGCAAATTCAACATCAAGGAAACCCTCTGTGAGGCAATTGATTGGAGCTGCTGTACTAAGCGGGTGATTCAGTAGGTTACTGCAGGACAGTGGGAAAGGCAGAAATTAAACTCTGCTAACCCACTTTCTGGCTACAGCCAATCACTTCTCCAGCCTTGAACTAGAAGCCAAAATCCTGATTGCACTGGCTGCAATCTTCCCTTTTCATTGGCAGAGTAATACCTACATCTCTCACACCCCTAGTCCACACTCTAAACCTTACACTCTTGGTAGAAAGTCACCCAGAAAGACTCGTTTATTTTCTTTACAATTATGCAAAAGCAAAGTTCCCCTGGTCGTGTGGCAGAGTGCATCTTTCTGTTCTTCGGTTTGCTTTGGAAGTCTCCAGCGAAGACTCTTGAGGAGAGGAAGAAGTCTGAGTTCTCTGTGAGAGACTACTCAAAACTACTTCGCTCCTGTTTGGGCAAAAGTTGGATAAATCATTGCAGTTCAATCTGAATCTCTGCTGTGTTTTTGGTGATGATGTTTCAACTCAGCTCATTATTTCAAAACACTGATTCTCATTCCAGGTGATTTCTCCTTTACCTGCCTTCCTCTTTCCTATTCTCTACAAGACACAGGTATTTTTGCTGTTTTCCTACTGTCCATTGCACTATATCCCCCAGGTTTTATCCATCTTATCGTTACTTTTCCCATTTTCTTTCTAATTCTTTCTTCAGGTTCAGTCTGAATTCAGCGTAAACTCTCTTTCCTGACTCCAGAGTGTCTGGATATTTCGTTTCTCCTGATGCTGTTTGCTGCATCTTTCCTTCCCTCACTGCTCACCTGACTGTAGGTGGCATTACCTGTGTCTGTTCTCTGAGGTGTAGAAGCATTTTCTGCTTTACCCATCTGAGTCCATAGCCTGGCCACATTCTGATTTCCTGGTGGGACAAATACTGGAGATATTTGATTCTCAGTCTCCATGTTTTTCCCCCATGCCTTAATGTCCACAGAAATAGGATCAAGTTGCTTGTGCAAGAAGACACAGCAAAGCCACATCTCTGCTCTGGAGACTCACAGGGTGTAGGACCAGAGCCTATACCATAGTGTACCCCTCTATCCTTAGTGTAAACCAGGTTTTCCTGGCTGTACTTGAAGAACAGTGCAAAAACTCCACCTATTCAAATATCTTTACCATGTCTTCTTACAATAACTTAAACCAGACATTGCATGTGAGAAGCGCTCGGCCCCTCTAAACTTATAATCAAATAATTGCTGAGCCATGCAATGAGATAAGAGATAAGAGAAGGTGTCCACAACTAAAAATAGGTACAAAGATGGATCCTATAATCACACAGCGAGTTGGCAATAGGTACAGCATTAGGTCTCCTGATTGTCGCCACTGGTGCCCTCACCACAGACTATAGGACATTTGTCTCTCCTCAGTCCCTTCTCATCATTTTCTCCACCCCCCTCAAGCCACTCCTCTCCTTTTATTTTAAGAGCTGACTCTGCCATTTCCCATCTATAAGGTGACATATGAAAACTTTCTTAGAAAACAGTCATAAAAAGAAGAACAAAATGAAAAAGAAAGACCCAATGGAGAGCAGAAAATTACAGTGTCTGGGCCGTATTTACAATAATTATAATTATTATAAAGCACAATAGGGTGTAGAAACCCGTAATTCTCCTGGTGCTTTCTGATTTTTAGATCTATGTTTAGAAAGCACATGTCAGAGAAACAGTCAGAAAAGGAATGCCATGAAGTCACTTTCCACTCTGTGTTGTAAAAGCATTGGGGAGAATATTTGTGTCTGCAGGAACACAGGGACAAGCAGCTTCAGAAATGAATCCATCATTGTCTGTCCCAGGATAATGTGCTACCTGCTAAAGTGAAAAACTAAGCCCTCTCCTGACACCACTTCACAAAAAGAGGCCCTCCTTTTTCTACCCCATCCACGTGTCATTTTTATAGTACCAGACATTTCTCCCACTTCTGAGTCTTTGATGACTCTTACCCAAATGTCAGACTCCACGCCAGCCATGACCCCCAGCCCACAGTAACACAAACTTGGAGTTACTCCCTTCCTTACACAGACAAATTGTGGTGGTATCTGAAGATGAAGACCTCCTGGTAGCACCTGAGGCAGTCTGACTAACATCTGCCATGTGGGACTCCTTTCCTCATTCCTCTCCCACAGGCAGAAGCATGAATGTAACTCAGGCGTTTTATTTTGCTCACCAGTTGTCACAGGCAGAGAAAGCAGCTTTGAAGTGCCCTCATGCGTGAGACTGAAGATGGGAAAGCTTGTGATGCTCCTTTGCTCCTGCAGACAGTTATCTATCCCACCAGACAGCTCTCCTGGCAGCCCAGAGGACCTCTACCCACTTGGCAGCAAATTCAGTTGCTCATTGCTGTAGCTTTGCTCTTAAAACTCATGCAATCTCTCCAAGGAAAGGAATGATATCTTCAATTCTAATCAGAGGTTTTTCATGAGAATAAGAGCTTATATTCCTACCTAACCTTCTACAGAGGCTTGCCTTGAAGTCAAACCAGTCCATTCTGGTCTTCTCCCAGGATGCAGTGTGAGTCTTCCATCTGTTAGAAGAAAGGGAGAGGTGTCTCCATAACTGCAGTTTCTATCATGTCCACAGGAGTCTGTGTTGGTGTGTATTTACCTCCACCAATCTCCCTACCCTTTCCTGGCTCAGACTCTGCCCTCCATGCCCTGGCTCTCAAGCTCTGCTGTTCTGTTCTAAGCACCACGTTGCAGCTGCCGTGATATATGCCAATATCTCCTGCAGGGACGCTGCACAGCCAGTAGCAAAAGTGGTGTTTGAAGTGCTATGGAAGTGCCCACGTCCCTTTCAGAGAGCTTGAGACACCTTCTGAGGCTTTTTAGCTGGAAGCAACTACTGGACCATAACTCTTTCTGTGCCAAATGGACATTGAGGACTTTCTAACTAGCAAGAAGGATTAGAGGCATTTTCACTGGAAAGAAATTTCTTTCTAACAACAGGCCCTTACTTGTCTTTATTAATACATGAATGGGTAGATAACAGCACCTAGATGTAAAAACCCACAATGAGTTATTACTGGGAAACTTGTCTGAGTAGCAGAGCCATGCTTAGTGACATTTGGGTAAATAGGAAATCAACTGGTACCAGCTGTGAAGGAAGAGACAGTCTGTGGTTTTGGACAGGAGTGAATACACCCTGCCCTCAAGCTCCAGCTGGGTTTGGGGACAGATATAAGGATCAGTTCTGTGCATTGCACAGATATGTATGGATGTACATACATGAATGCTTGTGTTTGTGTCTCTTTTTCTTTGAATGTTACACATTTTTTGCCTAAATAAAGGGGAGGAGACTGCAGCATGGATATTAATAAGCAGAAGAGAATAGTCGGTGCAATATTTATGCCAGTCTGCAAACCTCCTCCCAAGCCTGCATTACGTGTCAAGATTAGGCTCAGATAAAAACCACAGGATTATCCCCAAAGTGGAGTGTTTTACATGCCTTCCCCAGGCATTCTCTCTGCTCTGGTGCTGGCCTAGTGGAGAAGGATGAAGTAGCCCAAAGAACTCAGAGGAGGACTTCTTATCGACCCTTGCTGTTTCCTAAGGAGCGGGTGGAGAGTTTGGCACGGTGCCTTCAGCAGCCAAGATGCGCTCTCTCCCTGACAGCGAGGAAGGTTGCCAGAATAAGGAGGTTTTCCATAAAGAGGGCTGGGACTCACACCTGGCCAGGTGTTCTTGCTCTCTTACGAGACCGACTCCCACCCCACCTCAAATGAGACAGCCTGAAGTGGGGAGAGAAGGTGATCAGATAGATGCACATAGAGGTATCTCAGATATGCACCTGCCACTCAGCCAGCGCCAGGGAGACGCCAGGCACAGAAGAAAAATTTTTTTCCCTCTGACATTTTTGGTGCGGGTAACAGAGTTCAAGCAGAGCAGAGGAGCCCAGCAATAATGGCCTCTGTTGCCTTAAGCTAAGCTGCTTAATTGCATTGGACTCGTTCATCTAATCAGGGAGAAAGGTGAAATCCCTTGTTTCTTACCCCAGCTGTCTTTCCTCAATAAACAGAGCCCGTGAACCAAATGCCAGGTGGTCCTAAACATCAGAAATAGCTGAACAGGGCAAAAAGAGTCACACCAGGAGTCCTGTGGGCAATAATGTGTGAGCACGTATGCACTGAAATGGCTTGCAAATCAGGCTGAATCTAAAGCCAGTAGCTGTGATCCTCCCAGCCTGCTGGAAACACATCGTTCCTAACTTACCTCCTCTCCCATTCTCTGGGCTCTGGGCAGCAGCAAGCAGCTCCCAGATGATTGCTGGTATCTAGAAGAAACTCTGCTGAAACAGTGGAAATAAGCCTCTTTCTTTTACTCAGTATCTCACAGTTCAGGGTCATTTTTTCTCATCCCTGCCCTTCCTCTCCTTAGCAAGACCTTGGCTTGCTGTTTAAAGAACTTGCAATCACCATAAGATATAAACAGTTCCTCCAGGACGTTAAACTAAAGATCTTGATGTACCCCAAATAATCATGGGTAGAAGAGCAAAACATCTCATCAAGAAGGGCCCTAGCCTGGTCTCTCTCCATGTCCTGTCACTCAAACATCCCAACTCTGCAGCAAAACTAGATGATATGGGGTAGAGCCTTGGCCAGTGTGAGGTCAGGACAGGGCTGAGGGTGTCTCACTGACCTAAGAGAATGTGTCCCACAGCGTACAGAGAAGCAGAGGTAGTCTAGTTAATTTTACTTCAGAGCCATTCAAGGCAAGGCAGGTATCTAAGGAACAATTTTGGTGCCAATCCGGCCTCTTTGACCCATGACAAATTCCACATTAGCTGGGGATAGAGTACAATGAAACCAGTGCCATGTGTGTGGCCTGACCTGGTCTTCTCTCTCTGGTGGCTGATGCAGCATCAGTCACCACAGCCTCAGAGAGGTGACCCCGAGCTCAGTGATCAGTGCTGTGATTGCTCTGGGAAGGGGACCCATCACCAGTACGCGGGAATGGCTCACCACATCACTGCTGTGGCTGCGTGTTTATCACCAGCATCAGCCACATCACCTTCAAGCCCCAGGCTCCAGGGCCACATACCCTTCATCTGCCCAGATGTCACCACCCACTGCAGACAATGCTCCAAACCCTCCATCTGCTCTTGAGGGCTGCTGGTTGTCCAGGGCTTACCTCCTTGTCCTTCCACCCACGCTCCCAGCCAAGCCAGGCTTTCCCTGCCAAGCTGGGGTTTGTGCCAGGAGGGGGAAGTACCCTCATGCAGCCTGTGGGTGCAGAGGAAGGGTGGGCTGGAAGGTGGACCCTGGGATGGCTCTGGTACCCTGCTGTGCCTGATCCCTGTGGTGGACGTAATGTGTATCCACAGTGCAAATATCACGAGACCTGGCTGCACGTCCTGCTGCCACGACTCACCCAACACGTGGCCCTGGGCAAGGCTTTTGCCACTTCCTTCTTTCTGTCTCCCTCCCTATCTGTCTTGTCTAATTAGGTAAAAGCTTTCCAGGGTAGAGATCGTCTCTCCCTGGGCAGTGACACAGAGTGGCTGGAAGTGCTCCTAGACACAATTAACACCCGAGCAGAACAGCCCCTCTGAATATGACAATGTCAGCAGGAACAGGCATCCCTGATGCAAACTTTTATCTTGTCTCAATTTGCAGGCAGCAAAACGTCAGACCTTTTGTGGTTTGGTTGGAAAGCTAGGGGTCTCCCCTACAGAACCAGCCAGAGTGGCTCCCTACTCTCAACATGCCAGGAAAAGTGTGGCTTTTGCAGCAAGTGCAGGATGCATCTCCAAGAAGCCTTGCAGGATTGACTCAAGCACAGAGCAGAAAGGCTTTCTTGATCTTTGGTGATGCTAAAGAAAAATCTTTGCCCACTGACTGGAGATAGTTGGAAGAGTTGTGAAGCTCAGCCTATCTTGCAGGTAGAGGAACACAGGCAGAGGGGAGAAATTTAATACAACTGTGCAGGGCCAGGAGTTGGACTTGATGGTCCTTGTAGGTCTCTTCCAACTCAGCATATTCTGTGATTCTGTGATTCTGTGACCCTGGCATAGTTACTACAAGGGCTTAGGGCTGCTCACCTGCATCACGGTGGAGATAGCATCAGCCTACTGAAGACAGTCTCAAGCAGCCTAATTGCTCCTGCAGAAGGAAAACGTGGGTCACAGGAGCTGCTCTGGCTCTTGGCTAATTGTCAGGCAGTTACACTGCAGGGATTGTGTATCCTGGAGGAAAGGCTGCTGAAGATGGATGCTGTGGTAGCCAGCATAGAGATGAGTCCTGTTTAGACACCGTGAGGGATGGGTGGACAGAGGAGTACACAGAGGAGCAGGCTCAGTTCTCTGCCTCATGCTCCTCCCTGGGGATGTAGTTCCAGATTGGGGTGTTATGCCAAGGATGGTGGTCACCATCTCAGATGAAAATGGTGAGGGCTCTGTTGAGGGCCAAAGGAGAGTAGGGAACAGGAGTGTGATGGCTGCTAGGAGGTTAAACAGGGGCACTGCAAAGGATTAAAAAGCAAGGTCTCACTTCGGTCCTTCACTACCTGCCTTATAATTCCACTGCTGTTTGCCAGTAGATTGAAGATATTGAGAAGAGAATGTCACGAGTCTAGCACCACTACAGACACTGCTAACCTCAAATGCAATCACTACAGACAGCATTGCAGAACGGCAAACCTGAGCTGTGTGGACATACCAAAACCAGACTCTCCTCACTAAAATCCACACGCTCAGGATGTTTCCGACATGGCTTATAAATAACACATTGGCCCTAAATATTCGGAAACCCACAGTTATGTCTTCTAGGATGCAGGCCAAACAAAATAAGCAAACATTTTGAGATGATATAGGTCTATGTGCTTGAGAGCTCTGTACTAAAAGTGGTAGTGGCAACAAATGCAGTGTTCTGGGAGCCTTCCTGGTGGACATTGGAGGAGTAAAGTGTGTGTCAGGTGGGGTTCTGGCTAAGGTGGAAACAAGGGCTGGCTTGAGCACGTGGTTCTGGGAGCCTTCGTCTCCTTCTGCCTGAAGTCTTCTTCACCCTGCTCTGAACAGTTCACCAGTTTGGTTCAACACCCTGGCAAGAAGCTCAACAGAACCCAGCTACCCTGATGGGGATCCATCTACGCTGACCAGGCCGATTGCAGGACAGGGAGGCGAGCCTTGTGGAGCTTGAAAGGCAGGAAGTGCTCAAGCAGTCTTCCCAGAAAACCCTTGAGCTTATTCACAAAACAGGAGCCCAGATCCCTGTGAATCCACACGGTCACCAAAAGGAGCCTGGAAATGATCTGAGTGAGAGCACAGATGGAAATCATTGTCATTGGAGAGGCCAAGAGCTTTGCAGGAAGCACGAAAGGATCAGATGCTTCAATGGATAAAAAAGAACATCCAGAGCCACATGAGATAGAATAAAAATATAGAAGATCTAAGCCCTCTTCCTCCAAAATACAAGCCAACCCTGACTGACAGGGACAAAACGAGGTATTTGAGCAGGTTGTTTTGTAATTATCTGCAGCTGCATTTCCTGCCCCTTTTTCCTGCAGTGTCTGGCACTGGCCCCATCCCAGATGTGACTGTGAATTAAACCACAGGGAAACTGGCAAGAGAGGAAGGAGGTTCTGTGGAGGGGAGACAAGGAGACAAACTGAGAAACCTCAGCTGTGGTAGAGCGCACACATCCCCCACTTGCTCTCTCCCTTATCCCCCCTTTCTCCCCTACCACTTCTGCCAAGGAAGGATCTTGCCTAAGCAAAGCTCTGATGACAGAACAGCCTGCCCTGGATATCTAGTTAGGCAAGGGAAAAAATTAATTTTCAGATCATCTGTCCTGTCCAAAGAATAGCAGTCTTTCCCAAACTGAGCTAACTCCATGAAACGGCAACAGTAAGCAACATGATATTAAACAATAATAAATCAAAGCTGACATCATTTGGAGCACATCCGGACCCTCCCCTGTGGGGGTATCACTCTTCTGTGTGTCAACAGCAGAAAGAGAAAAGCAGAAAGAAGCTTAATCTGAATCAGATAAAAGACAGTGGGCCTAAGATGGTATTTCTGAGAGACAAGACCCCTACAAAAGACTTGCTGTGGGCACTGTGAGGATGGGAAAAGGGCACAGGAGAGGAAGGATGGGGCAGGATGACCTGTCTCCTCTGCAGCAGACAACAGTCTAGAACAGCAAAGCCACTCTCAGCTCAGAGGGCTGGGACCATCCATCCCCACTGCAGCACAACACACACCTTCCAGAGCCTCTGCCTATGCAGTGAGCTCCCTTCTTCAAAATTGCAAGAGGGCTGCCCACCTTAGTCCAGACCAGCAAGCCCAAAAGCTCAGACATGTTAGGAGCAGCAGGGCAGAAGGGGAACACTTGGGGTGGCTTTGGAGTAGAGGATGCAATGAGAGTTTGACAGAGACAGAAAGTGACAAAAGAGCAGTTCAAAACCATGGGAATGGCTTGGGAAGGCATCCCTTTATCTTTAAACTAGATGGGGACTAATGGGAGAGTACGGGTAGCAGCAGCAGACAGCCAAGCTTGGTCTAAGAGAGGTGTGCAGTCCAGACATTTCACTGGCACGCCACTACTGGTACCCATGCCATGAGGCAGAAAACTAGGTTAAAACTCAGATTAAAACCCGAGCTCATCAGGGTGTGTTTACCAAAATGCAATCCTCCCTCTGGAATGCAATGCAGACATACCCAAGGGATGACTGGGTTTAGCTATCTCCCTGTAAAACACTGATGGAGAAGAGACTTAAGGGAGTTTTAGTCCATGGCCAGTTCCAGAGCTGTGTACCAAGCATCGGTGTAAACCTATGTTTTGTTGCCTTTAATAGGAGCAGAAAAACGAAGCCATTTTCCCAGTGATGCACCAGCAAGGGACACCACTGTCCGGTCTACTGCAGACATAGTTTCTGCTCATGTCTCCACTCTGCACGCAGCCCCCAGGTCAGGGTATTTATACCCAGACATGTAGAAGTCTCCTCCCTCCCTAGTTCGATGCTTTCTTCAACGGCATGTGCAAGAAACCAGCCAGCAGGCAAGGGCAAGGTGGCAGGTGGATGGTGTTCAGAGAGCCCAGCTTGAACCTAAAAGCTGAGGGCATCTCCCAGGATCTACACGTGTGCCATGGACACTGTCAGCCCAGTGCAGGACGGTTCACAGCGCAAGGGCAGTGCTGTACTTCGGCTACTTCGGCCTTTGTAAGAGGTTGCAGACATCAGGGTGGATGGCTCTGAAGAAGGCAGAGTCCACGGCAGTGAATGAGAAATGGGCTTTGGATCACTCTGGGGGAGCTCTGCGAGGCCTGGAGTTGGGCTGATAGGGGCCATGGGGCAGGAGAGAGGGGCACAGGCAGAGCTGGGAGGGGATTACAATACACAGCGCTCCTCTCTCTGCTGCCGTCTCTGCAGACACTGAGATGTGCGGTGATAAAAGAGATTATTTACAACAAAGGGAAGAAATAAGGTACTTGAGCTGCTTCCTTTCAGTTTTAATGGGCTTCTCGTAGGTGTGCCGCTGCTAATGAGTGTTGAGTCATGCTGGCCAGAGCTTTCTCTTGCACAACTTCTCCCTGCCTCCCCAGGTTGTTCTGTATTTGCCCTCTGATAGTGCTCTACCTGATGACTAGGGCGAGCACCACCGCGAGAAGCAGGTCTTACGCAGTATTTGCTGAGCTTTAGCAGAACGGGACCTGATTGTTTCACGTTGGCCGCTGTTTGCTCGGCCAGCTCACTGTTTGCTTGGCTATTCCTCTCCCACCGCCCCTCCAAAACCCTCCACAGCTGCCCTTGCGGTGGCAAAGGGCGAAGCAACCCTGGGGTGCAGCCCCGGCCAGCCCCAGAGCCCGGCGCGCCCTCCAGCAGCAGCAGCGCCGGGGCCGCACTGCTCCCCTCTGGTGCCACCCGCACCCCTCCCTGGCTCGCCAGCGCCCACAGCCCCGCTCCCTGCCCCTGAGCTCAGGAGGAGCCACACACCCACCAGCCCAGCTCCGCTGCCAGGGCCAAACACTGCGGCTGAAGGTGAAACCAGCTCTTTCTTGCTGCATCGGACCGTCGGCCGTGCAGACCCTCCTGCAACTTCACACCAGTGCCCTTCAGCCCAGCCTTGGTACAGTCTAACCCCAGCAGAGAACACGCCAGCTCGATGCAGGATTGGCTCACACTGCAGCCAGCTGGAAGCAGCCAGGAGCTTCAGTACAACGTGATCAGCCCCCATAAACGCTTCATTTTCCTTTTCCTTCCCATTTTTCTTCCAGGCTACCGGTGAAGTCTCATGTGGCAGGCAGTATCCATGTGCATCATTCAGAGGCACCAATCCCATCAGGACTCTCTTGACAACCTCTGTGCTCAAGGGAGCACTTCTCAAGGTCTGCTATGTGAAACCACCTATAGCAGGACTGTGAGTCCAGAGACACAGTGTGAGTAGACAGCATTCCCTTGCTGATTCAGCTGGATGTACTGGCACATCATCACGGGGAAAAAGCTGAAGTATTTTCACTGACTCACACGGGTCCAGAGATCCTGTTAGATCTATGGCAGTCTATGACAATCAGTAGAGCCTGTCTGTGATTGTCAGTGCTCTGGGATTGCAAAGGACAGGAGGGGAAATCCCTTGTGGGGCAGAACTTGGATCCTGTCTAACACACCAAGGAGAACAGAGACCTTCCACCCTGCAACAGGCATGGGCTGCAGGGCTGCACGATGCAGCACCTCGCAGCAGTTTAGACTCGTCTCTGACTCCGGCCTTCAGTCTCTGAGTGGCTCCGCATGCCAGGGCACAGTGTCCCGGCATTAAAAATACCAAGGCTGACAGATAGTGTTTATTAATAGCACGAGTGGTGTTTATTGCTGAGCAACAGTCAGCAGCTCGGAGGTTACTGCTGTTACAAGCCAAGGTCTCAGAGCATTGCCACATTGCTCTGTTCTCAGGGGAGAGAAGCTCCATCTCTGGAGGCAGAATCCATGGGGATAGGGGCCTTCTCCCCAGCGCCTGTGTTCAGCTGTGCTCCAGGCACCATTCCCTATCCGTGAAGAGTCTTGGTCTCCTGGGGCCTCTCTCAGACCTACATTTGCCCCCCCTGCTCTATCCCTGCCTCTTGCTCCTGACCCATAGTCCCTGCCAGGCTCTAGGCACCAAGCTGCTGTTCAGGAGAATGTTGGTTTTAACATCCTTATTTCACAGGAAAGGAAATTGATCACACCACTGTTCTTCACTAAGTTGAAGCGTAGAGAGGAGAAATGATCCACCAAGGGTGATCTACTGCCTGTGTTCCAGAGATCTCCACAGATTTCATTACTACATTTTAGTGATCCAGAAGAATTGATGAAGTAGGACACTTTGCTGGGTGTTCTGCAAAGATCTACATACCCGACTTCTCTGAAAAGCTATGCAACAGCCCTGAAAGAGGGACACGGTTCAGAGACTGAAAAAATTTGAAACCTAATAAGCAGCCGTCATTCCCCAGGCTCACAGTTCATATTCTGGAGTTGGAGGCCAAATTCACCTTTCAGCAGACATTTCTTTCCAGTTCTTGATGTTACCCTCCCAGCAGACTTTATGTGAACCTTCCCACTCTCCAGGTTTCTCTCCTGAAGACCTGTGCTTCCTAGTTTTTACCAGTTTATGGTTAAAACACTACAGCATGAGTGTGCTACAAGCAACATCCCGCTTTCCTCTGTTTCTCCTAATTTTTTTCTTTGTCATCACATGCAACATGCAGGGGTCTCCTAGAGAACATTAGCCCTGGATTCTGTCATTACATATTGCTTCGAGGGAAGACAGTTGCAGCTGGGAAGCTGCTCCACCCTGCCCACACAGCCTGCTGCACACCTGGAAATAACATTACGTGACTGATGAGCACTTGTCCTAATGAAAGTGTGACTTCCCTTTGGAGTCAGGCAGCGAGGAGCAAAGGCCCAGGGACAGGCTGTGAAAGCCGTGCATGGCACAGCACACAAAACTTCTGCTTGCCACTCACTGCCCGCTATCAAGGAATCTCTGAGCACTCAATAGAGGCCACCAATTAATTCTTCTTTAACTCCTCACCATTAATTCACTTACAGAGCATGCCCCAGGGCAGCTCAGTACTGTTATCATCACTGTACTGTTATCACTACTAACAGCTGAGGAAACTGAGGCACAGACCAGAGTAGTGATTGACACCTCACTAATTAGGAAACGAGACAGAACTGGGAAGACAACTCAGGACTCCCAGCTCTGGCAGAGTACTGAGGTACAGAATCACCTGTAATGCACAACACCATAATTTTAGTGAGTTTCTTTTACACCAAGATAAAACAAAGGGTTTGGCAAAAAGAATCTTCCGTAGATGCTACAGCTTTGGTTTGTCTTGGCTACAAGATCCTATCCAAAACTCCTTTAATCCTCTGTAGTAGCCTCCAAGCAGGTTTCCCATCCTTACTCTGCCTTCCATCTTTGCTCACACCCTCTCACCCTCAGTGAGTTAGAGACCAGTCATCCAGCTCTAGCCAGCACCTGGACTCAAAGGATCCACTGTTTTCTGGTGTCTTCCAGGCTGCCTGGACTGAAAGAGCCAAGGATCTAGTTCAGAGGTATCCACAGACAAGATTTTTGTCACTAGCATGTTCATACACTTATCATGTGAATGAGAAAATGAGGAGTCTCTGGATGCATTGGCATCTGTTCACACAGGTAGGTCTGGGAGGAGATGCTGATTGAGCGCACAGACCTCTTGGGCTCCCAGCGCAGCAAAAGCAAGGTGCCTTCTCTCCTCCCTCAAGGACCCTCAATCTGGGTCAGGGAGCTGGGCTGTGGATGTTTAGTCTGGAACGGTCTGTGGAACACAATTTGGTGGTGTTCCCGTGATATTTCACACAATAAGCTTAGGGAGGACAATGCAGTTGCTTTGTGAGACATGGTGATGCTGTGTCTTGTGACACAGCCTATTAGCAGATTGGCTAATGCTGGGTGTGCAGCTGCTTTCTGTCACGGGAAAGGCTGAAAGCAGCCAGAATATACCTGTGAATCCTGCCTCTAATTATTTAGAGCAAAACACACTGTGCTCCTGGTTTTCCCGCATCTGTGTACCTTGCACACACATGAAAAATAACAGCCAATAATCAGAACAGAATTTCTCCTTTATGCCTTACTGAAATCTGGCTCAGTAAACAGGATTATACTTGAAATAGGCTATGGCAGAGATACGAAGAAAGACGCACAGATGCCCACATTTCTTTTCATGAAGAAACTTGCTAATCAGCCAAATGGAATTTGCTACTTCTGCTTAACCTCAGCTGCCTCTACGGCCCCTATTTAAAACATTTTGCCTCTTTACAGGATCTGTCTGGCAACCCTCCATCACTGCCTAATTGTGCTGGGGTGGGATGCGAAACAGCCTGATGAGAGAACATAACATTTTTCCCTTAATTTCACCAAAGCCAAGATTTCCCCTTCTTGCTGAGGGTGGCTTGGTGTTAGCAAGAATCCCAGCAGTGAACTTCCTGTGAACTGATGGGAACAGCCCTTCCCCTGGAGCAAGGAGACAATATCTGAGAACTGTGGATGGAAAAATGAGGTAGTCAGCTAATAAAGAAAATTAACCCAGGGGACATGATTTGCCCACATTCTCCAAAGCTGGAGTTCTTTTATAAGGCTTGCCGCAGAAAGCTCTTAAGGATAACGACTAATCCCTGGATAAGGGTCAAAGTTCTTGCTGGGCATTAAAATCTGGTGATGTGATTAAAGAAAAAGTGAAAACTCGCTGCTCGGAGCAGAGCCTCCAATGGGGAAGCTGCAGGGTGCCAGTGCTCTGGTCGGTTCTGAGTGATCCTGGGACACTAGGGATGAGGAGCTAATGGGTTTGGCTCACGGCGCTGGGATGCCTGGGGTGCCTGAAGGGGATGTAAAGATACTTTGGTGTGAAACACTGTAACAGCCCTCTGAAATGGCCCCCGGATAGGCAGAAGGTGACGTACCCTGGCATAGAACAGCTGAAACTTCACCTCTTCACCAACGTTTCTTGAAGGTCCCCTCTGGAAAAAAATATTTAGCAGTTGCTGTGGATACCTCTGATTGGATGTCTGGGGTTTGTGTGTATCTACAGCCCAAGAGACAAATAGAGCTCAAGTGACTTAAAACTGGGTGAGAAACTGTAAAATATCCACAGTGAGACAAGGATGTATATACAGCTCCCTTCCAGGCTTAGGAAAGGTCTGAGACTGACAACACCAGAAGATGGGGAGTGGATTAAAACCAGGGTGGAACCTGGATGTAAAGGGGTATGGCAAGAGCCTGAAAAGCAGAGTCTGAAGCATGCCCAAGGGACTCACTGGCAGGATTTAAGGCTAGGAAGGAAAGTCATTGCTAGCAAACTACCTGCCCAGCTGAACCTCACAGCAGTTTGAAAACTAATGCAATCTGGGCACATTTGTCTTCTGAGCTTTTTAGTATACTTGGGTCATGTTGGATTTCATGTTTTCAGGAGCATGAAGGACCAAAATGTTTTTGGTTTGGCTAAAAGTAGGTAGTCTTTCACACCACACTGGTCTCATGCTGGTGTAAGCAGCACAAGATTCTCAGAGTTGGCCATCCTGGGTTCTAGCAGGTGCCTCTTCACCTGCATAGTCCATAGCTACAGGATCTCACAGCCCCCCTGTATAGAGCAGGGCTCTCTGTGGCAGGGGGAGGCCAAGGGGCTGCCCAGGGAAGGTTCATCAGGTGCTGGAGAGAATGGAAGCTCAGGCCCTTCTGCAAACTGTCACCCTGAGTTTTCCAGCACTCAAAGCAATTCACACCAGTGAGAAATGTGTCCACGGGAGTGAAGGGTGTTTCATAACTGGGAGGGTTCCCTGCACTTGGGGCTGCCAGATAATCTCTGACCTGCCCCACCCCACTCCTGAGACACAGCCAGCCTACTCCTACTCATCTTCCCACCTCACCTCACAGGGCATCCCTTACCTTCCATCCTCATTGCCCTTGCACTAGGTCCTACCTCTCCCAGCCAACAAAGCCCCTCTTGAGCTGTGCCTTGTTGTTCCCCCTCTCCTCCACCCCGCTACCCTGTTTGCTCCTATCTCCTTCTAAAGAGCAGGTGGAAGGAGATGCTATTGGTACCCAAATACCTGTTGAGGTTCTCTCTCAAATGATGGAGAGGAGCAGGGAGATGTGACTGCTGCTGGGACTGCATGGTGAGGGGCCAATGACTTACCTGCTTTGGGGAAGGTATACAGAGAACCCTAACAATTTCAGCAAGATGGAAGCCTTCTACTAACTGGAAATAAAATAAGAAGTATTAAATGGCACTTAGTGTCGGTCAAGGGTCTCAAAAAGGAGGATGGGATTTGTCTTACGCATGGAGAAACCAAGGCAAGGGAGGGAAAGTGAGGTATCGGTGATCCAGCTGGGAACTGAATGGAGCTCCCTCTCTTCCCACACCTCTGCTCTGTTCTACAGACCAGGACTCGCTGACTCCCACGGTTCCTTCAGCTGTGCTAGGCAATCCCTATCTGATGGTGAGGCAGAAACACGGCTCACCAGATGATTGAGCATAGCTACGTGCAGGACCGCACTGCATCCACTCCGTGGGCACCAGCACCACCACCCCAGCACTGGCAGCCACAGCACCCTCCTGACTCAGCAGCACCAAGGAGAAGGTTCTCCCATGAACTCCTCACGCTGGCACCTCCAGCAGAAGTGATTGCAAATTCCAGAGCAAACTGAGAAATCCTCCAAAAGGATTTAGAGAGATTAGAAATGAGCAGGAAACAAAATGAGATTTAACTTGGGAAAAGACAAGCTAACGTATCTGGGGCAAAGCTGCTTTGCAGTGGGAGGGGACACCCTGGAAAGCAGAACTGCCAGAAGAGGTTGAGAAAGAGCAACCATGGAGAGATGCATCTAGAGAGAGACATAAGGGGATATGTTCAGAGCCCGCTGCCTCTTCTATGATTTTGCAGTGATCCACCTTTGAGCGTGTTCAGCAGTAAAAAACTTTTGAGGGGAAAGGAGTATTATTTCTATATATGAAAGGTGTTGGGAATAAGAAAGAGGAAAGATTGAGGGCAGAGCTCGATGAGCTGACACCATGGGCTTTGAAGATGCATTTTATGTCACTGGCCAAGAAATTACTCCAGAGGAGACGTAATCAGACTCCACAAGCATATGAGGGGTCTACGTCAGAGAGAAAGCGAACACACCTACTGACACATTTGCAAACTTAAGGGCGAAATTAAGTCAGAGGAAACAGAAGGTAAACGTAAGGACAGAGTCCAGGCAGTCCAACAGGTTAGGCTGTTCAGGACAGCAGCACATAGTTAACGAGACGACCTAAACCCACAAATTTTTCCTCTTGAGATGTCTCTGAGTCCGTGACTGGTCCCAACAATTCAGCAAGGGTGTGGATCACACTCAGTCCCACAAAGTGACTCACAAAAGTCACAGCCACTTGCACTGTACATCCAGCCACCCCAGTGGGGTACTGGTGCAGAGGGCAGTGCCACTCCCTGACTCATCAGCACCTCCTCCAGCAGCTCAGCCAGTTCTCCCAGGTGCTGTGTGTCGACTAAGTCTACACTGCACATCCACAACACAGAGCTCTGCGAAGCCAATCCTGCAACAAGAAATTGGGCCTCAGCCTCAAGACCAGCCTCAGATTAGTCACCAAATAACTCAGGATGATCCTATGACTCATAATTTATTATGCCTATGAAGACTGGAAACAAACATATCCTGTGCTGTTCACCCCCATTCACCACACTTCCAGTAGTGAGATAAATCAAAGTAGGAGTTAGCTTCTTATCCCCAGGAGCAACAGCACCTCAGAACAAACATGATTTTCTCAGGAGTCTCCAGGCTGCTTCTCCCAAATGTGAGGTCCTTGCAGTGCAAAAAATAAGGCTTGAACCTTCCAGCAAGCTGCCTAACATAAGGAAGGGGACTTGGAGGGGGAATGGGCAAATTGGAGCTGGGAAGAAAAAAGAAATTATCAACAGGAAGTTGCACTTCCAGAAGTTAGTATCTGCACAGGCCTCTGAGCAACAAGGTGAGGGGCTTCTTTGAAAGGAATGAGTCCATCATAGATCTCTACTGGGGCTTTTGCTTCTGCACTCATGGCATCAGAGCTGAGCACAGAAGGACGGGCAGGGAGGGATGCTGGTGGGAGCCTTGCTTCTGGAGAAGAGGCCAATGACACAAGCATCTACTCCCTGGTATCCATATGTTTGTGGCAGCTTGGACACCTTTCCAAAGTGTACACCATGGCCCAGGTAGGAGTTATGGGCAAACAAAGGTGAAGGGTTCAGGCCTTAAGATCTCCGAAGAGTTGATGGAACTGAATTACTTGCATAAGTTGATCATTTTGCTCATCTTAGGCTGCCTCTCCTGAGCTGTCAGTAAGGCTTGCAGCTAAGGGGTGAGGTCTCTCCCCTTTTTATCTCCCCATAGATAATGCTCCCACTGAACAAGGTTGCAAGGGCTCAAGGGCTTGCATCAATCACACCCTTCCTTCACCATAGACCCATTTGACCAAGATTCGGAGGTAATGCCATCTGGAGCCAAAGCTTTTCACCTCCAACTTACCACACAGGTTGGGAGCAAGGCATCCTGACCTGCATCCCAGATTGTTTTGGGATTACGTGAGCCTCTGTGGGGAATGTTCAGCAGGAACTGACACTCATCACCAGCCCTGGCAGGGGGCTGAGCAGAGCCAGACACCCTTCCTAGCCTGGGTCCCACCACACAACACACTCCAAGCATGGAGCGCACCAACAGCTCTCAGAATAGCTGTCAAAGGAGGTGTCAAAGCAAGCCCCAAAGTAAAGCCCTGCCGTGCTGGCATCAGGCTTGCAGGATGCCTTCCCCCTGCATGCACCAGGCTTGGCCAGCAGATGGGCAGTGTGGTGGGGTGGGCAGCAGAGGTGTCTGGGTGCTAAACACACAGAGAGCCCCACGGCAGCTGGCTGCAGTGGGCAGCCCCAATGCCTAAAGAGATGCTTGGGCACATGCAGGCTGGGGAGGGATGGGGCTTTTTTTTCCATTCCCAAAGAAGTGTTTGGGGCATCTGAAAAAGGTAAAAATACAGAGCAGGAACCAGCAGCATTAGCCCAGTGTCACATCATATAGATATAGCCCAGAACTGCAGATATTT
This sequence comes from Eulacestoma nigropectus, assembly GCA_013397775.1. Classification (NCBI taxonomy): domain Eukaryota; kingdom Metazoa; phylum Chordata; class Aves; order Passeriformes; genus Eulacestoma; species Eulacestoma nigropectus. The sequence goes on from VZTE01004276.1 coordinate 3,548,971, forward strand.
CCTGACATGTCTCAGTTGTGGATGGGCAGCATTGCTCACCTGCATGTTTGGAGGCAGCTCAGGCAGCAAGCTGAAAGAAATCCTTATGGAAAGGCTTTTTTGGCCTTGGGAAGCCAGTCTTGGGCAGGTAAACAGGTGGCACTTGCCCAACAAGCCCACTTCCCTGTGTATGTCTTGTAACCACCTCACACAGACTGCGAGTTGCACCTCTGGAGATACTGTCCTGATGTAGGCAGCCAGCAAACCTCTGACATTTGAAGGGGAACCTGAGCCTTCTCCCCTTCATGATGCAAAGCCTCCGGGGTCCTCCCACCTCCCCACACCAAAGGGCAAGCCATCCCCAAAGCCATGGCCAGGCACTCTTTGCATCTCTTTTGCACCCTCCTTCACTGCTGTGCAGGGGATATCACCTCCCTGCTCTTAGCCATCTCTTATGAGATATGGGGTACTTTCCTGGAGGTCCAGGCACGAGTGCCTGGTTGCTCTGGGATGGCCAGCATGCTGCTCAGCCACCCCATCGTGCAGGGTGTCAGGTGCTGTGGGCCACAGCAGGGGCCAGCAGCTGCTTGTGGGGTGGCACAGTGCCACCAGGGCCACACTGGCCTGGCCCCAAATGGGGAGCTGGGAGCAAGCACGGTGCTTCACAGACCAGGACTGTAGACCCTGTGCTGGATGATTGGGATTAGCCTTGAATTTCAGCCATCCCAAGCACAGAGAGACTGCCTGCACACTTACCACCTGGACTACTATAAAAATACCCATCTCTCACTACCAAAGGTCCCATGGGCAGACAGTGGAGGGCACGGCCTGCAAAATGAATTTCCTTTGGGCTTCCAAGGTCCTTTGTGGGACCATGCTGAAGGACAGGAGCTTTATAGGCATTTCTAACACAGACACTGTAGGTGGTGGTGGAGAGCCCAGCTGACTTACAGACTCGATGAGCAGCACAAGACATCAACAAGGGGTTAATCCAGCTAGCAGCTGCCAAAAGGGAGAGACAGACAGGGTTTCCAACCAAAAGCACCCTTAATTCCATTGCCAGTGGGGTTTTCTGGTGTGTCTGCCCAGGGCACCCTTTTCTGCCTTTCATGGTGCCTCCGCTCTCTGAATCCCACAGAATAAATGCAGCAGGCACGAAGGAGGAAAGCATCAGCTGGCTGCCTGAAGATAGCATTTTAATTAGCCAGCAACCAAAATGTGGACGTGACCAGAACCCTTTCAGGGAAAGTTCTTGTGCACAGGGTGAAAGGCTGTACAAGATCAGAGTGCCAGCCTGAAAACCTGGCCTCCCTCCATGTGTCCTCTCCTCACCTTGGGCCAGGGCACAGGCGAGCCAGGTGCAAGCTCTGGGTGGGGTGAGGGGCAACCGTGCTCCTGTGTCCTGGCCTCTCCAAAGGCGGGGTTCTCAATTATGTACAGCCTCTCCAACCAGCCTGAGCTTGCTTCCAACACCGAGCTATGATGACTTTCCTCACAAGAGATGACAGCCCAGTCATACCCATCCTGGAGAATAAAGAAGGGTTGGACTGCTTCCAGAGCCCCAGGTACCCCTGTCAGAGCTGGCTTGGGCAGGGTCTTGCTGCAGTTGTTTGAGGCAGCTACCTTGGCTCTGCTGCATCCACACAAATTCTATCAGTTGTCCCATCTGAAACAGGCCATCCAGCCACTGTCTCATTAAGTAGGTGGCTACCAGTCACTTGGCTCTGCAGATATCCTTCCTACTTCTCCTGAGCCCTTAGAGGTAGGGAAAAGGAGAGGGGCACCAGGAGCAGCCAGTCCAGCTTGCCATTGGTGGGACAGGGTTTGATGTGTTGTGACTCACAGCAGGAACATGCTGACTCATCCATCCAGGAGACCTGGATCCCCTCATGCTGAGATTTCACATCCAGCTCAGTCCAGGGGAGAAGCACTTACCTGCTGGTTTCTATTTTTCCAATTTAATGACTTGTAAACATTTCCCAGGTCACAAAGAGGCAGTGCAGGTCTCCTGAGGATAGGCTTGCTGTCTTCATCACCTTGCACAGCCACAGGTGAAAGAGCCCATAGATCCACACAGAACAAAAACCCGTGGTGAATACACAAGGGAAGCAACTCCTTGGGTTCCTCATGCAGAAACATCCAGATGGCTCACCTTCTCACCCCACTGCTGCAGTCCACAAGACGTTACTGAACACAAGGAACCAAAGTTTCCTCAGGTACTCATCCTCTTTCCTCCGCTCCACCCTCTGCTGAGGCAGTGACTGCAGGTCCACCTGTTGAGCTACCTGAGTACATCCTAAACAGAAGCCAGGTTCTTTACCTTTGCAAGAGCAGGAATGATGCAGTCATGAACTCAGTGGTCTGTATTACCCTAAGTGAGCCAGTTCCCAGACACCGAGGAAACATCCTGCATGCTCCTTTCCAGTGTGGCCAGATGACTGACACGACACATTCATCTCCGTGGGTGACGAGGAAGTGACACTACTGCCGAAGTTCTTCCTCCTAAAGACCCCAAAGCACACCACAAAAGATGCAATGGTATCAAGATCCCTCATGAAGTGATGAGCACTGTCGGAGCTGAACAGTTTTTTGTTCAACGTCGTCCAGGATGGCAAGGTCTGGCTGAACCACCACTGACAGCGAGTTACATGTACAGAGGTCCAACTGCAAACACGAAGTCCATTAAAAGAAAGGGCAGGCTCAGAGCATTACTTTCACCTTGGATTGTAAACTCCACCAGGATTACATCTATTCATGCCTGTACAGTACCCAGCTCATGGGACTTGGCTCCTGACAGGAGGGAGGCAGGGTTGGGACCATCACCACACTGCTTGGCATTAGGCTGGGAAGGAACCCAGGAGTCCTGCCCCCACGGTCCTGCCCATCACACCACCCTCTTCTCACCAAGCAGGGAACTCGGGCTGAGCTCCACACAAAGATTCTGGTGCCTACCTCCCACTCATTTCAATGGGTTTTAGGTACCTAGATGCTTTTGGAGGCTCTGGGCCCAAATCCGAGAGTCCAGCTGGTAGGTTGCTGATGCCCTGTGGCCTCCAGAGGCAATGCTGGAGAAACTGTTACACAATGGAAGAAAACCAGGGTGCAAGGCAGAAGGAGAAGGCAAAGGAAATCAAGGTCAGAATTAAATTCTTTAATACAAAAAAAAGTTTGTTTGTCGTCGTCGTCGTTGTTTTTTAAGATATATCTGTAATTTCTTTGTTTAAAAATAAATATGTACTAAGGAATATCTTGAAAAAATTCACTAGACACAATATGTAGTGTTAATATCTTTTTTCCCCGCAATTATTACAGATAAACAGTAGCACCAATAAATAAAATGATAACAAATATTAAAATTAAAAAGGAGAGAGATTCAAGATGTAGAATTTTCTATTTTTTCCTGTTTCTTCTTTTTACATATATAAAAAAATCGTAGTGTCTATTTAATCCGAATCACACATATACATAAACATATATATATATACAAACACATAGCCAAATATATATATAGTATGTAGATGTATATCTAACCGTTGTCTCAATAGGAATGTGTAGGGGTAGGTGTTAGAGAAATTAATTAAATAACTGCCCATAACATGCTACTGACTCTGCCAACAATTGGGGAGAGACGGGATGGGACAACAGGAAGGTTAAATTTATACACAACCAGTACAAAAAAAAAAAAAAAAAAAAAAAAAAANAAAAAAAAAAAAAAAAAAAAAAGAAAAAAAAGAAAAAAAAAAGGAGGTACGGCTTATAAATAGTTGAAATTAAATATTAACAAAGAATACTGAAAAATCCCTACTCTTTAATTAAATTATCTGTTTAATTTCTAATTTAAAAAGGGATATTAAATAAGTATATAAAACACTTTCTCTTCCCTCCCCCAATCGGAAGCCTCTGTCTTGCACACGATACAGCATGAATATTCTACATTGCAGATGCAAGCACCCACCCGTGTGTTTTCTCTCCTTCTGAAAGCCATCAGTCGGATGGGGAGATCCTAGTGGTTAGTAGTCACTTGTTGTGAGTCTATTTTTAGACTGTCATGTCTTTTTGGAAGCTTTCCGTGTTGTACATTATCAGGCGTTGAAAATTCAATTGCAGATGATGTTTGGCAGCATTCTGACACAGACTGAGTACCTTTTTGATTATTATTATTATTAATAATAATTTTAATCACAGAACTAGATTATATATATCCACATAGATGTACAAACACACTTTCAGGGGTGTGTGTGTGCGCGCGTGTGTAAGGTGGGTTTCACATACACCACAGCCTACACTGCAGATACACACATAGCCAAGAACCTCACGACACAGCTAAGGGACTCCAGCTGCCTTCACATTTGATTCCCCAGCCCAAGACATGGAAAAGAGGCCTGATATTTACAGTACGTCATTTAAAAAAAAACAAAACTTGACGTTCTTAAGGATCATTCACACTGGGCATGCAAACTGAAGGCAGCAAAAGTTGCTTTCTTTTTTACCCCCCCTTCAATCTTGGCATACATATCTATTATTTTTTTATATATATATATGTATAAAAATAAATATATATATATAAAAAAGNATTATTTATATATATGTATAAAAATAAATATATATATATAAAAAAGAGAAAAAGACAGAAAAACACATACATACATACACACACACAAATGCATACATTCACATACATACACACACACCCCCACTACTGTGTATATACTTTTGATTAATATCCCTTTCCAGAAATGTTCCATAAGCATCTTGGATGCTCTTGAGTGGCAGCTCTGTGCATGAAGAAAGCAGACAGTGCTGAACAACTGTGGCTATGCACCGGTCCCCATTCTTGCTTCAGCACACTGTAGACCTTGTGTCCTTCTGCAGCCACCAAGGGCAGGAAATCTAGACTCCTGTGATACTTCCTTGAACGGAAAGTTAGTGCGCATCAGCTGCCCACCATCCTTAAGAGAAGCCAGCAGGTCTCTCTGGCAAAGGTTCTACAGCAAATAAAGTCAACGCAAAATGTACACTGACATCCCATGTCCCAGCAAGGCAGGCAGGTTATGAGACGAGTAAGGGCGAAGGTTGGGGGAAGAGAGGGGAGGAGGAATCCTTGATCACGGAGATGGCCATTTCCTTGGCCTTTGACCCATCGCACCCTAGGATGCCGCTCTTTGGAACTCCCTGCCCATCCTCTCCATCACCTCTCCTCCCTGTCCCAGGCAAGGAGAAGGTGGTTTGTGGTACAGCACACTCTACAGAGAAACAGCGGAGGCCGCACAAGTCAGTTAGAGTTAAGAAGTTAACACCCAGCGCTTCTACTCAAGTCCAGTCTTAGCTTGTTTCTTATGCCCCAAGTAGCCCGCTTGTGTCCACAGCAGTCGAGTATTATCCAGTGAAGACACCAATAACATTAGCAATGTTAAAAAAAATAATCAGTATATATATATATATATATATAT
>VZTE01004276.1:3554422-3568515 GCA_013397775.1 Eulacestoma nigropectus
ATATTATATATATGTGTGTGTGTGTGTGTGTGGTTAAGATATACATATATGTATATATAGATGTGGTTAAAATATATATACATATATATATATGTGTATGCATGTATACACACATATATATGTATGCATGGGAAAACCCATCAAATACACCCCTATAAGTCTTCCTGGCTCTGTTATTTAGCAGCATAAAAAGAAAAATAAAATAAAACAGTTCAAAACCCAAAGGTGAATTCTGTGCGGCGGGTGCCTTGGGGAATGTTCCTTCCAGAGTCCATCGTCCGTACTGAAAGTGCTGTGCTCTACCGATCCTTCATTTTTAGGGTTCATTTGGATTAGTGTTTTGTTTTGTTTTATTCTGTCCAGGTGAGAAATCAGGCTCCAGAAACAGGGCTGTTCCCCCTTCTTTTCCGCTGCTCACCGTCTCGGTTTTTCACATCTGTCAAAGAGGAGAAGGAAGGAAAAAAAGAGAACAGGGGTTAATGTTCGTGATGGGGGTGCAAGTAGGGCAGGAAAGGGAAGGAATGGTGGTGGCTAATGTGTTTAAGAGCACATGGTGTTAAAGCATGGCATGACGTCACTGGTGGGGTGAAGTGCTGCACAGATGGGGCAAATCAGCTGAGAATCTTGACCCCACAAATGAGCCGATGAATTCTATTCCCCCAGGTTCACCTAGACAGAGCAGGGGGGATACTCCAACAGGGGTAAATTTAGGAGTAGAATCAGTGGCTTCCTCACAGATAAGCTGAGTGTCTTGTTTGCACCTTTGCACACCATACACACAAATACACATAAACACAGAAAAACAAGGCTAAGCAATGCATGCAGAAAGACACACACCCTCGGCTCTTTACTTAGCCTCATTTGGGTTGGAAGCAGTGCAGACAACAAGGCCTCATGCAGGCAAGAAGGTGAAAAGTAAGTGCTTTTCATTCCACTAGCTGCTGTGAGTGGGGGTTAGCACCAGAGAACACCAGTGGCCTGAAGCAGCAGCAAGACAAATGAGAATTTACCCTCCCCTGTAAGTCCCAATTCTAATTCTACAAGAAAGACCGTGAGGAACTTCAGCTTCCCAGCTTTTTATCTGGAAACTGATAAGCTTACCACTTCTATAACTCCTTCCCATTTTTCTGGCCAACACACTGCCTCTGGAAACCTCCCTTAGTGCTAATTATCCCACCACAGAGAGGGACTAGTAAGAGAAACTAGTAAACCCCTTCTGCCATCATGACTTCTTTGGAGTATTGTTTGGTTTTTCATTGTATTTGTTACTATTTCTCACCCTTCAAACTTTGTGGGGTAATTATTAGTTAGTCTGGACTTTGGGAACAGGAGCAGGGGGGAAAAGGCCAAATTAAGTCTGGTCTCAGACTTTAGGGGTTCTGCTCACTAGAAGTTTAACTCCAGAAGTTGTTCTATTCTGGCCCCTCCATCAATTACTTTCCCACTGAAATTACAGCATCCCAGAAAAATTCTCTGCATACAGAGTAGTTTCCACAATGCCGGCAGTGCCAATGCCTCTCCAGCTTGGACACAAAGGATTTTTACACCTAATGGAAGCACTTGTTACTTGTATCAGCCTTAGCCACCTAGCCAGTGGATGCCTCCTCTTTTCGAGATGTAGCCACAGAGGACCCTGGACCTCCCTTATTTTCTCCCCTTGAGCCACTGCCACTGCAATACTCTCCTAACAGGAACAATCCCCTAGACCGCTGTGAAAGGGATCCGAGTTCAGAATCACAGCCAAGTACTCATTAGCAACCTCATTTCTACGTCTCCCTCTAGACAGGTAGGATGATCCCACACCAGAGGTGCACACGTAGCTTGTGCGAGTCAAGATACCCCACTGAGTTCACCAAAGTGCTCAGGTGAGAACCAGGAAACAGCTTCTTTAAATGTTTGTGCTACAGATGGTGCGTGACAGCACTCAGATGACACATGGATCTCTGAACTAACAGCATGGATCTCTGAACTACCACTAACCCCACAGTGCCTTTATGTCTCCCACCTCACACCTGAAACACGCACCTCTGCCTTCACCCAGGGTCAGACTTAAATCTGTTGAATTCCATTCACAGTCCTGAGTGCAGCCCCTCAAACCACAGCTCTGGAGAGGACATGGACAGGGAACTGTGAGCACAGTACAAGAGGACAGGGTGCTCTCCCTGGCTTTTAGAAGAACAAAGAGGCAAAGGAGAATGTAGGCTCAGCCTTGAGAGGGGCTTCTAATGGCTTTCCTCATTCTGCACACAGCAGAGCATCTACAAGCCACAGAAAAAGGGCTTGGAAGACGGGGGTGGTCAAATCCTAGTCAGTTAAGGATTTGTCTTTGTCCAACAGTATGCTCAGAGTTGCATATAGATAATGTACAGAGGGATAGAGACCCTTCCCCTGCCTACCTCAGCAACATGAACTCCATAATCCTATTCTATAGTAACAAATACCCGAGATACAAACGCCCTGTCTCTGGGAGCCATCCCCATCCAAGTCCTGAGAACACACCTGAAACGCACAGCTGCCCTCTGGCACAGGGAAACTCTGTCCTCATCCCAGTTAGCCCCTCTGCCCTCTGGCCCACATAGGACAGAAAAAAGAAGTAATCAAATAGCACTGGTGCCAGAAGTCAGCAGGAAGCAAGCTCCCCCCCTCTTTCTCTTTCTCTCTCTTTCTCTTTGTGTGTTTCATCCTTCAGGACACAAACCTGCAAGTGCGCTCGTTTAACTCAAGCTGCCTCGACTTGCAACGTGAGTCTGTGAATTTGCAGGAACATTTACAGGTCTGGGGATCTTGTACAAACAAGTGCTTTCTCCTCTCTGAGCAAGGCTCACAGTGACTGCAAAAAGGCAAAAGGAAAGATGTCTAAGCTACAGCGCTTCAGCAGAAAGAAAATACACATGCAACACCCTAAACATCAAAGCAATCCCTTTGCCCCCTCCCACAGCCCCCAAACTGCCCACTGGAGTGTCGCGGGCTGATGGATTTTCCAGCAGGACCCCGACAGCCCCAGGACAGCAACCCCTTGCATTAGCGTAGAGAAAGAAAACAGGCCTTCTGCACAGTATTCACAAATGCTGCATTGGATCCATCGGCTCAGGCCAGAGGGAGGAAGAAGGGGAAAGCAAGGATGGGAAGGTGAGAGGTCCCAGCCAGCTATTGACACATCAATGAAAGGAGTTCTCTGAAGTGGACTATTGGAGTAGAAAGAGGCCAGCAGCTAAACGAGTTAAATACACAGGGTCTCTCCTCCCCTGGAAAGCAGCTGGGCTCCAGCATCACATGCTTACCCCTGCAGCCAGCACTGCCCTCCTTTTTTTAAGACCCATCCCAACCTTGCCACCTAGGAGTCTCCTATGGAGGGGCCATGAATTTACAATGCAGAATTTTGTGAACCACCATGAGAGAGGCAGAGCAAAAGAGACAGGGAGAGACAAGCCACCAAATCCAGCAGAAAGAGAGAAAAAAAAAACCAGACAGAGAGCCCCCCTCAGCTCCCCAGCACCCCCTCTCTGGCTTCCCACAGTCCCACCTCTCCTCTCCACCTGTGACTCCACCAGACACACACGCACATGTGCACACACACACACACACATACACACATGCATGGCAGATGCCAGCCTGCCTGTCACCAGTCATCATAGCACTGAGGGCATGAGACAAGTGGGGTAAAGCAGATGACAGAGTTACAACTGGAAGGCGTGAAGAGGTGCAGGGTACTCATCCACCCACCACACTCTTGTGCCTTGGGAAAATGGTTGCCACTGATGATTAGAGAGCCAAGCAAGCTAAAGCCACCTTCCCTGAGATAGCCTTAGTGCCAGAGCAGTGCCACCACCAGTGCTGCCCCTGCAGGATCTGCAACCCACCAGTGACTGGGAAGGGAGGGTGAGATTTGAGCGAGCAGCAAGCAGGCAGATTGGCTTGGGGAGAGGGAGGGAAGAGAGTCTACAAGCAGAGGACACAAACGTACAAGCTGAGTGGTTTGTACCGGCCTTTCTTGCGCTTTCTCTTTTGACCCTTCCCCTTTCCTCGCTTTGATTTTCTGGAAGAAAAACAAAAAAAAAAAAAGAGAAAGAGAGAGAGGGGGAAAGAAAGGGAGAGATAGAGAGAAAACGGAAGAAAACGCAAGGAAGAAGAGAAAAAAAATACAGCCATGTGCCTTGCTGGGAGGGGAGAAGCACATGAGGCAGGACCGGAGGGTAAATCCCAGGGCCGAAGCACAGATCTCCACCTCGCATACACATTCACCGGCTCCGGCGATTCTGTCAGCTCCACAACCAGCCTGCCCACAGCCAAGTCAACACCAGGGAACTCAGCAGAGACCACTTCCTGCAAGGCTACTGTGAGCAGAGGCGGATCTGCTGGAGCCTCAGAGGCGCACCTGCCCCCTCCAGAGAGAGGCAGTGGGAAAGGGACAGGGAGTGAGAGGGAGAAGGAAGAGAAAGCTTTGTGAAAGCATCACGCCACCGCAGTGAGTGCAGACAACCATTCCAGGCGACAAGCACAGGCGCACAACGATTGACAACAGGCAACCTGAGTGAAAGGGCTCTCTGCAGGGAAGAGGAAACCACTCTGACCTGATGCACTGCCCAGCACTGGGCCTAGGAGGGGGCAGCTGAGCTCCAATAGCTCTGCTGCAGGGCAATCCTGTCTTGGGATGGGAGCACTCCACAGACAAGGGAAGAGATCTGATCTACACAGCACTGCTGTGTGGGAGAGGGCTATCCAACCTGAAGGCTTTGCTCATCCACCTCACCTCCTGCCTGTGGTTCAGAGGACTCCAGGAGACCTTACTTGGATGTCTGTAACATCTCCTCTGGCAGCCTCCATCCTGAGTACTGAAGGGTAAAGAGGGAGAAGAGGAAGGCCTGACCTAGTTATTTTACCCAGGAGATAACCAGCATGCAGCTTTCAGATCTTCCCTCCTTTCCCTCCTGTCACCTTCCACATGGATCTGCCAGACAGACAAGCAGATGGAGCCAAGACACTGACTCCATTCTGAAACATTCACCAGTTGCTTCTGATTTTTGGGCAGGAGCTGAGGCAGGCAGACGCTAGGACATGCAGTCCTGGACACTAACCATGGATCCCTATGGGCCATTGAGAGCACAGGGAGCGAGGGAGGCTGGAGCCTGTACTGCTCCTTGAGCCACATTAGCACAGGAGCAAGGGAGAGACATGCAAGGAGAACGCCCTAGGCAAAGCACCAGGGCTTGTCAGGCAAATGAGTCCCAGGTCTGAGGCAGTTCAGCAAAGGCTCCCTCGTTCCCTGGTGCAGCCCACCTTGGGAGAGAGCTGTCAAAGGGAACTGGGGGGACAGAAGAGAAAGCACCATAGGTGTCTCCTAGGCCCTGTTCATGTCGTCTCACTGGAACGAGTGTCAGAGCATCAGCTCAGTCCCGGTTCTGCCCTACATGTCAGGCAGGAGTCACAGGGAGACGGTGAGGGGAAGAAAATCAACCTGAAGGGAGGAGAGGGGTACCAATATAACAAGACTTTCAATCCAGCACAAATCAAAGCACACCAGTCTCTCCCATCCCTTCCCTTCCTTCCCTGGGGAGTGCAGAACCAGCATAGAGCAGGCAAGGTGCTGTTAGAAGAGGAAAGTGAATGCAACACAGTCCGAGCTGGCTGCTACACCCACACCCCATCCTCACCAGAGCTCACACAGACCAAACTCTCGCACACCCTCAAACTACAGAGCCACACACACCGACCGTCCCCGACACAGCCCTGTGCAGAGAGGACTGTTGGCTGCACGCAGTCCGATGCAGCCAGGAGCAGATTTCCAGGGGGAGGAGGAGAGGCTGAAAGGCAGCTAGAAATATACAACCACCAGGAGAGGGGTGAAAGAAGCTCTCTCACTCTCCTGTTTGCTCCCTCTGTCTCAGATTCAGCCTCATCTCCAAATATTCACTCCTTCCTCTCCAACTCCGCACCTCTAAATGGCAGAGTTGCTTTCCCAGTCATGCACAGTCAGCTGATCCCCTCGCTCAGAGAGATCACTCTTTCTTTTCAACGTTGTTTCACATTTTATGCTCGTCCCTGCAACTACTGCGGGATTAGAGCTTATTTTTCTACTTTCCACAACCTTTTTACTTTGGGGAGGAAGTAAAGGGAAGGTTGTGACTTAACCTCCTTCAGGCCACCGAAGCAAATCCATCAGATTCAAAAAAACCCTCATGAAAGCCTCCACCGAGACCCAGCTAGGACATCCACCTCCCTTTACACCCTCCCAGATCCCCACCCAACCAAAACCAGTGTCACATCCTGCATGGCATCAAACCTGCCTCCACCAGGCCTCTACCTCCACCTCTCCCTGTAGCCAGCAGAGCTCCTACCCAAGCTGCTGTGAAAGAAGCCAGCAAGTACTCACTCAAGCAGCAAGAAAAATATTAATAATAAAGAAAGGCAGCAATTTACAGTAACCAGAAACACCCCCAGGAAAAGGGAAGGGGAGAATGGGGGGCTGCACCTTGAATCCATTCCGGCAGGACAGACACGACGGGGCTTCCCTGACTCGGGAAAAAGCATTAGGAATGACTGCCATGGCCATGGGTCATGCAAGGTCCATGTCTGGGGTATGAAGGAAGGACCATCAGATCTGGGTTTCTGTGCCCACCTGGAATGGATTCAGAGTGTCGCCCCATGCACTACCATATGCCATTTCCAAAACCATCTTCTTAAAGTGAGTATATCCAACCAAAGAAAAGGGCAAGGGGCAGTGGGGAGAGGAAATGCCAACCAACCACCAAAAGAGAAAGGAGGAAAGGCTTGTCACTTACTTTTCTTGTTTGTTTTTGACATCTTTCTTTGGTCTGTGGGGAAAGACAGAACAAAGGCCTCATTAGAAGACAGCTTATACTTCCAGCATTATCCCCAGTTCCCACCAAGTCCAGGGAAGGACAGGTACAGACAGCATTGCAGAATGCCCATGGCACAGGTCAAGTAGTCCGTCTCAAAATGCTTTTGCTTTCCTGTTGCACCTTGCTAGTAGCCAGTGCCAAAAGATCCCAAGTTGCAGGCTAGCACTGTCCACCTGTCATAGCTACAGATGGAAGAGCCCTGACAGCAGAGGGCTTCTTTTCCCAGGCTCAGCCATCCCACTGCAAACCAACCAAGGAGACTGCAGAAGCATCTGAACAAGAGTCCCAACCCAATGGCAGGAAAAAGGAAAGGCTCAAAGTAAGTTTATTGCAAGAGGAACCAGTGCTGCTCCATTCTCACCTGCAGTCACATTTACTGTGCTGTAAGAAGCTCATGTGTGATATATGCTGACTCTGATGGGGTTTAATTCTCATGATCTGGAATGAAAGAAACAGAGAGGGTCACTGCCTGTTCACTTTTCATATTCACAGCTCCAAATCAGGCCACTGTGCAGCAAAGCACGTGCACCCCAGGTGCTCCTGGGAAGAGCAGGGCAGAGTTCGAGCTAGCTCTGAGGCCCCGTTCTCCCAGTCAGGGAAGGCCTTTGATCACAAGCCAGCAGCAACACCAGACTCGTGCCAAAGCTCTGTTTGCTCGTGCATGCCCGGTGCCAGCACTGGTGGACTGCCTTGGAGACAGGCATGGGAGAGGGCCTACCACCATAGCAAGGTTCTCAATGAGCCCTCCCTGGCTGATGCTGGACAGACAGCAGCTGAACATCCAGCATGCTCATGCAGAAGCAATGCTTCAGTCTCACACAAAGATCCAAATCAAAAATTCCATATCCAACTTCTTTTCCTTAAGCCACCACTCCTTCCCAGCTGACATCTCACTTTCTCAGTGACTCGACACACAAAATAAATCCGGAGATCTGTGTTTATAAGAGCCCTGTAAAGCTGGACATCACCCAGGCCCCAGCCCCAGGTACCTCCAGAGAAGTTATTTAGAAGCTGTGGAATATTGTCACATTCTCGTAACCCAGAACATGGCTGGACCACTAGCTCTAGAGATCTGCTGAAGTGCCTCTGACCCATTACAGGCATGCAGGCATACCAGCCAAGAACTGCAGTTCAGCAAGGAATGGCAGGAAGAAAACCACCCCTAGCTACACCAAGCTAGTATGTTCTGGTACCCAGGCTGGAGCCTGCAAGTGGAAAAGCAGTATGGGGAACCACGAAAGGGCACAGGCAGGTTCTCCAACAGAGTTCAAACATAGCCCAAATAACAAGTAAAAGGACCTGCTGCTTAATCATTTAGCACTGCACATGTCTCATTGATATTAAAAAGTGACAGCAATATTTACAGTGGCCATTCAAGAGGCTGAGGGACAAAAGTAGGTGAGGGAGCTATGGGTTACGGGTAATGGGCACCAGCACGAGTTTGGACATGAGCTGGGATGCAGCCTGACAGACGAGGGCAGTAACAAAGCTCTCTCAAGAAATTTGCATCTTCCCCATAGGCCTAGCCTTTGCTATCACGGCCACCTCTGTCTCTTCCAAGAAGTGAATTCAGCAGCCTCCAAACAAAGGAGGAAGATGCCCAGAGGCAGAAAGGCTTTTCCAGCTGACACAGAAGCAGTTTGTTTCTTAGAGCCCCTTTCACCCCTGCTGTGCTGAAGTAGCTAATGACCCAAATTCCCTGCTCTGTTGGTACAGACTGACCTCACAGGAGAGAGTACTGACAGGTTCTCCCCTTTTGCTCCAGTCAGCTGCCTTCAGAACAACAGCTGTGTGTAGAGTTAAGGTGGAGCAAGGGCCCAAGGAGCATCTCCTTTGGAAACTTGGAGATAACACCTTCGGAAATGCTCCTTTGTATTTCTGAGCACAAATTACTCCTTTGCTCCTTTGCAGAAACGCTTCTTTGCATGCTCCTACCTACTGTATTTGGGCAAGAGCCAAAAAACAGGCTCGCCTCTTAGCCTTAAATAGACATAGGCAACTTTTAACCCTGCATGGTGGAACACTGAGCACCACAGTCAGAAGAGAGGTTCCCTGGGGTAGGCTGCCCTTCCTCTGAATTAGCTGGGAGCTGGGACTTGGGGTGGCTGTGATGGCTGACTTGCTTCCTTCCAACCAACCACAGCAGATTGCAAGCTGGACCCTCACCTCCATTGTGACGTTGTACACATCCACAGGGACACATTCTAGGCCCTCATCGCCGCAGCAACCCGCACATCTCATCAGAGGCACACAGGATGGCTTGAATATGTACTCCACCTCATCAGGGTACTCCTGGAAAATGTCCACCAGGGTCTCAATAGTCCTGCAGAAGCTGCGCTCGTAGACTTCCAGGAATTTGATAACTAAAAGAGGAATGGAGGGAATAAGTTAATGCAAACTTAGCTCAAGAATGTCTAGTGCTTCGCCCCTTAAAGTGAGCCAGACAGTTGCAACACAACTACCCTATGCTCTTCACTAACAGTCCTGCAGGCCTAAGTCCTTTGTCTGTGCTCTACATACACACACATCAAGTGGGAAGGGAAAAAGACAATCTCTTCCTACAGCTGCTTCAGGGCAAAGGCAAGATGGACAAGAGAGTCTCATTATTTGCCTCCCTGGTACCATGATGCATGCCACAGGTGACTCTTCCCCAAATCCCTTCTCTGCTATTCCCCATACTCCTAGTATGCTGCCACCAAGAGTATCAGCTCAGCCAAAAAAAACCTGAAGCTGCAGCAGATAATCTGCACTCTGGCTTAAGGCCCTTCACTGGTTTGCCCTTCACCCCCTCTCAAAACAGCCAGTGGATGCCCCAGTGGGTTTTAAAGCCAGAAGCATCCTTTGTACAGACCTCAGCACAGACACTTCTAAGAGCAAGCAGAGGCTCTGAACCATGGAGCTATGTATCTTCACCCTTCCTGTCATCTACCTCTTTTGGCCATACAGAACATCCACCTCAGCAGGTCACCACAGAACCATAACAGCATGCACTACAAGTCACAGCCTTGGCGTCTCCACATTGACCACCTTCCCAGACCGAGGAACCAAGCCACCCACTGAAAGATTCAAAGTAAGCTCACAGCACCCCCAGGATTAACCAGGCTCTATATTTGGCTACTGAACCACAATGAGACAGTGTGGGAGGGGGAACAGGGTGGATCTGCCATTATCCCATGCCTTCCCTACGAATGGAGCAAACACTAACTGCTTGTGATCTGCACTGATTTCACAAGCATTTCTCAATGTTTCCCAGTCTCTTGCCAAAGCTTCATTTTGCTGCTTGGTCAAGGGTTGAAGAGATTTAAAGAGATGAGAGATAGTATAGATAAGTACACACACACAAACCCCAGGTGCTAGTAGAGTACTGCAAACAGTGAGAACCTGGAGCCCTCCAGGCCTCCTAGCACTAGCACCACACTGGCAACGGAGGATGTCTCACATGGAGCAGAGGATAAGAGTATGCACAAGGAGATAGTACCTGCCCCATGCTGTTATGCACTATAATGATCCACCTGTACAGTATGCAGAGTCCTCCAGTGCCAAGGTTGATAACTCAGAGTGATAAGAGCAAACTGCTTGCATCATGGAAAATAATGGTCTCCCGTAAGCGTTTCTATAGTGCCCTGAACTTGTGACAAACTGGCATAAAGGTTACTTTGCCACAAAAATGCAAAAGCTGCTGGGCTCGCAGCTCACAGCCCGCAGTTAATTGTTGAAAGTTAATTCTAGGTCATGCAGGGCTGACAGTGCCATAGTGCTGAAGTGCTGAGATCGGGTACAAGAGGGGAGGAGCTTCCATCCAAGGAGCTTGAAGTGTCAGAGAGTGTGAGCAGCTATTAAAAGAGAAAGTGGCTTGTGAAAGGGAAATGCAGCCTGGCAGGCATGGACTGCTTGATGGTATTCCTCGTCTAGAAGACAGTATGTTTCTGTTCCTTGTTCCTTCCCTTCCTCTTCCCTCCTCCCCTAACTGCCGTATGTCTCCTGTCTGTTCTCCTATCTTGTCTGTGACTACCTCCTTCTTCCTCTTCCCCTTTGGAGTGACCTTAGTCACCGCCTATGTTCCAACAAGTTGAACAATTTAATACGTGGGAAATTCTGCAGGCACGATGATAGCCACTGAACTGCACTGTCAATTATTCACACTGTGCCAGACACAGGATCTGAGAACTCTGGCAGTAAAGGCATAGTTCAGGATAAAAATGCTTACAGACCTACGTCAAGGGGAGGGACGGAAAGTAAGAGGGAGGGAAAGCAGCAGTTACCTGTGTAGATGAAATGCTGCTCACCACACCAGTCTGGGGCATAAGGGAGGCAGAAACCGAAACAGAGTAGAAACGTGAAGTGAAACTGACTGACGTCTGCCATGCTTTCCTACATGTTTGAACTACTCAAGCATTTGGATTATACCAGAGAATCCAGATTACAGACTGGCCTCAGAACAGCACACTCAACTTCTTTTGCAGGGTCTTTACTTTCACAGCTGCACCCTGACAACCATACTTGAGATCTGGGAGATTTAACAGGACTAAATCCTTCCCACAAAGAGACTGGGAGTTTCTGCCTTTACTTTAACACATGATGGTTTTCCAAAGTCTGAATCAGCCTCTGAAAAGGAACCAAGGAATCTTTCCCTAGCTGCCAGTCAGAAAATCCTGCCACAGAAGGCACATTGCCTTATTTTGCTGGACACAGAGCACTCACATGGAGACTGTGCAACGCTCTGTAGTTCATTTGCACAGTTACCACCCAAACCAAACCGGAGCGCACGACTGAGGTAACAGTCATCCTCACAGCAAAGTCCTGCCCCTTCTACCTTACCTACACTTACTCCTATGTACTGGGAGTTAGATTCCACACTTTGGTGGGCTGATTCTGTCTGTGCTTCCTTTCCATTGGTTGTGTCACTAATGGAAGAAGGTCTCATTCATGGGGAAGCACAAGAAGGTCACCGAAGGACTAACAGCACTAGGTCTGCTCCCTTCCTGCAGTTTGGGCTTCAGCCCACATTAGAAGTTAATCCCACAATTAACTCACACTCCTACCCTGCAAAACACCTCCAGATTTGAGTCAGAGGTTCTCCATTGTAAATGGAGGGGGAAGTAAGGTTAAAACGCAGACAGGACTCACATTAACTCTTCAAGGCAGAGTTTAAGTTCAAATTTGGAGCAGTCAAGTGAGAACACACTGGACTAGAAAAGGAGAAAGTCTATGATCATTTTGTCTCCGTTCCCATCAAGGGCTTAGCATCAATACAGACACATTGTTATTTTAAAAATAAAAGTGCAGCCACAAGCGCTGGTGGTTTCATTTATTTATACCAGAAAATCTTTTCCCGTGGAACAAAGACTGTTTGTCTGACTCCTCTACAACTTCCTGTGCCACAAAACATGTGGAAGCCTCTCTTGAGCACAAGAGAGTAGGGGCTGAAGCTAAAATTACAGTCTCCAACTATAGTAAGTCTATCCCAAACAAAAACCTGTCACAGCTTGACATCTCAGAGAAAGCATAAAATGGCCAAAGACACAAACCCACCTTTCACCCCAAGCCCCCAAGAGCTTCAGTGGAGGGAACTACAGGACCATCCTTGGGTAACAGAGGCCCATCATCATCTCCTCTTCACAGAGGAGAAACCGAGGTATAGAGAGAGGACCTCTAAGGTCAAACCACGGGACAGAAGTAGAGCCAGGAAGGTAATGCCAGGAGTCCTGACTTCTAGTCCACATATATATCTACATTGCAGAACCTGAAATAGCACCAGGACAACACCACCAAAGTCTCACCACTTATATTGCCAGACCAGCTTCTCCTGCAATCCCATCAGCCTTCTTGTGACAGAAGTTAATTCTGTTTGATTCTTTCCCTCCCCAGGAGGGATTTGTTGGACACAACAAATGGCACAGATGAGGACACTAGCGCTTTTCTACCACCAGCAGAGAACTGGTTACCAAAATAAGCCTCACAGCAGGCTCCATCTTGATCCCTCTGGAGTCACTGAACCTTCTTCTGTTGACTTCAGCAGGAGCAAGGGTCAAGCACAAGAGGCAGCAGCCCGCCAGCAAATCAGAAATTTTGTCCATGCAAAATGGATACCTATCCCAAGGACAGCCTGCTACAAACCTCTGGCAACACACATGGAGTCTGTCACACCAATAAAGTTACAGAAACTGAAACTCACTGCTACAAAAAAAAAAAAAAAAAAAAAAAAAAAAAAAAAAAAAAAAAAAACAAAATGTGACCACCACACAGGNAAAAAAAAAAAAAGCCAATCTGGGCCTACACTGCTGGAGCCCTCTGCTGACCTCCGGCTGGAATAACGCTGAAGGTCAAAGCCCGTGAGCACCCTGCAAAACGTCTGCCAGACCCTGCCATGCAACAAGTGATCTGCTCTGCTACGCGTGTAAGGGGAAAACATGGTCAGGATGGTCTTAAAGCTGGTGATGATCACCTCAGCCTGAAGGCTCCAAAGTCCACAGCCCTTTTATCCCACTGCTGAACTGAGGACTGCGGACAGAAGCCAACCTGCTGACACGCACAGGGCTTCACTAGACAGAGCCCTCACAGGAGGCGTCTCTGACTAACCCAGGGGCTGACTGCCCTTCTGGTCTACATTTACTTGCATGAACCAACGAGGCAGAGGATACTGTCACAACCTGGCCTCCGGGCAACAGAAAGACACAAAATCACAGCAGCTGCAGAGGTATCACCTTGTTTCCTCGCCAGGCAATGGTCCTGTCCGTATTGGACCACCAGGAACAAATTATGTAGAACCTATCACATCATAATGCTGTTCCCTAAATCTGCAAAGTCTGCTAGCCCAAACCAGAATAAAAAGGCGTATTTTTCAAGCCTGGCTCTGTACAGTGCTTAGCAATCTCCTGACTGGGGGGGTACCTGGGACTGCTGGGAGGCATAAGCCCGTAAAATCATCCTGGACTGCCCTTTTCTCCTCTTCCCCAGAGACCTGCCGTCTGGGGGCTGCTCCGGCCTTTGTTCAGGGATCAGCCCTGCCCACCCAGCCGGGCATCACCAGCGCCGCTGGGAAAGAAGCGGGCAGCAAAATTTGACAAATCCCTTCCTACAGTACTGTGGCGAATCCCCAGCACACTGCTCGCCGCTACTCAGCTCTTTGTGTGCGCCCGTGTCTGTGTAGATATATATATATATATAAAAATATATATATAAATGAGCGTGCGTATGTGCACCGGAGCACGCACGCAGTTTCCCTCTGAGTTG
>VZTE01004276.1:3580684-3600842 GCA_013397775.1 Eulacestoma nigropectus
GGGGAGGTATAACTTCCCTAGAGTGAAAAGCCAGGGAGCAGCTACTGGCTGCTATTTGTGGTTCCCCATCCCAGGGTACCAGAGGGATGTGAAATGTATATGTACCAAAAACAATACCTGTGCCTCTTCCCCAGTAATTAGAGCCCGAGGTAGGGAATCTCCCCACCCTCAAACACCACTTCCCCACAGGTGACTGTAGACCTCCCTGCACCATTTCCTCCTCCCACCTGCTTTCCCACAAGTAACTCATGATCAGCCCAGTCTCACCTCTATGAATGACTTGGGACCTGATCTCTTCAGGAAATCCTGCCCACTCAATTGTGTGGGCTATAAACCCCAACCAAAGGATGCTCCAATCAAATCTGCAGCTGGATGCCAGTTAAATATTTTCATACTTATGCTAGATTATTATCTGATGTGTAAACCACAAACCATATATACAATTGCAAGGTTTCCATCTCAGAGGTATATTAGTGTCTGGCTCTACACTCCAAAAACATTTTTTTTAAAATAACAGACCCTACAAATTGTTTTGGATAAATGGAAATTTTATAACTCTTTTCAATTGCAGTTTACACAAGATTGTATTTCAGTTTTGTGAGGCTCTTAAGTAGAGCATATTGACTACAGTTCAGTGAGAAATTTCATGAAAGCACATTGGGTTGGTCAAAGCAGGGGAATTTTCTTAAATTCCTTCTGTCTTTAGACTCCATAGATGCCCACACACCTTGGTGGCTGTCTGCCCAGAACCCCACCTTCACACCCCAAAAAAGGTTTGGCAGTACCCCAACTAATTAAAGATCAAAATAAGGCCAAATAGTCTGTTAGAAGGTTCCTAAATTCTCCAGCTCGCAGTCTCTTGGGGGAGCACTTCTCAGCTCTGGAACTGAAATGAAGGGTGTACAGCATTTCTTGAGAAGAGAAGCTGAGAGAGAACCTTCCTCATCCTTGGCCAAACTCATCAGCCTCCTCCTTGCTAATTATAATTTCCCAAATTCTTTTTTTGTCTTAGCATTTCAAAACTGAGTTCTGAGGCCAAATTTTGGAGGAAGGAACTTTGGTCTCAACTTGAGACAACAGTTCACTAGTGTCACTTCTGGGAAAACTTCACTTACACCAGTAGGACGAAATGTAGCCAAGGCTTAGAATGCCTGAGACGTCAGAAAGGCCTCTTTTCTTACAAATACGATATTCATAAATAAAACTACTTTTGAAGAAGATTGGCAAAATCTGAATTGGGTAATAGGTTTTCTGATGTCACCAATTCACAGAAAGGTCAATATTACAAGCCCAGATGATTTGAAACAAAAACCATAGAGGCAGCTACTCGTACAAATGCCATCCATCAACAAAATTAAGTTCAAACATATGATCAGTTTCATAATTTCCAGCTTATTTTCTGCTCCTCTGAAAAGAAGTGTTTTTTCTGGAACTAAACTATAGGTCAAAGACCTTAGCTTTTGACATCTATAGTTTGATACAGAAATTGCTTTTCAGTATTATCTGTATTCCCAAATATACAATAGTAACTCTTTCAAAGACCAATGGACAGAGGAAGGGATGTGTGTTTGTAAATCACCAGTGAATCTACCACATTGTCTCTGTCCTGGTAGCCAAAAACACAGTGCAGGTTTACCCCCTCCCCTTCCTGGACATTTCACAAGAGATAAGTTATGGGTGGACAAGCATCCATCTGTACTTGTGTTGCAGGACAGCACAGGACCATCAGGCCAGTGCTCCAAACCTGCACAGGGAAATGCTCTCTTGTCATTACAATGTGAGGCAGCAGCAGTCATGAAAGACCAAGCCACTTTTCTAGCAAAGGAAAATCCATAGCCTTTGCTCCAAAACCACTTGCTATGAGGTACCTAACAGTTTGTTTTCCCTGAAAGTGACTCATAAAACAGCTCTTACAGAAATGCATTTATATATGGATAGCCCATGTCTAGGGCCAACCAGCTTGCCTATACAAGAGAAGCAGGCCAGGTAGAATAAATTTTCCCTCACCCTTTAGAAACAGCAGTGTGCCATTTCTTTCCATGTTCCTTTTTCATTTACACACTCAAAAGTTGCAGAAGCCCCATAAAACCCTCTCTACCCTGAACTAAATAAATGTTTAAGTCACTTTACCTTTTCATGCTCATGACCTTGAAGCTTGGATGGCAAAAAGCCCCTCCTGCCCATCCAAAATGTCTTTATGCTACAGCTAGAGTTGTGTGCCATTAGTTTTGGGGAGTGTCCTTTTTACGTCTCCCAGTGCCAGGGACAGTGCTGTGCTGGGGCCCCAGGACACGCCTGACACTGGGACAAGACAACTGTTCTCTGAGGCAACATCCCAGGTACATGTCACTGGCTGGGGACCAGGGCTGTCAGCAAAACAACTTTTGCTTTACTCAACATCAGCCCAGTTAGGTGAAATAACACGAGCTGAATTCTGTTTTCAAAGAAAATGATTGCACAAACCAGTGCTATCTGTGAAAACAAATAATTAAGCAAACAAAGCCAGGCAGGAATCTCAATGCAAGAATAAGTGTGTTTCATGAAGCACCATGCCTAGCTACCAAGCCTGGCTCTGGAGACCAGCAGTCCTGTCTCTGATATGTCTGCTCACTCTCCTCTTTGCACACTGACACATTTCACTGCATTTCACTTGGAGAGTTTGCTTTGATCTTTCATGGTACTCAGCAGAGGGACCCTGCAATGGTGAATGGCTCCAGCTGCAAAGCTCTGCTGAAGCACCATTTGTGCCTGTGATTTAGCTGGCCTTTTCTGTTTGAAAGGAAGGTGGCTTTAAAGTCCTTGCAAGGAAGAGGTGAATTCTAGAAGAGAAATAACTTACTTGTTCTGTACTTCAGTTCTTTCACTGTTGAACATGTATCCGCTGTGCATGTACCCTCGTTCCTGCCCTTTCTGGGGCTGAAGAGAGGTCTGAGCACACAAGACTGGGCTGGGCAGAGTGCACGATGAGATGATGCAGACCTTGGTAGAGGAGGTGCTGGTAGAAGGTCTGTAGCTCTTCACCCAAGGGATGGTGCCTGGAGGATTCCATGGGAAGAGGACAACCTTTCAGTTCACTATGTAACAGCACCTTTGATGCAATAAGAGACATTGAGAAGCCCAAGGGCTACCACCTTGAAGAATGAAGTGGTTGCCAAGGGAGTTGCCTTCTTTAATAACATGCATTCTTGACCCAGGTGCAGACCATGTGCAGACTGGCCTCGCTGCTGGACAGCATCCTATGTGACAGAGAGCTGAGGCTGGTGGCTGGGGGCTCATGCCAGGTTTCAGTCAAAAGCACTTGCCTTTCATTTTGTTCCAGACAGAGCAGTGTAAGTGAAAGAACTGCATCAGCCAGCGCCAATTTCATCCAGTCAAAAGTTTGGCAAATCAGTATGAGTCAAAATTTATTAACCAGCTGCTGAGGTTGCTTGAGCTGGCTGTGTTTTTCTCCAACAATGTGCATGTGTACTTCAGAGAGCAGCTATTGGGTCAGCTACCTGTTCTCCCAGGTCCAGGGTTCTTTCTGGCAAGGGGAGGACCGAGAGGATCGTGCTGGTACTGCTCTCCTGGCATCCCACTTCTGTATCTGGACATGTGGGAGGACAAAGGCCTCTGATGGGGTCATCACTAAGGCAGGCCCCCAGTGCTGGAGTGATCTCCTCACCAGACATGGCCAGGTAGCAGAAACCAGACAAGAATCAGGATGTGGGCCACATGGATGTCCCTGCACACTGCTGGACAACAGTTAGATGGAGGCACCCAAGCACACAGCTGGAGCCAGCCAGCACAGCGTCTCTGTGCCTTCTTTCAGAAGATGGACTGTGCTCTGTCATTGTAGACACTTTAGAGACAGTCGCCTGCTGGGAAATGGGAAAAAACTGTCCAGGGTGGTTTATTGCTGGCTGCTCCTGTCCTGAAGGCACTAAAGCATGTCCAACTCCAAAGCACTGCAGGATTAAGACCGAAACAGTCAGCTGCATCCCAGAAGACTGGTACATATTTTGCCCTGACCAGCATTGGTCATGCCTAGGCTAACATGGAAGGTGACCCCACAAGAGACGCACACACCTCTGTGGGCAGAACAAAGGCAGAGTGGGGTAGAAAGGGTCAGGATGGGCCTTCCAAAACACTTTCCTCTGGAGGAGATTCATTCCCTATTGGTAGTCTGTGTTAGAGCAAGATTACTAACTACAGAACTGAAAATTAATTATTGATTAGTTAAGAGTGAAATGAGCATGACTCAATGTGATTTGTTACAGGCAAACAGAATAAAGTCCAAACTGCTCATATACAAACCCGAAGGTTTAAAAAGGCCAGTTTTCATAGTGGAAAACTGTTCAGCTTTGAGCTGAATGAGATAGGAGAGAAACACAAACAGAAAAAATGGAATAGTTAGGAAACTGAACATTTTTATTGGTGCTGAAATATCATAATTAAGAAAGAACGGTGGTTTGGAGGGAAAATAAAGCAATATTTAAATGTGTAGATGTTGGTCTCTATGGATTTGTGTATGTGCAGTTATGGGGGGAAGAGAGAAACTAATAGCAATAATTAATGTAATTTAATTGATTGCAACTGTATAAAATTGATACAGGGAGCAAAAGCACACAAAGCTATCTGTGAACAGGAGATTTAAGGGCAGTAAGACAGCTTTTTTAAGCAGAGTAAAACCAAAAGATATCAAAAACTACTTCTAGACAATTACTTTTTGGTACTACTGGCAAAATAATTACCTTATAATGATACAGGGAATAGTTGTAGCCAACAAATATGACTGTTGTAGAGTTTGGACAGTGATGACACATATTTTCTTCCTAAAAGGGACTATGGAGTTTTTTACAAATGTAACAGAAGTGTAAGAAACCTGAAAGCAGTGATTTAGATTGAACATACGCAAAACCCCCAAGCTGTCAAGGGCTAAAAAGAGCTGTTAGGAAAAGATTTTGAGGGGCTTTGATAAATTTGAGAAAACAGGTTTCATATGCCTAGAAATAAGGTGGTACTGTACCAATATTACCATGAGTAAAACAGGAATGTTGGGTAGCACTGCGGAAAGATACCCAGAAAGCTGGTGAAGCCTCCATTCCTGAGCTTTTCAATTAGGAAGAACTAATTCAAGGAGATAGTATAATTTGCATCAGTGAGTCTAAATACATAGAAAATGGATCAACTTGGTATAATGACAACTTTTATCAGCGAGATTACAAGTTTGCTTAACAGAAGTAAAAGGGTAGATGTAATTTATTTGACTTCTTCAGGCCATTTTAGTTCATGCCATAGAATGATAGAAAATATGCATGGATCTTATTAAAATGATTAAAAACTGGATAACTAGTAGGTCTTGGGAAGGGATAATGTAAGTGAAGAGTCACTGATAGGTGGTGCTTTTGGCCCAGCTCATTCAAATCCAACTCAAAAAGGTGTACAAAATGATTCCTGATGAAGTCCAAAGATGGTGTAAAGATGGAACTATTAAGTGATGAAGAGGATGTCTTTGGGCAGAACAATACTAATTGCATGGGCTCATGCAAACACGATGTATTTTAATGCAGAAATATATGACTCAGCTGTAGCAGAAAGCAGTCCTCCTACCAGAAGGGGATTTCTGCCCAAGCAAGCCAGAAATCTGGAGAGGACTTGGAGGTCATGGAAGTATCTGCCAGAGTGAAATACAGTGTCAAGGGTAACAAGATCCTGGGCTGCAAAACAGGAACTATTAAACAGGAAAAGGGAGGTTGTGTTATGCCAGCCTTTAGCACCAAGAAAACTGCTGCTGGAATCACTGCATGGGCAGGGAGGAGTCAGGAGTGTGCTGAGAAGAGCCAGAGGATGACTGCAGCACTGAAAAAGATGCCATGGAGAAGGGTTGCCACTACGTAGCCTGTTTTTGGATGAAAGAGAAGGTCATGGGTGATTTGGTAACGGCGTATAAGAGTCTTATACTGGAGACAGGAATGCAACAACAAGGTTCTCCTTGGTTTAGAAGTTACAAATATTGAAAGAGCCAATGGGAAGAGAGGATGCGAGGCAATCTTGGAGATTAGAAATGAGGCAAAAATACAACCGAGGAAAATTACAAGAAGCTCTGGTGGATTTTTTGAAAACTGTAAATCTTTCTAGAAATCTTTCTAGAAAAGAGCATGTTTCTCCTTAATTGAAACAGGACAAACTCAGGAAGTTTCTTTGTCAGGTGTTACCCAAATCAGATGAGATGGTCACCACAGTCCCTTCTGACCCATGCTTCTGAATCTATTATAGAAGTTGTATTCTGTGGCTGTATTTGTTGCTTGCTCTGATTGCAATAGGAATTCACACCTTCTGCTGGTCAGTCAGTGCTGTTTCTCTGCATCCGGTAGCAATTGCCTTCCTGACAGCTTCTTTTCCTTCTTCATTGCTGTAGCCAGAAGCAGCAGTCTGCTTCATTGCCTTCCCTCTTGCTTTCCACAAGGTTCAAACTCTCATAGGCCACTCCTGGCTCCCCACTGCTCCATTCCCGTCCTGGTGTCCCCAGGTCTCCACATTCCTGCAACTCTACTCCTACTGTTCAATCCCAAGAGATGTCTCTGGAAGAAGACCCCGCAGACGCCTGGGAAGATGCCCGTGTCTCTCTCTTCAGCTACAGGGAGCAGCCGTGTAACTGCTTCGGACTTGGGTCATGGGCACTTTCGGAGCGGCTTAAAGGCAACTTTTGAGCAGCTAAAGCGACTCTCGTGACGATCAACCTGCCCACGACATACTCCAGGTTTATGGGAGAGCGCGGAAGGGACCCAGGGCAGACTCCCGTCTCATGCACCGGCATTCACATCCGTGCAGCATTTTTGGTGGGCTGGCCAGGTTTTCCCCGAGGAGCGGAGCGCCTGGTTTTCATGCTGCCCACACTCCCCCCTGCTGGTCGCAGCGGGCTGGGCGCTCGCAGCAGCCTGCCCCATCTCTGACTCCATCCGCTTTCTGCCTACTCCAGATTCTGAGGGTAAAATACCGCAAAAGATCACAATGGCATCTGTTCCGATGCCTTGGAGGTATGTAGGATTAAATAGCCCTCACCCACGTGTTTCGATGGCATGAGTTTCAGCCTGGATGAGGGGAACAATGAGGAGTGCCTCTTTTCAGCTGATGCTAAAACTTAAAAATGCCCGTGTAAACACAGGCACCTGAGCGAAGGAAGTCTCTGCCTGCAAATGCCACCGTAGGAAAGACTCAACAGCACCAAAAGACAGCCATTGGGCAGGTGTGTGAACAGGAATATCATTAATCCCTTGCATGACTCATAGCTGGAAGTGGAAGTGCAATCCCATTACCTGTGCCCTCTGACAGGACGGTCATAACCTCAGCAGAAAGAGATCACTAAAAATTAACTTATTAGTATTGTTGTTCCTAAGAAGCCAGATAGAGGACTCAAAGGAATGGCCTGTCCCCTCCTGAAAGCCACCCTCTGAAGACGGGACTTTTCTGCTGAAGATAGGGATTAAGGAGAAAAATGAGTGAAGACTTCCGTTTCTGAGATAGCTGGTAATAATTAACATGCAGCTAATGGAGGGGCATGCTAGTTGGGCTTTCTAGGGAATGTATTCTAGCTGCGAGAAGATAGAAAAATTCCAGAGTGAAATGCAACTGGCCTTGCACCTCATATTTCTTGTGCTCCCCAGATCCCATCAGGCCGTTAGAAGGCCTGACCCTGAGCACACTGAAGCTACTCTGAGCATTTTCTTTGTGTGTAGAGGACTTTGTTGCAAGGCTGCTAAACTCCAAGATGAAACACAGGATTATACTCCAGTGGGAGAAAGCTGAGGCTCAAGAAACCCATGGGATACCTCCATCTCTCTGGCAATACCTTTTTGCCAAAATAAGACCGTACCTCTTGCTGAAGTTCCCCCTTTATGCCAACCTACTCTCTCTTTCAGAATTTGGTTCATGAGGAAAAACGCATCTCAGGCTTTTGCATAAAAGGACCCTGATACACCTACCAACACAACAGGCCTGTGTGTGACATGGTCTGCGGGCTGCACATCACCACAAACAGCTCTGAATAAAGCAGTAAGGGACCACAGACCTTGCTGTAAAAGGGACAGAACAGCCCCACCAGCAACAGGTTAAATTTTCAGTATATCCCTGGCCTATCTAGTAAGGAATCCAGCACTGATCTCCTCTGTGGTAGGACACTTGTCACACTGTTAAACCACAAAACACTACTGGTTTTCAAGCAGGGAAGCGAAGTCCCAACAACTGGGACTAGGCACATTTATATACAAAGAGTAAAAAACACTATCTGTTTTATTGTTTACTATTGCATATGCAGCAGTAATAGTTCAAGATAGCATGAGAAAAAAATAGTCATACAAACATATAGATTCTAGGGTACTTATGAGTGAGGAAGGACAGATAAGGTGGTGTAGGAAGAAAAGAAAATGAAAAATTTTGCCCAAGGCAGTTGAGAGATTGAGGAAGACGTGAATTTGAATGAGAAGGTTTTGAACATCAGATGATCTCCAAAGAATATTAGAATTTCTCCTCTCCTTCATAAACACAGAACAGGGGGAGGGAAAAAAACATGCTGAAATCTTAACTCACATTACAGCATAGAAAAAAAAGTCTCACTCCATGCAATTACTTGCAGCTCTGTACAGGCAAAGACTCACATGGGAGAGGGGACTGAAGGTCCGTTAGTAATCACAAACCCAAATCTCCTGTAATTACCATCCAACCTTTAAACAAAAAGTCTTCACAATTTGCCAACCATAACCGTAATTCTATTGTCTTTGCTCCTGGGTCCCTTGGCTCACAGTTGCAAGACCACTCATGCAGAACGCCAGGTTATAATTGTGATAGCTGGTGGAGACAAAGAGAAAGTCCACCAGGGAAAGATAAATATTGTTCTATAAAGATCACCAACCAAATCTACTCAGATTCCAGAAGATAAGAATTGTTAATAATTTCCTGCTCAAAGTGGCCAGCCCTGGCCTCTCCTGCAACCTCTTGTTCCCATGAAGCTAACATTTTTGAATAATAATTTTTTTAAAAAATTACCCAAAACTAAAGCAGTTTTCCCCTGGGTAAAACTTCTGTCCCTAATTTAGCCAAGGTTGGCTTTAGGCCATCACACTTTTTTTTTCTCTAGTGGGTCATACAGTGCATTTGGAGAAATGCAGTTATATCTGAAATGCTCACACACTTTATTTTAAGCAAAATACAGTTTCTATCCACCTCCAAAAGACATAAGTATTCCAGTAAGTAAAAGCTACCCATTCATCTTACCAGAGTGAAAACTTTTTCAGATGTCCCTGAAGAACAAAATAACAATAAATGAATTTTGAAGTAAATTCTGTGTTTTAAGGGCTGATGAAACAACTTGACTGCAAATATTCAGAATCACTCTCTGGAAATGTTATCTACCAGTGGACTACAGCGCAATCAGACTCTTTCTCACGCTCCAATAGCTGGAAGTTTATAACTCTGGTGTTATTTTCAAGCATTTCCAAGACCCTTTTGCTTTGGTGATATATTCTCTTCAGTTAGAGAAAATAATTTGCAAGAGCTGCTTTCTGGCTCTTCTGGTTCAGCAGAGCAGCTGCAGAAGTGATTTTCTTTCTAAGAAGACCTGTAAACTCTGTGCATCCCAGTACAGGGAAAACAGGACCAATCGTTACTAGAACAGCATTGTATCGTGTTCTGCAAAACATCTGTAGCCATGACCACTCTTTATGTCAGAGCTGAGCTGCCTGTGGCTGCCTTGTGCTTCTTACTCTCGAAACTCCCACCCAGGGCATTCCCCTCTGTGCTATCCCCAGAGGAGCCATCCAACTATGAGAGACAAAACTGGTTCTACTCACCAGAAATGTGGCATTTTGCTTATTGCCACGCACCAGGGGGAATTGGGAACCAGATCCAAGGGAGGGCTTGCGCGGTGGGCACTGGAGGTCAGTAAGTTATCGCTTTATTTGTAAACATGAGAAAACTTCATCTGGAGTCAATAAAAACACAGAGTCCCATGGGGCTGTTTTCCTGGGTCAAAAGCAATAAATTCAAAGAGCTCATCCTTACAGAGAAGGGAAATTGGCAGAGAGCAGCGGCATAATAATATGTTACATTGTATATCTACAGGTTCTTTGATCCCTGGATATTTACAAATATTAATGAGTCATGCTTCTCAAGCACCTTTCTGGAAGGTATCATTAGACAATTTTCCAGATGGGGAAACCCACAGGAGAAAGAAGTGATCCTTCCATAGCCACACAGAGCGTCTGTGACACAGCCAAAAGCAGAAACCAGATATTCTTGCTTCCAGTCCTTTGTTTTTAATTATAGCAACATTCTTCCTCTCATATTTTATGCTGTATTTTATAACAAGTCATATATGAATACACCTATGTAGGACATTTGTTCCTGGTTTATTTTCCACCAGTCGCACTGGTATTTTACTCCTTGCACTAAATGAACTTTAACTGACTCTATTACAGCAGAAAACTCAGTAATAAATATATACTGTGGTCACACAGAGGGCGTTGCTCTTACAAAATAGTAATTGCCTTTACAAGCAGCAACAGGACACTGAAAATTTAAGAACAGATGCATCTTTAATGTTCAAGAAGGAAATTTTAAGAAAAGAACAAGAAAAATGCATCTATGCATATGAGCGAACACCAAGTAATGTGTTGTGCTGTCTTGGTCAAGTTCAGCAACTCTAAAGCTGCAGTATCTGAGGGACCAAATTTAAAGAGATAGAATTCAGTGTCTATTGGTTTGATGGAAGAGTAGGGGTAGAAAAGAAAGAAATTTAAAAATCGTCAAGTATTCTCAAGTATGTGAGAGAACAGCTATCTGTAGGCTCCTTTGTTCTGGAGGATCTGACTAAAAAAAGCAGTCTTCTTTGCTGACACACCACCGAGGATTGCTTTTTCGCTCCTGTTGTGGAAAAACAGGACAGTTGTCACTGGATCACCTAAGCCATAATTGCTCTGTGTTCCTCTCGAACACCGAAGCATTTTTTTTCTTTTAATTTTTTTCCTTTATAAATTTTTTTCATTTCTTTTCTCTTTGTTTTTTCCCCAAAATGTTTAGATCCTTTGCATATAATAGCTCATGTTTTAAAGCCCGAGCACTGTCGTAGAGTTTAGGCTAATAGGATAACTTCATTTACATACAGGGCCAGTACTTGTTAACTTATTCCTACAGACCATATCAAAACATTCAGATCCTCCTGTCTCCTCCCTCTGAAATCTATAAATTCTTCGCACCAAATCCATAGATAAGAGGATGAGCCAGGCATCTGCATCGATTCTGATCCTTACTGGCCTTGAAGTGGTGTGGAAATGTGATCACTTTATCATTTTCTCCCTGTATTTCTCTTCAGCCTCACTCTTCTCTGCACTCACCCCTCATTTGGATGTTTGTCCTTTCAAGAAAACAAAGTAATTGCTCTGGATTTTACCAGGGGACATTTTGCTGGTGGGATAAACCTGTCCAGATGTTGCCATTTACATCAGAGCTAGACGTCTAGACATGCTTTAACAGTCAGCAGAGAGAAACAGGCATTCTGGGACACAGGTAATCTCATTTTAAGGTAGATGTTGAAAAGCGCTCAGATGAACCAAGTCCTGGAAGGGCCTATCTCTCTTCATTGGCTATAAAGATTGCCTGGAGCAGAAGCTCAAACACAAACATCAAAAGTTAAGGAAGATGAAAGTGTATGATCCTCAAAGTGCCTAATAGAAAGGCACTTCAATAGACACTGCGCTTTGGGTCTTTGTAGTGCATGAAGTAATATCTATGTGTTTTCCATGATGTGATCAAATAGCAACAGCAAAGAAGAGTATTTTCTATGAAGGAATCATGGCCCTTTAGTCCTTTTTTTGAGGTACATGCCTGAAGACAGCCAGCCTTAAGCCTCAGCCTCAAACCCAGCAACTTCAGTTTGAGTATTTCTGCTGCCATCAGTAGAACCAAATTGCCTTGTCTTAGCAAGAGTAAGATTGACTTTACAGCAAACTTCATTCAAGGGAAGAGCTGCTTGTCTGGCATCACTGAGCAGATGCAGTCTTCCATAATGCCAGCTTGTAAGTCTCCAGAGCAGTGTGAGGCAAAATACTTCATTGTCTCTAAATTTATACCAAAAAGGTGTATCAACTCAGTTGCCTTCATTAGCACAGTGTATACCTTGTCACCAGTGAGACCTCATTTTGTCAATCTCATGAGAGGAGGCCACACTCAGACTCCCCCAAGAGTAGACGTTGCAATTACTACCTGCACTGATGATGCAGACCAGAAACTCCAGATAGCAGGCTTTTAATCAAGCTTGTCATCACAAAATACTCTCATATTTAGAGACCAGAGTAATTGTAATGCCAATACTATGATAGGTGGTAGAATGAAGCTCAAAAGCCTTGACACCCTCCTCTCCAAACCAACCATTTCTTCATGTTTTTCATATAAGAAAACAGATAAGCACTGGTGCATATTCCTGTTTTTTCCTTTCTTTATTAGCAGGGAAGACTGTCACTTTATCCGTATTCCGTTTGAAATTTAGTTACATTCACACAATGTCAGCATCTCAACAAGACTATTAAAGACATCAATATCACTTCATAACTGCAATGTCTGGTTTGTTATGGGGAGTCTTGTTGCCCAAAAGGACATTTTCCAAAAATGCCTGAGCAAAGAGGAAGGTTTTTGTGAGTTTCATGCTCTGAACGACCTTCTTAATAATTTAGAAGCATCAGGGAGATTTTGCACCCTGAATGATCTTCTGCTCTACAAGTATTCAACACTGTTTTAATTTAATTTGTGTCAAAGGCCTAGTGGAGTTCAGAAATCTATCCACAGTCTTAGTTCTTCTTCCTTTCAGACAGTCTACTGCTAAGGAGTAATTTCCCTGCACTCTCTCTTTGTGTTATGAACTGGGATTGTTTTTCTCAGTTTTGTTTTCCTTGTTCTCTAGGAACACTTATTGGCAGAAGTGTCTTTGTTTCTTAGAAGTTCATCAGCTCTTGCCATCTGTTTCTTCCATGATGTCACTGCTGTCACTTTTGCCTCATCGCTATTTCCACGGCAATCTATCAGAATTGGATGCCTCAAATGTCTGACCTCCGCTAGGAATTAAAAACCAGAGCAGAGAGGATATGAAGAAAAAAGAAAAGGATAATGGGAATCAAAACCAAGGAAAAACAATTGCTCGAAGTGTCTGATTGCCTCTAAATGTGATTCTTCTGCTAAATTTCTGAATTACGGCATTTTATTTTAAGAATGTTTTCAACTTGGCCTCCAAAGAAAACCTGTTTGAATTTATAGACTTTAAGAGGTAGATATTTAACAACGTTTTCGTAGCATTTTAAAAGGAATGATTTCTTTTCATTTTCACACTCAGACTCCTATAACCTGAAAATCAAGACATGGTGTGAGGACTATTGGCACTTCTTACATCGCAAGAAAGAGAAAAGCTTGTTGACTTTTAAGTCAAAAGACTAATTTCTTTTTCTTGATATTGACACCTAATAAAAATAGGAAAATAATGGTATCTTTGTTAACAACCACTCTGTAAATTTAGACAGGAGACATCTGTAGGTTCTGAAACATAAATCAAAATCAAGGAAAATGCCAATGCAAAAACTTTGTTGTTTCTTTCTGAGAAACAGCAAACCTTTCCCTCTCCCCATTTTTCTTTCTTGTCCTGATTACACAATGTCAACAAACAAACAAAGCCATAAACTTAGCTGTATTTTCACTTGGCAGGGCACCTGTAGCATGTGCTTGCTCTTACACAAAACAGAGCTTTTTAGCCAGTTTTATTGCTCTGTCCAGTGTCAGGATACCCACAACATTCCAGCCAAGAGCTCTCCACTGCTTCTGAGGTTGTAACCATGCCAGAAATACCACTGCAAAGAGGAAGGCTTCCTTTCCATACACCAGAAATAACATTTTCCACAGATCCCCAGCTTGCACAGGTTAGTGTGACCACAGGCTTCTTCCTCAGCCCCCTGCAGTGTCTATCATGATGAAAGCTTTTGAAAATGCTTTGTACACTGAACTTCCTGGAAGCGACGGGAGGGCTCAGTGTGGCGTTCTGCAATCTGAGCATCTATCTAAGCGGCCGTGTTCCTCATGGAGTCCCAGCGCTGCGTATGCTGCATATCTGTGGTAGCAATTACTGCAAAGGGGTGCAGCTGAGCCTGATCTCAACACAGCTGAAGCTCAAGCACTGCCAAGAACAGAGTGTGTTCGGCACTGTTTTAAGAAGTATGGCTTGTCTTCGTATGCAGGAGCTCTCCTTGTTCCCATTACCTCTCTTGAGTGCCAGAGTCCTTGAGGTAAGCAAGAGACCCTTCTCCTCCCTTGCTTACAGTGAAAACTGCTTGACTCAGTTTGGAATCTCTTTTAGCTAGAAATTATGCCCTCTAGGTATTCATCTGCAACCTGGTACATCCCAGAACATATATCCCTATACGTCTATCCAATGATCTCCAGAAGGAATATTCCCTTTTTGCTTGAGGAGACATCTCTCACTATATCCCCAGTTTCATCTTCAGGTTGTTTCATTGGTCTTTGATTTTATCCTTTCACCATCTCAGAAGGAGAGTCCTATTCTCTACATCTCAGATTTGGAGATGGAGATGAATGAGTACAAAGCTTTTCTTATGGATTATGTGTCTGTCTCGTCAGTAGCATACCTATCTTGGTGCATCAGGACAAAGAGGCTGTTCTGAATGTATGGTTTATTTTTTTTAGTGAGGGAGAGAAGCTGTGGTGGAACAATTTTTTGCTGGGTGATTGGCTAGTGTAAACCAAGCAGAGAAAAAGGATGATATATTGTCACTGCATAGTCATCATAACCCCTCCAGGTGACCCTTCCCAGGAGTCCCATGTTCCCCTTGTACAGTTTCAAGCAAGGCGCCCGTCAGTGCCGCCCTCTTCTTCAAATATTACCTGAGCGTAACTGATCCTTTTCAGTAGTTGTGGATGAACACACAAGTTCTGAAGGCTGAATCAAAGAGAGCCTCAGTAATCTGCAGCTGCATCATCTGTATGCACGTATGCATAAGAAGACTTTCCTCCTCCTCCGTTTCACTCTGACCCTTGTCATTGGTTTCAGCTGCCCTTTCCCTCATCAGTTACTCTCCATATCTCAATTTACCCTGGAAGACTCTCCAGCCATCTCACACCATTCATCCAGACTTAAAAGTTTAGGGCACAGATTTTTCCTTGTGTGTGCGAACAGCAGTGGGTGGAGTGGCTGCTGAAATTTTACTGGATCTGCAATATGGGCAGTGTGGTCTGTATGCACTTAAAAACAAAATCTTGAGGGAAATTCTGGAGCCAAGCTAAAATGTCACGATTTTGCTCAAAAGGCCAATAGTTCTGCAGTTGAGAGAATGAATCACTGGCACCAAACAAGATATGGAGGAGATGAGGAAAGTTAGGCTGTTTGCCTAGAACCCTTTCATACTAATCCCGGCCTCTGACTTTGTGACCTGACAGAGGGACTGTTATTTTGCCTCTAGATGCAGAGGCCACTTCAGGAGGAGAAGTGAGGAAGAGAGCATTTCGGTTTTTTGCTTCACCTGGCCTGGGAATGGCCATTTCACTCTCAACTTCACTGACCCAAGTCTGTCTCATCAAAAGAAACCAGAGTTCAGTGTCTATTCTGGGAAATACAGATGGGAGTGAAGTGAAGGAGGGGGGGAGACCCGTTTCCATGGTTTCAAGCTTGCTCCTTCTCGATGTTGCTTCCCTCCTGTTACACAGATAATTTCTCCAGTTCTGAGGCTCAGGCCCAGCTCTGCCTCCTGCAGCAAGGCAGGGTCTTTCACACCTTGGCAAGTTGTTCACTGAGGGACGTGGCAGGGAAGCCAGCAGTCTGCTCCTGCTCATGTCAGGGCAGGCTCTACCATGTGTTGCACCCCAACTTTCATTGAGTTTTCAGGTTGCTGTGTCCCACTGCAACTTCCTCCTTCCCTTCAAGCTGACCCTCACACAACTGAAATCTGGCTGGATGTCTCCCTTGCTCTGAACCATAGGGATACCTCTAGGATAAGCTATAACCCTCCTCTGTCTTTCTTTCCCCAGGACAGGAGGCTTATTAAGTCCCGCTATTTCCCTCTCTTAGCTTCACTGAAAGGATGCCCCAGCAACCCCATTTTTTCAAGGACATTTTTTCTAAGTCTCTTAAAGACTGCATCCAAGTAGGTCCTGCTGGTGGCATGTAGGGTATCCTTCTGGCAGGGGCTGAGTTCAGCCCACTCCAGTGCTCTCCCTCCCTATTGGCCTGTGGCAAAACCTCCTGCCACTTTCCTCCTCACCATTTCCTCATTCTTCTCCCACCTCAAGCCCCTTTCCCAGAAGATCCTCCCCCAAGACCAGAGGCATGTATTTCTCCGGGAGACTCCATAAAGGAAAGGAGACAGCACAAAGAGATCTGTTGTATTGCCCTGAGCTGGGGTTGAATTTTCCTAGAATCATCTCCAGCCTGCTTTTTCCAGAAAGAAATTAATGTAGAGAAGCCTAGAGTTGGGCTCATGGCTTCAAGACCAAACACAAAAAAAGTGAAAAAGTGACTAAAAAGATAGCTACCTTATCATTAAAATATGAAAATGATTAAGCTTATCTTCTGCTTAGGAAATAGGGGAAAAGCAAAGCAGCAGTGTAAGGGGCCTGCAGTTGAACAAGCTTTGTTTGCAGAATAAGTGGCTTTTATTCCTGGTGAGGAGACCTAAGCTGTGTTTACAAATAATGCTGACGGTCCAGCCCTGACTGTGCTCCAAAAATGCAGCATGCCTACTCCTGGATTGCCTCAGCACTGCATCCCCAGAGGCAGGGAGAAGCAATAAATCGAGAGTAGCAATCCAAAACATGACACAACTTTTGAGCAATATTTTCTTGTGCCTTGTGGTGTGTAGAGGGCTTGCTGTCTCCACATCCCACTAGCAATTGCTCTGGTAACAAAAATATTATTGTCTACACTGTCATGGACAATAAAGACCCCTCAGGCTCATTGTTTTAGTGTCAGGATTTCACCCAAGTATCCCTACCACACCTCAGCCTCCAAATGCTCTGATTCAATGACTTGGCTGTGGGGTGGTGAGTCACTCCCTTCCATCTGCTGCTTGGGTCAGCCCTGCAGGTGGGACAGAGTTGATGTGAGGGCCTTGGGCTGGTCTGCAACACAACGGCAAGTTACACCCCTGTGGAAAACAGTGCTTCAGAGCCTTTTGGATTAGAGTACTTGTGAGGTGACCGGTGTGTCTCTTTTGCACTCTTGCCCAACCTGTGGTTCTGTTCCTATGGACTCCATCTCACATCCATTAGTTCCCAGGTTCTGTGTCTTCTGAACCCTAGAGGGTACTAGAGAGCAATATTCAGCTTCTTCAGGAGCGGGACACTTGCTTGTGGTCCCAGAAGTGTCTTCTGTGAAACTAGGAAGCAGTCCTATGTACCATGGAGGAGCCTTGGAGGCACCAAGGCCTGCACATCCCTCTCATTCACCATTGCTCTCTGCAGCAACCCAAGCAGGGACTGGTCAGTGTAGGGAACATGCAAAACCTGTATTTCCCTCTGGAGTTTCAAGACAGGAGTGTCTGGGCCCCAGGTGAGGATAAAAGGATGCTAATGCATGCACCTGTCAGCATCACTCTACCTTTAATAACCAGGGGTCCCTTTGTTACCAACTCCTCTGCTTTACCAGATATGTTGCTCAGATATTGTGGTGACGGGGACCAAAGAAGAAAAGACACAAGTAGACCAGGCAATCTGTACCACATTATTGCAGCCCTCC
This sequence comes from Eulacestoma nigropectus, assembly GCA_013397775.1. Classification (NCBI taxonomy): domain Eukaryota; kingdom Metazoa; phylum Chordata; class Aves; order Passeriformes; genus Eulacestoma; species Eulacestoma nigropectus. Next base: position 3,598,443 of record VZTE01004276.1, read on the forward strand.
TAGCAGTGACTGCACATATTCCAGCAAACAGTGTGAGCACATACCCTGCCCTGCCTGGAATCATAATGCAGAACGGGATCATCCTGAGCCCATCCCATCTAGGCACTCACCCAAATTTCAAATGTTCTGTGAGTTCAGACACAAGAGAAACATTTTTGCCCTTTCTGCTTTGCCCTACTATGACAGCAGAAGAACAGCAGAGATTGAGTAGGAAGTAAGTCAAGCAGACACTACCAAATGATGGTTTTGAGCATAATGACCAGTCTTGGTGATTTGTTTCCGCCTCCTGGATCATGCAGAGTCCTGACATCAGTAAAGCCCTTTTGCTTCTGGAGGCAGAAGCATCTCTGATTCTTGACAAGCCATGGTGACAGATGTTAGCAGTGCTGTGGAGCATGCTGGCCATGTGCCAGCTTCTTGAGGTTGGCATGTTAATTACACCGGAGCTTAGAGAAGATTTGAATCAAATCTAACCACTCACAGTTACAACTTTCTACTTGGGCAGCAAAAGCATGCAGAAATTCACAAAGCATGGGTGAAAACAAAAATATGCTTTCAGAGCAGCAGGAAAGAACCTAAATAACTTTCTAAAGAACCAAAGACTCCTTTGCAAAACCTCACTCCCATCTTAGAATGCTAACAAAGGGTTCAGCTTCAAGGTAGAAATGGATCTGTTGCTGAACAACTCTAAACAGTTCAGCAAAGTGATCTTGATGTTCCCTGTGCCAGTCATCAGAACTACTGCTGTCACCTTGGTATTGCCTGAGACTTCGAAAGAAAAATGAGACATTACTATGCAGAAGTAATTTTCTAAAAGGTCACAGTGGTTTTTTTGTCATCTTGCAAGCAAGAAAAGAAATAACTCATCCTTCGGCCCTGAAATTTGAAAATGCAATATAAAGGACAAATTCAGTGCTTGTAAAAAGATAGTTCCCAATATGCCTTGCTATCTTCATGTATTTTGTTCTTCCACCATTATAAAACAACAAATTCTACCAAAAATCTGTGAAGCTCCTGGCAATCATTGACTGCGCTATTAGCCTACAAAAAGTGTAAGACTGCCGTGAGCAGCTCTCTGCTGTCTGAGAGACTTCATTGTGTGAGCAACCATTGAGGATTTACTGTTTCTCACATCCATCGCCTAAAGCACTTCTTTGTGGTCACCTGGATGAATTCTTTCTGCACCCACACAGCTCAAGGGAGAACCTGCTAGAAAGTGGTCTGAAGCCCAGCAAGCTCCCCAAGTCATGCTTTATGCAGCCATCTCCACCCATATCACAGAATCACCAAATCACAGAATCATTAAGGCTGGAGGATACCCTCAAGATCATCTGGTCCAGTCATCAACTCAGCACTGCTATTATCACCCCTAAACCATATCACCAAGCACAACATCCAGACACGTCCTGAACACTTCCAGGGATACTGACTACACCACCTCCCCGGGCAACCTATTTCAATGCTCAACTGCTCTTTCAGTGATTTTTTTTCTAATATCTAATCTGAACCTTTCCTGGCACAACATAAGGCCATTTCCTTTCATCCTTTCACTCGAGACATGGTAGAGGAGATCAACCCCCACCTCACTGCAGCCTTCTCTCAGGTAGTTGTAGCGAATGATGAGGTCCCCCCTGAGTCTCCTTTTTTCCAGACAAAAAAACCCCAGTTCTCTCAACCGCTCCTCACAGGACTTGTTTTCTAGACCCTTCACCAGCTTCATTGTCCTTCTTTGGACATGCTAAGGTGCAGAGGACCTGCAGGTCAGGACACACATGGTCACACAGTCACTGAAACCACACCATGGTGAGGAAAGCCAAGTGGACCAGTAGTTCTCATTGCAGGCTTAGGCCTAGACACAAATTTAGGGGACACATCCCTTATGAAACCATGGGAAAGGCAGAAGCTACCTTGACAGCACCAATCAAAGCTCAAGTTTCCAGCAAGCTTTTAAAATTACCAGTCCTCCTGTGCTAGCACTGAAATGAAGGCAGATTTAGAAGCTATTTTTCGGTCTTCAGGTTCTGTTATCACTCCATAAAGAAAATAAATGTCTTGGACATGAACTAAGTCAGTTATTTGGCTTTTGCTATGCATACACAGGGAAACTTCCTAATAACTTCTTGCACTGTCATCAAATACCAGGAATTTGTTTCTTTTCCCTGAACTAGGCTCAGGCTTGAATTCTCGATTCATAGACTTTGAACTTGATTCAGGGTAACATTGTTTTAGCTGAGGTTCACAGCCCCTTAAGGCCATAGAGGGCCAGCCAGAACATCTCATCTAACCTCATGCTGCCCCCAGGCCACAGACTTCAGCAGTTCAAGAGCTACACTTGTATACATCAAATCTCTGCTAGCAGTGCCAGGAAGATCTCCAAGATTTTGGGAATTTTTTTTTTTT
>VZTE01004276.1:3609872-3737071 GCA_013397775.1 Eulacestoma nigropectus
CCTTCCTCCCTCCCTCCCTCCCTCCCTTCCTCCCTTCTTCAGCATCCCCACTCTTGTCCCTAGAGCTCTTCCCTGTCATGCACTAGCAGCTGAAGGAGGGGACAAGCAGAGAAAGGGACACAAGAGAGAGTTCCGCTTATCTCTCCCAGAGGGAATTTCTCACCTCCACTCTGTTCTGCCCAGCTGCCCTGGAGGCAGCCCTGTCGCCAGAGACAGCGTCTGGCCAGCTGTGTTGACAAAGTCACAAGAGATGTGGAGTGCACATGGAGATCAAGGCAGGGCTGACACAGGCTTTAAGCTCATTCCCACTGCTCTGCTCATCAGAGAAAGGAGGCGGGGGTGGGAAGGGGACAAGACTTGTCTTCTGCACTGTGCCAAGACCCAGGAGCAAACCTGGGCTCCTCTGTTCCCCCAGCCCAGCTGCTCTCAGCCACTCACACTTCCCTGCCTGGTCCCAGCTGGAGACAGCACAGGGTTGACAGCCAGACATCACTCCATGACCTTTGCAGAGAGACCAGAGAATGTTTTCCTCATATTCAAGAAGTGCTGTCAAAAACTGGTGAAAGTTCCAGTGTCAAACACACCAAGGTTTTGCTCCCAGACTTGACAGGGAAGCAAGCTATTCAGGACAGGCATCCATAGAGCCTGCTGTCTCCTTCCTACTCTTCTGCTCTCCTATTGCAGGGTTCCTCATCTGGATGATTCCTCATTCAGATACTTATCTGCTGAGTTTGGCATCAACCCTTAGATATGAATGCTCTGCCCAGGATCCTGCTGCACCTCTGTTTGCAAAGGATCATGATGAGATACACTGTAACTGCCTGGCAGAGGAGGGCAAGTTCGCATTTGTCTGGCAGTTCTCATGCACACATCTCCACTGATTGCAAGTGCTCATCCGTGCCTCTCTTTAGCACAGAGTTCACTTGCCAGGAGGGGTTTGCCCGTTTCCACAGGCTGGGACCAGAACCGCTGCCAACATCTCCAGCAGCAAGAGCAAAGCTGCTTGGAATGCCCCCTCCCCACATCCTCCCAGACATCCAGGCTCTGTTGCCCCCTATTCACAACCCCCCAGCACCTTGCATCACCTGCCCTCTCCATGCCCCAACCGGCCCTTACAGCTCACTTCAGCTAGGTGGGAAACTCAGGTGTGTTGGGTGCACTCAAAAAAGCCTCCCTCTTGGATTGCAGTGCTCCCAAGCACTTTGTGCACTGATGTCTGGGTGCTGGCGCCTGGTAAGACATCAAGGGAACCCTCTGGGCTCCCAGGACTGAGCGCACATCCCCATCCCTAAATGACTGCTGTCCTTGCCACTTGGGCAGATCGAGATGAGTTAGCAATAACATTTCCATACTGGTGTATCCTTCAGCGGGTATCCTTCCTAGTATAGAAATGCTGCTTTCAATTTCATTGTGTGACTGACAAAATAAAGGCCAGCTTAGCCTGAAATAGCTGCATTTTTAATGGTGCTCGACTCTCACTGAGGACAATAATGAATCACATCCCCGGAGGGGCAGCAGAAGTGGTGCTGAAAATCTGGCCAGCAGTGCTGCCGCTGCCGGCAGCCCCAGACACGCAGCGGTGTGGATGCAGGACGCCTCACCGGGAGGGAAGAAAAAGTAGGACTTCCCCTTCCCTGACGCTGTCTCCACCTTTGTGTTGCAAAAACAAAGAGGTTTGGGTGTGATCCCGCCCTGCACCCAGCGGCAGCTTTGGCGGTTGCGTGCACAACGTGCCCGCTCCTGGTGCTGCTCATGGAGGAGGAGGGTGCCTGTGCCATGGGCACCTTCCTTGGCCCCCACGGAACCACGCTTCTCCCTCTCCAAAGTACACATGCCTGCACCACCTCCCATGTGCCGGCAGCGGAACAGTTGCTGGAGACTTTTCCATGCTGCAAGCCAGGTTGGATGAGGAAGGCCAGGCTCTCCCCAAGGTGTCCAACCGCCTCCTAACATGAAATTACAGAGCTGGTTGATGCAGATGAGCACATAGAACAGTGTGTGCTGTCTCAGCCTGACTAAAAGAGCTTATGGTTGACAGCCAAACCTGGACTGACCTCTTCCAAGATTAGCCCAGGGAGCAGGGATCTTCTTCTCTAGTTCTCCTTGTCTCATTTTATTATTTTGACCCTTATAGCAATATCCAACTAAGCCCCTCAGGCTGCAGTTTTCCTCAGTGGTCAGTGGAAGCCAAGAACAAGAAGAGACACGTACTAATTCACTTTGCAACCTAGAATAGCACATACAGGGTCAAGGATCTCACCACCAAAAAACAGAGGGAGGACCACATCTGTATGATGGAGAGCATAAGGTGTCAGAAGGAAAAAGGATCAGAGGAGGAAGAAAAATCCCCTGACGCTACTTACACATGCATGCCCAGCTAAAAACCACTGCCAGAGCAACCCGTGAAGACCCCAGGCCAGAAGGAATGGAGCTGTAGTAGTGTCTCCATCCAATTTGGCTCCCATGACGAGAAGAGGAGCCTGTGGTAAGCAAGCTGGCAAAGTCTGCCAGAGTTAAGCTATACAGTAACATTAGCTGTCAGAAGCAGAGCCTCTGGGCTATTCAGTCTAGGCTGCTTTTTTTTGTGTGTGTCTTACTATGCTTTTTCCAAACTCCTGACTCTGACAAGCATTCTGGACAGCCTGCTAACTGTGAGCTAAGTTTGGCCTGAAAGCATATAATCCTAATGAGAATAGAAAGACCTAACTCTCTTTGGGAGCTCCTGCTAGACTTCAAAGGATCCAGGACTTACCAAGCGGTTTTGAAACACATCCATGACTTCTGGCCCACTTTCTGATTGCCTCTGAGGAGGGAAGGCTGTGTGCATGCCTGGGAAGTGGCATGGGGCTGGGAGAGGAAAGCAGGGAGTGTTCAGTGAGAGTGGGGTGGGAGACATAGGGGCTTGCATGAAGTGGGGCGGTGATGAATCTGTGTGCCAATAGGGGACCAGGAGGATCAGGAAGGACAGACACAAGTTTTCTTCTTGTTGCTGGAGAGTACATATGGCATGGTGGAGATGAGAGGGTGGAAGGGGAAGGGAAAATATCCATTAGTGTCCAGAGGGAAAGACTTGACAACAAAGAGCGGTGCAGAGCTGGGAACACAGGACTGAGTATCAAAGGAGGTGTACAGACAGAAAAGACAGCCTGGGAGCACACACATTATCCTGCATGGATGCCCACATGCATGCTGAGTTGGGACTCCTGATTCCTCATTTGCCCACTTAGTAATAACCCCCTGGACCTTGCAATACTATAAAAACACCTCTCCCAAAGGAAAGTGCTTCCTAAAGCTGGAGAGTATCCATGAGAGCAGGCTCTTTCGTTCAAAACCCTTTTCACCTTCTACTGGTTTTGCTGTGTATGTCAGAAGGAAGCACGTATGTGTCTGCTTCATCCTGGACACTGCCACACAGGTATTATTACTAGCTCAGGGTGTCACATGAACTGAGAGCAAGGGGGAAACGAGAGTTGGGAATGCAAGACCCAAGTGGACAGAAAACAGCAGAGCCCCTCTTTGTATCCCTTCTGCCTTGTCAGATCTAACACTGCCCAAGTCAGGGCTGCACATGGATGTGTTGCTGACAGAGCACCATGCAAGTGAAAGCCTGGTTGATGCCTTGACGGGCTACCTAGAAACAGAGACTAGACAGGAGTAAGGGAATAAAGGTGGATATTTGTTTGAAAGGCCTTTAAAGGTACACCCTGGGGAGCCAAGGGCTACATCCAAGATGGACCCCAAGCTGGACCCCAAGGTGGATGACAAGTCACAAGTTCTTCACGTGTTTATAGGTTTGGTCCATTTGCATATCAGCATAAATTCACCAATTAAAACATTAGCTAATGATGTAACTTCTTCAATTTCTCCACCTCTCCAGAGGCCCTAGTTTATACCTTTTGGGCCTAGGACAGCCTAAGTGTCCTTGACCAACAAGCTCAGAGAGGCTTTGTTGTGACTATCTGGCATAAGAGAGCAGCAGCTAACAGGCTACAAGAAACTTCAGAGTTACACACCAGGCAGTACAGGATTTAAAAATATAAAAGCTAGAACCTAAGACATCATGGTGCTATGCCAGGAAGTATGTGTGGCACGTTGCTAATACAGAGAGGGGCTATCACCCTCATAGGCACCACTGGCATTTCAGTGCCTGATCTCTCATGGATTTATACACGTCTAGCCATCCTGTTGCTGGAGTGCCTTATGTGGAAAGGCAACTGCAGTGCATTTATCAGACTGTGCAGAGATGATCACCTGCCTGCCAGCTGCTTCCTGCTGCTCTGCTGACTTGCTTCATCGCTTCCTCCTTGTGAATATCAGCCTTTTTGACACCAGTCAGCAGCAGTCATAGCTGTTACTTAATGACTTGCTCCACAGGAGCTGCTTGCCCAGAAACACAGAGGCAATGGCCTGTCTTCTTCACTCTCCATGGCTGCCAGACTGCATCCCTGGGGAGGCCCCAGCCCCACCACCCACTCCCCACTTCCTGGCAGCAGCAAGGTGGGTGGCAGCATTTCATCCCATGCACAAGCACTGCTGGACTTCAGTGTTCAGAGCTGGCAAGACCAGAGCGTACCACTGGTCTGTACCCCAGATCATAATACCCAGCCCTCTTACCAGCCCAAGAGTGCAGAGACACACGCATACACTCTCCCATCCTGGGCCAAAGCAGAGCCTCCAATGCTGATGTACTCTCCTACCCAGCACTCATAGACAATGGGAATGGTCTCATTAAAAAAGCTGTGGACAGAATGAATGACAGCTTCCCTCAGGCCTCATCTCTGGTCCTTCCCAATGAGATGAGATTGGCAAAAAGAAACCAGCCCATCACCCAGAGCTGCCTACTAGCTTTATGCAGCACCAGGGGGAAACACCCTGCCTGCCACTCTGGGACCAGGCTCGCCCCATTAAAGAAGTGGAAAGAAAAAACACTCCATTGAGATGGTAAAGAAGCCCTGGGTCCACAACAGGGCCTGCCAGGGAACAGCAGTCCTGAAGTCACAGGCCGTGCAAGGAGCCATGAATGCTGAGGGATGCAGGCAATGTCGTAACAGTGAGAGAAAACAGATCTTCACCCAGGGAAGCAGCCAAACGTTTTCCCCAGGACCCAGCAGTGATGACTGTGTCTTGCTCTGGGCTAGTCTGCTCTGTCCTAGAGAACGTAAGAACTAGCACCTATTTTACTTGTCTCTCCTAGTTCTGTTTTCAATTGCTTGTAACTTTCCTCTTTCGCTGCTTGGGCTGACATTTTCCAGGCCAGGCATCTGCCTTAGCCTGTTACAAGAAAAAGAGAAGAAAAAAAGGAAACAACCCAACAAAAAAGACCCACGCATATTTAGGGATTTTGACCATTTTCAGAGTACCAGAAAGAAAAGGGGTTCCTTTGTCCATGCTAAAAAAATCAACACTTACAACTCGTTCAGTGAGAATTTGCAGTTTAAAGCAAGAACTTGAAACTAGGCAAGAGAAGTGCCTAGCTGCCAAGAATATGTCTCTGCTGTCCCCAAGAAAAATATCCCTGAATTTTGATCCAGTTATGAGCTCGATACTCACATAGAACAGTTTTGGCAGAGTCGGCAGCTCCATGCTGCAAAGTTTCTGCCCCAAGTGGGTGTGCTGTATGTCCACATGGAACCCTCAAGCATCAAACCAAACTGGTCCTACACCAGAACATCTGCATCTCTCTCTGTCAAAGTATGTGGGATGGGGCATGTTGATGGAAATGTTACTTTCTCTGAAGAACATAAACATTTGCGTTGTAAAATCTTGCTGAATCACCCAGTCTCAGTTTCCAAACCTTACCTGAAAATACTTGCCAGGTCTACCCTAACTTCATTCACTTCACACACCTTTTGATTTCTGCCATGACCAACATTGTGTGCCACAAACACCTCTGGTTTCCTTCCCTAGAGGAGACAAATTTGTGTTCAGCAATCCTAAGAACAATGTAAATCAGAAAAATACATAGAAAAAATGTAAAATGATGGTATTTCTATAGTATCTGATCTTCTTATGTCCAGTGAGTTAAATCCTAGATGCAAAAAAAACCTTAATTCCACTACTTCCTCACTGGAGAGGTTTGACGATATTTTTAACTCTATTGCTATGCAGGCTCTTACTCTTACATCTCTGCAATTTCTGAGCTAGTCCTAAGCAGTATTGATCCTGACTCTGAGACGTGGGCCTCTGATTCTTTTACCCTGCATCCAGGTGAGGAACGGGGGGAATATTTTGAAGCCTCCTTTCTCAGGCATTATGCTTTTGGGTAGTTGATGCAGACTGGGGAGGACAGCTCACAGATATCTGCTCCAAGAAGAGCTCCAGAGAGGAAAGCTGACTAAAGGGAAGCTGTGGCCCTTTCCACCAAGGGCTACTGATACATCTTTCAGGGTATTTGGAGGTCTATATTTCCAGATTCAGCTTTCACATTAGCAGTCCAGAAAGCAGAAAGCAGAGTAAACCACGGCATTACTGTACATAGTACCTTTCATACCAGGACCTCATATTTTGTATCTGTTTCACCTCCCAACACACCAGAGAGACTTGGTAATAATTATTACTTTTTCCTTTTGCAGAGTAGAAAACAGACAGTGAATATGAGGTGAATTACCCACAGACAACAAATAAACCATACGCAGAGTTATGAGAGGAGCCCAAGTGTTCTGACTCCTTTCTTCCTGCTCTGACGGTGACAGTGAGCTGGAGTAGCAGATGCCGCATACAGATAATAATAACATACATTGTTGCCTTATAGAAATGCTATACCTTAATTTTAGCCAAGACTTTTGTGTACACTTTTTCTTTGTTCTGCTAAGTATTTATCCATAGCTGTGTCTAGCCACATTGATAGTGATGCATGTGAAGTCTTTCATGATGCAGGGGTGGTTTGGTCCTTCACTAGTTTCCCTGAGGACACAGAGCATGCTGGAGGACATGTGTCACGTTCTGCATGCCACAGGGATGGCTTTGGGACATCTTAATGATTTTATCCTCTGTTGTTCAAACATAGTTTGAATTCAGAGTGACAATGCCTTGCTGTGCCATGTAAAATACCCAGCATGGACTGCTTCTTGCTAGCCTGACTTATTGCTAGCACCACCCAGCACTTCATCCCTTTGTCTTTTGTTGGCTGCTATTCTGTGTCTATGTCTCCCCATCAGAAAGGGCATAGGACTGAGAGCTTCCTGCAACACAAGCCTTGCACTGTGCCAGCTGTCTGGCTTCTCTGCAGGGGTTGTAAATGGTTATCCCAACACAGGCAGGACCACGCTCATCCTCAGCCTTCCCTGAGTGCTGGGAGCTTCCATCACAGTGACCACACTTTGTTACAGCAGGTGCTGTAAATCCAGATGACTGCGTAGAAGGCATGGAGCGATTTCTGAGGGTGAAAGAGGTGGGACCAGAAGAGTCTTCCCTAAAGCCTGGGGAACAACAGTACTCTTTGCCAAGTCCCCACCACGTAATTCCTTGCAGAATACTTTCTTCCTGCTGCATCTTGCCCTGTTTCAGACATCTCCCTTTCTGACTCTTTTCTCCCTCTCTCTTTCAATCTCTGCTGTTTGTTCTATGAAACTATTCATCAGATAATTCTTGCAGATGGCTCCCAGGCATCAGTTCACTCATGAACAGCTCTGTGAAAGTCTGCTTGAAATACAGCTGCTCCGAGTGGATGTGCAGGTGCCATGGGATCATTTTGTCCCTTGTCATGAGGAGAATCCTTTGGATGGCACAGATATTCTCACAAACAAACTCTGAAACGGTTTCCTGAGGTCAGTCTCTCCTGTCTGATATTCATGTCCCTTTGGAGCACAGTGAATACTCAAGAATCACCATGTTCAAAAATAGTTAGATAAATTAGTAGGTATGGATCAATTTAATAAGAGATGCAAACATCTCTGGGCAGATTGGACAGTAGGGCCAGCAGCAGCTGATGCTCCAGCAGGCTTGTGCAAAGTTTCCATGCCGCTGCTGAAGTAAAGGAGTGTAGAGGTAGATAAATCAATATCCACTGTTTGCTCTACTTCTTTTCCATGCACTCCCCTGTGAGCACAAACCAACCAGAGTCTTTGCTTGGGCCCATCCCCAACAGCCCATCTGAACCCTAGTCTAGCTGAGATCACATTGGAAGGCATTTCTCAGGATGACAGGCCTGCTTTCCTCCAAAGAGGGGCTTAAAACCAAACAACCAAAGCCATTCAATTAGAGTTTGGGGCTTAGAAGGCCCCTTATCTCATGAAAAGAGAGATTAAAGCCCTCTGATAATTTATAAAGCGCTTAAAAGTTTAAAGGGGAATTGGGCTTTTATCTGAACTATCAGATAACATGAAGAGCACAAAAGCCATGAACAAGTCAGCCCCAGGGTGCAGTCACTTCATCGTAGAAAGTTTGTGCTTCCAACCATGGATCTTGTCCCAGTCCCTAAAATTAATAGCCATACTCCCAGACTCTCATGGACTAGTTAGCCGGGCCAGTCTGACACGTGCCCCTGGCTCAGACACGCAGTCACGTAACTCTCGCTTGGAAAGTCCTTGGGTGTCCTCACTTAGTGGTGCCTGACAGCTCCTGCGGTGAGATGGGCTGGATGTCCTGGATGCCTTTGAGTGAACATCCTGGCATTGAGGGCTTCTCCCACCACACCAGTGGCCAGTGCTTACTTAATGACCGAGTGTGGTGTGCTCAGCATGCCCTAAGCAATGTATAGTTGGCCCAAGCGCTCTCAGAAACTTGCCCAACCTGTTTTCCTTCCAGTTGGTATTTCAAACAGCCACTCATTATTTGTGTGGTTGAGGCCATCATTCATTTACTCTCCTGGTAGACTTTTGCTGTCTTCCCAGCAGTCTCCCTCTCATGCTTATGTCCACTTTGGCCGCTGCTGATAATGGTGTCCTGACAGGCTGAGACCACCATCGAACAGCAGAGGGAGGAACATGTGTGGGACACAGAGCATACCCTGGAGCTGGCCCTGGGTACTGGAACAGGCTCCTGCAGGAGACTGGGACTCTCAGGCTCACGGCAAAATGACAAGCTCACTATTCCTCAGCATTGCCCACGCATAAAGGAAATAACTTGCTGTCTGAGCAACAGGGCTAACGAAGGCTGAAGTTCCTGGGGAAAAGAGCATGTCCTTTGTCCCCAGACATCATCACCCACTGCATTATTCCTCACCCCTCAACATGCAAGGGACAATAGCAGTGTGCATAATCTAGAACTAGACACCTGCCAGCGGGCAGGTCATGTTCACATGTGGTGATGGTGTGGCCAGCTGATGTCTAACAGTTGGGTTCTCCTTCTCTTTCCTTCAGAAATCACTGGTTTGTATCATTTCACCTATTCTGACAGCCACAAAGTTACAGTTTTTGAAACTTGTACTGCTCTTTCAGATGTGATTGAAGCTGACTGACATTTTACAAAGCTACTGGAAAAAGGGAGGGTGGACAGCCAAAGAAGCATTGTTTCCTTTGGAAAAGGGGCTTTAAAAACACCCTGAAAATAAACCTGACTTTCTTTCTTCATGCTGACCTTCAGTAAAAGTGTGTCCTTCATCCAGCCCTCCTAACCCCAGTCATCCCAGCCTGCAGACAGAGCCACCTGGCCCATCCTCACTGAACCAAACTACTCAGTCTCTCATGATTGAATGAATCAAAAACTCCACCTTGCATGTTCTTTGCTGGCAGCCCACAAGAGGATCAGAATGTTCCCAAAATAAAGCATTATGGAAATTGTCTGCCAAATACCTGTTTTGAAGGGCCTTTTTTGCAGCCTTTCAAGTCCAAGTTGGAGGTTGACTCTGGAGATTTTGGTGCATCACTTGGGGAGACAGATTTGTCAATCTCTGATCTGAGAGCCAGGAAATTTGAGTCCTTTTCTGACCTCTTTCCTCTTTCTAGGACGTTCCACATTATCTTAAAGAAACAATTTCTTTTCATATTTTCTCTCTCAGAGTTTGTCCATCTGCTTTGTTTACACTGTTTTCTCTTTGAGAAGGAGGCTGGCGTTAGTGAAGAAGTGACCAGCATTTCCAGAATGGGGCCATGAACCTGACAGACAGGGCAGTAGAACACTAATAGCACACAATAATAGATAAGGACTCGGCAAGTCTTCATTTCTGGAGAAATATATGCAAGGAAATAAGTATAACAGAATATTCTTAGTTGAAAGTGACCTACAAGGATAATCAGTCCAACTCCTGGCCCTGCCCAGAACAGCCCCAAGAATCACACCATGTGTCTCATTGTCCACTTCTTGAACTCTGTCAGGCTGGTGCTGTGACCACTTCCCTGGGGAGCCTGTTCCAGTGTCCAACCACACTCTGGGTGAAGAACATTTTCCTAATATCCAACCTAAACCTCCACTGACACAACTTCAGGCCATTTCCTTGGGTCCTGTCACTGGGCATCACAGAGAAGAGATCAGTGCCTGCCCCCTCCTCTTCCCCTCATGAGAAAGGTGTAACTGCAATGAGGTCTCCTCTCAGTCTCCTCTTCTCCAGGCTGAACAGAGCAAGTGACTTCAGCTACTCCTCATATGGCTTCTCCTCAAGGTCCTTCACCATCTTGGTTGCCCTCCTTTGGATGTTCTCTAATTTCTTAATTTATTTCTTATATTGTGGCATCCAAAACTGCACAGAATATTCAAGGTGAGGCTGCCCCAGTGCAGAGAAGAGAGGGACAATCCCCTCCCTTGCCCAGCTGGCAATGCTGTGCCTGCTGCACCCCAGGACATGCTTGGCCCTCCTGGCTTCCAGGGCACTGCTGACTCATGTTCCACTTTGCGTCAACCAGAACCCCCAGATGCCTTTCCATGCCACTGCTTTCCAGCATCTCATTCCCCAGACTGTCCATACATCCAGGGTTGCCCCATTCCAGGTGCAGAATCCGGCACTTTCCCTTGTTGAACTTCATATGGTCGGTAACTGCCCAGCCCTCTGATTTGTTAGGGCCTTTCTGCAGGTCCTCTCTGACTTCAAGCGAGTCAACAGCTTGTCCCAGTTTTGTAACACCTGCAAATTTCCTAGTGTCCCTTCCAGTCCTGTATCCAAGTTATTTTTGAAGATGTTGAAAAGCATGGGGCCTAAGATAGAGCCTTGCAGAACCCCACTAGTGCCAGATCCCCAGTCTGATGTCACCCCACCCACTGTAACCCTTTGTGCCCAACCTGTGAGCCAGTTGCTCACCCATCACATGATGTGTTTATCCAGCGGTGTGCTGGACATTTTGTCCAAAAGGATCTTTGAGAGACGGGATCAGAAGCTTTACTGAAATCCAAAGGGATTACATCAACATGTAATAGATGCATAATATGTAAGTACACAATATACATCTAAGGAAATGCACATATATATATATATAATGTTCACATCTATAAAGAACTCAACATAAAGTGTGGGAATTGATGTATTTAAAGAAATAACTTTGAAAATGTTTGGAAGTGTTTGGTCTGGTCATTGGTACTGGCAATGTGCACGGGACATGGGAAACTGCTCGCAGTGAGATGTGCCACACAGCCAGGCCTGTCCAACACCTTCCATGCAGTCAGGCAAGGCTCACTCCAGTGACCACTGTCTGTCAGTACTCAGCAACTGACAGCTCTTGTCTGCTGCAGAAGATTTTGTGTATACGTCAGCCACTTGGCTTGTGTGGTGCTGAACATGGGAGCCACTGTGAGATGGAGGTGTTCAAAACATTCATGAAACATTAGAACATTTTTAGGGGTTTATGCTGTGGTTTGTCTTTTGGTTTAGGACACCATAAGAACCGGCCAAGAATACTTAAGCGTGACAACATTCTCATTCGCATGGCCGGCATGCTAACATCCTCATTCTTACCTTGCATGTCTGTCAAGTATAAGCAAAGTATCTATTAATTGTGTCTGACTGGATTTCAGCTGCTCTTTTGAAAGGTTGCTGATACAAGTTTAGACAATAGGCCAAGAGGAGGCTGAATCCCCATGGAGAACACACAAGGCATTCTCTTGTGTTGCTGATTTAATAAGGAAGAATTGAATACTCCTGTTTAGAAAGGCCCAAATAATTTGAAGGTTTCTGCTTGGATGGAAGTTGGAATTCACTTTGGCTGTGCTCTCACACTCTGCATGCTCACCTCCCCACACTGCGTCAGCCAAGGATTTTACTGTGGGAACCTCTGCAAGAATAGAAGGCGACAATGCTACCTTTTTGTGGGAAACCTTGTTTCCAGAAGATACCTCCTTCCAAATGTGAGGCTCATCCTCCAAGGCCAGCAACAAGAGGTGAGATGAGATATATGATATTCAACACACAAGACCATAAATGAGGTGATCAACATGTACCAAGAAAATGAAATTAACTTTGATCTTGAAGCACTGGGGATTTGTGAATAACAAAACTTTTGAGAGTTCATCTGTAGGCAAGACATAAATGTATCACTTGAGATGACAAATAATCAATCATAAACTCATGGGCTGCTCAACAACACGACCAGGGTTGAAGTGCCCCAGATACATGTTTGGGAGTGTTACTCACTTGATTGCAGGCATGACTCCTCAGGTCCACATGGAACCAGAAACTCAGCCAAGATCTCACCAAGCTGGCCCTAGCTGCCAACTCCAAACCCCTTCGCTTAGTCAAGTCCTCTGTGCAATACACACTTCCTGCCCTATCCCTTGCCAAAGTCCCACTTATCTGCAGCTCACCCCCAGCAGCAGATGGAAAACATCCACAGCAAGAAGCAATGGGAAAAATCAGCTCTGGTTGGCTCCTTACCTCTCAGCACGCTCCAAAATCATTGAGCTGTGCTGGCTCCCTATCCCAGACAGTGCTGCCATCTCTCCCTTTCTATTTTAACTGCTTCACATAAGGAGTGGAAAATTCTGCAAGGGAATTAAGCTGCTGTGAACACTGGTAGGCATTAGGCTGTGAATAACCTCTCACTTGCCCAAGTCACAAGAAACATGTTAGCGAGGGAAGCAGGGTAGGTCAGTGCCATGATGGGACATAGGCATGGATGTCTCTGTGTGTCAGATGCCATAAAAAACGTTAACCCGTGCATTATATTTATTATATAGGTTTATAAGAGCCCAAAGCAGCAAGATGTGCCAGTCTGCAGTGCATTACAACTTTTCAGAGCTCCAGATACAAGGTACAAGCAGGCACGACTCACTCCCCGGCAGAGTATCTCATGGAGCAGTGTACTACAATTTCGTAAGCGCTGTGTCCCCCAGCACAGGAACATGAACAGATGCCGCGTGCCTAACGCACCCGAGTGTGGAGGCTGTGCATTACTGCAACTTTCATAATCACAGCTTTGTATCTCCAATGTGATAACAGACAGACAGTTTCTATTACGCAAACGGCACCAGGTAGGGCCAAGCAACTCTCAGCAAGGCATCATTGGCATTCTAGGAACGGCTCTGGTCCCCTGCTGCCAAAACACACCACCCAGGGCACGTCCCAGTGCAGTGACATGCCAACGGGGAGCTACAACCGTCTTTCTGCAGCAACACAGGGTGCTTTTTGGGACTGACGAGGAGCATATTTTGGGAGGATACTGTGAAGTCCTGCTGGAGAAGGCCAGCAGCTGGATGAATGTGGAGGAGCTCAGGCAAGACCTGACACCACACAGGGTGCCTGTTGCTTATATAAAACAGCTAATAAAGCTGGTTATCATCCCAGCAACTCTTGCCTTAGGTGTCAGTGGCCATGTGGAGGACACCCAAAAGCAATATACATGCTGGCTTTGCTGCGCAAGGAGGGGAATATATAGTAGGAACTCAGCAGTTGGATTTTGTTGGTCCTTTAACAAATATCTAGCAACAAATGTGGAGCAAAGCTCTTTTCAAAAGGCACTTAAGCATGTGTGGATTAAAGTTAAGCATGTGTTTGTGTGCTGTCCTAGATCAGATCCATTGCAATCTCAGGGCCTGTGTCTGCTGAGGCTTTGTTGGCAGAAGGTGTCTTAATGCAAAATGCCACCTACTGAGAATAGGCTTTTGCTGGGGTCTCCTGCCTAAATGGAGGACATAGCAAGCCGATGTGCAGAAACAGAGAATTACCCCAGCAGGTGTAGAGGCTCCAAACATTTCTAGTCACACTCATCAGAAAAAAAAAAAACAAAACAAACCCAACAAGCTGTTAAAGCTGCATCTTGCTCACAGACTTTTGTGAAAGAGCCTAGAAGGCACATAAAAGACACATATTCACACCTCTGCCTGCTGAGGACAGACACATTCTTCCATTCCTTAGGGTGAGAATGTACTGCGGTGCAATTATTTGCAACCAAAAGCATGACAGGAAAGACCTCAGTGAAAATTTGTCCAAGGAAATTGTAAAAGAACATTACAAGTACCAGGGGCATCAAATGAAAGCAGTGAGCAAAGCACACAGTAAGATGTATCTGTTCACAAAACAGGTAGGGACACTGTGGAAGTCCTTGCTACAGGATGCTGTGGATACTACAAGTTCACAGGGTTTAAAACCAGCAAAACAAATGTGTAGAAAAAGAACAAAAAATGCAACAAAGATACTAGGTCTGTCTCAGAAAGTCCCCCAAATAAGAAATTGTGGGACACGGGGGAACATTTGGGAGATGTATGGCTATACATTTGCCTTCAAGTAATGCTCTTTGCATGTGTTATCAGCCATTGTTGGAGACAGGCTGCTGCGCTCCAAGAACCCTTGGTGTGACACGGCACAGCTGTTCCTCCCCTGTGGACATACACTTTTTGCTTGGTGGGGGCAGAAAGAAGCAGCAGACTCCCAGCAGTCAGTGCCAGAGGGAACACCTAAGCTTGGATCAGGCTCCATCCCATAGCTGGTTGTGCATGATCAGGGAGAGATATTTTGCTCAAAACAAGATGGGGCAGAGACTTGAATCTGGGCATTTCTCCCTTGGTACAAACACTAGCATGCACCCATCATATTTCAGCTCTGAAAAATGCAAGTTTCACTCTGAAAATCACATTTCACACACAAAAAATGGAAATTTGACACAACACACTCTCTGCCAGAATAGCTGAAATACTGTGGCTTTGTCCCAACATAGACTAAGAGCTAATTAGAAAGCTTTGAAAGTTGTTTCCAAACAGAACTGCTTTCCTCTGGTTATCTACCACGGCAGTCTCACTCCAGAAATACACAAATACATCCAAAAATACAAGGATGCATATCAGCAATTCGTAAATGTATCTGGAAAAGAATGGCAGTCTATTTTACACAGAAGTGTAAAATAGCACGGCTATAGTTAGAAGCTGAAGCTCTGAGAAGTGTTCAAATGCTCCTTCTCCAGTGTTACGAGAGGAAATGCCAGAGGTCAAGGACACAGGCAGTGCTGGGGGGAAGCTGGCAGAGGGGTCTGGGATGTCAGCCACAGAAGGAAACTTCCATGATTAAAAAACACAACAGAAAGGTAGTAAAGAATCATTCTAACACAGTAATGGCAATTCCAGGCACCCAAACTCACAGATCAGATAAAAAAATTTCATGAGCTTTGTTTAAAAATAAAAAATTCACATCCAACATGGTAAGCTATAGTTTTTATATCTGCAACGGAGCCTTTAAGCGTTCAGACTTCATAGTCCCAAGCTTTTATTGATGACTCTTTGGGCTGGAAATCTGTTTTTAAAAGTGCAGGAAATGTGTGGGGGGTGGGAATCAAACTGATTTGGGGATTTTTTTTGTTACAGGCCTTTTGAAATCCTTGCTGTTACATGCAGAGCAGCTCCTGCCTAAGTAAGACTTTGGCCTAAATATTTGCCCTGAAAAAGACTTTCAAAAATAGCAAAGTCAAAGAAGAATAGGGCCAAGGATCCATTCATGACTACCAACACTAAAATAAAATTTTAAAATAAGAAAAAGAAGAGAAACTTGTTACATGTTTTGTTTGGGTTGTTTTTCTTTTTGTTTTTTTTTGATAAATAAATCAATAGCGTGAAACAGGGCAGCCAAATTTTCTGGATTAATTGATGAGTAAATTCACTCAAGTCAAGTGGTTTATGAGCAGAATAGCCTGCAGAGAGTTAGCAAAAAGAAGGAACAAAGATGTTAGCTGATTTTGCAACACAGAAAAAGAAAAAAAAATACTTTAAAGTAGCTGCTTTTCTGTGCAGACAGTTCCTGACATTCAAAGTCATTACTGAATGTTTAACTTACCAACTCATTAGAGGCTATTTACATTGTTTATGAGCATATGAATAATTACACAATGAAGATAGTGAAACATAATCACCTAATAACAGCATACAGTTACGGCGTAGATGAATTGGATGTTCGAGGAGATCCTGCCTAAGTGCTGCCAGCAAGCCCCAGCCTGCCCTGATCATGCGGTGCTTGAAGACTCCTTCCTCATCTCCTGCAAGCAGCAAGTCCAGAAGAGGACAAAAAAAATTTCCAGGGACACTTGCTCTAGGGGGGTCACAGTCCAGAGGGAAAGCAAGGAAGGAGGCATGCACATCCTTGCAGGGAAACACAGGTGAGAGGCCCCGTACAGAGCCTCAGTACCAGTGTTACCGCCACAGAGAGTGTAATCAGGATGAGTGGTATTTGGGAGTGGTTCTCATTCTGTCCAGAGGCAAATTCCAAATCAAGAATTTGGTCCTGATGAAAGGTGTTTGACAGGCAGCCTTGAAGTTTGAAGGCTTCAAGGTATAAAAAAATGGCAACATTGATGCAAATTCAAGTTATGCTAACAAATTAACTTTTTACAGCATCACATCTATTTCTTATAGGCTTCCCCAGATCACTTCACCATTTGAAAACAAAAAGGCTGACATGGCCCTGTCTTAACCAAAACTGATGTCTCAGGGTAAAGGGTTGTCTCAGGGATGGTAAAGAGAAACAGTGACATTGAAGACCTAGCTCCAAACTGATACCAAGTTACGGCACAGAAACTTCAAGTGCTGCAAGATGCTCCCTTTGCAGAAAAACCCCATGCAGGAGGAACATCCACCAACAGCTCACAGTGATGTGAGCTCTTCTTCTTCTGCTCTGTGCAGTGGCCAGCATCTGGGTGAGTGGCTGATATACCGGAAGACTCTGCTGCCACTCAGCAGGACCTCAACAGGCTGGAGAATCGGGCAGAGAGAAACCTAATGTAGTTCAACAAGGGCAAGTGCAGGGTCCTGCACCTGGGGAGGAATAACCTCAAGTGTTAGCACAGACTGGGGACTGACCTGCTGGAGAGTAGCTCTGTGGAGAAGGATCTGGGGGTCCTGGTGGTTGACAAGTTGACCATGAGTCAGCAGTGTCCTTAGGGCCAGGAGGGCCAGTGGTGTCCTGGGGTGCATTGGGAAGAATGTGGCCAGCAGATCAAGGGAGGTGATCCTGCCCCTCTACTCAGCCCTGGTGAGGCCACCTCTGGAATGCTGTGTCCAGTTCTGGGCTCCTCAGCACAAGAAAGAAAAGGAGATATTGGAGAGGGTCCAATGAAAGCCACAAAGCAGACGAGGGGTCTGGAGCATCTCTTATGAGGAGAGACTGCAGGAGTTGGGCCTGTTCAGTCTGGAGAAGAGAAGACTGAGAAGGATCTCATTAACACAATTAAACCTCTCAAAGGTGGGTGTCAAGAAGATGGGGCCAGATTCTTTTCAGTGGTGCCCAGCAACAGGATAAGGAGCCATAAACCAAAACACAAGAAGTTCCACATCAACACAAGGAAGAATTTCTTTCCACTGAAGGTGGGAGACCACTGGAACAGGCTGCTCAGGAAGGTTGTGGGGTCTCTCTGGAGACATTCAAAACCCACCTGGACTCATTTCTGTGCAACCTGGTCTAGGTAACCCTGCTTTGGCAGGGGGGGTTGGACTGGATGATCTCCAGAGGTCCCTTCCAACATAAAAAATTCTGTGTGATTCTGTGTGATCTGGTCAGTGGTCCCACATGCATTGGACTTGCAGATGCACTGTAACAGGGACACTGAAGCATGGCCAGGTCAGGGGAGTGCAAGATGGACTGTTTGCCCACCAGTAGCCAAGAAAGCCAGAAACTCAATGTTCGATAACTTCTAAGGTAGCAGAAGAGCCCTTGCCTTGTCTGGTAATGTTTTTTCCATGACAGAAGGGGGATGAATGCCTCTCTGATGGGGCAGACAGGCAAGAAGGACATAAATGAAGTCCAATATCAGTTTCTGCAGGCAAGCCAGTGGCAGCATTACTGTGATCTACAGCTCCCTGTGCCTGCAAGCTCCTCATGCTGCTCTTATTCCAACAAGCCCAGTGCTAACCATATGCTACAGTTTCCCACCTGCTGCCAACTCCATCCCAAGCTCATGCCTCCAAAGCTGCCAGGGATCTGTACCCCAAAGCCCAGGAAGCAGCTCCTGCTTTTTGGACTGGCTCTTTTGGCCTAAATGCAAACTGAAGCTCCAGCAAGAACTACATTGTCTCTGAATGGACCACAGGGAAATCTCAGCCCAATTCAGAACCCACAAAGGAGAGGCAAAGGACCCAATCTCTGAGTTACCCTCTCGTCTTCTCTCCCCTTCTGCCCTGAACAGGATGGTCAAAAAGGAACATGATGATTTATTAGTGCAGCTCTCGTTCTGAAAAGAGGCCCTGGGTGCAGAACTGCTGAGCTCAGCTGAAACTGGGCATCTCCCACAAGCAGCGGGACAGGGAAATTTGTGTCAGCTGAGGAGTGACCCTGCTACACGGCGTCCAGCTGTTTCCCTTCCCGCCTGAGACAGTGCAAGCCAGCCTACCCACTTCCCTCCCCCAAACCGACTGTCACATTTGTCACAGACTACATTGGCCTAAATAGTTAGGTGTCACGTAGCCAGCAACCCATATGGGAAGATCTTACATAACTCAGATAAATGGGACAAGGTCAACGCCAAGCTCAAGCTCCTCCTGCAGAAGACCCCGCACCAATAGGTTCTCACAGCCCTCCTGCAGCATGGGGGGCTGTCAGGTACGAGGGGAAGCAAGGGCTGCCTGGGAGCCCTGGCCACTGTCCCCAGGCAGATCAAAGGGCACTGCTGATACGTGCAGGAAGGGATTCCTGGTAGGATTTGCAAGACTGGAATTTGCCATCATCAGTCAGTAACCAGCAGTGCCAGATCAGGTGAGATGGTTTAGTGAAACCACAGGTGTGGCCCTTTGTCTGTGCCCAGCGTCTGGCATGGTGGAGTTTCACCTGTGTTACCTCACATCCCCTATGCCTGCTCATTCAGGTTCCTCTCTCTATTTTTAAACGAGGTGTTTAGTGTCACCCAGTCAGGAAAATTACTCTGTGCCTCCAGGAACAGAAGCTATACCTTATGTCTGCTTTGCCTCATCCCAGGAGAGTCCCTCAAGGGTGGTACCATTTAGCAGCCATCAACGCTGCTCCTTCACGCACAAACATTTCTGCTGCATCTGCTCTGAGACTGCAAAACCTGTGTGTATGGGAAACTTACTGAATGAAAGGCAAAGGGGGCTGAGCTGTAGTAGAGGAAAGCACACGGAGAAGAGGGAGCAGGACTGTGTGTTTTGCATTTTCATGGAAAAGGAGGGAGGAGAAAAAACAGTCTGGGGAGATGGGCCAGGGAGACTGGGTGCTGTGGGCAGCATTAGTGGAGGTCAACAGCCGGACAGTGCTGGGCCGCGATTTGGGAGCACTGGCCTCAGGAGCAGGGACAGATACCAGCTGGGGAGGACAGATCTAAAGAGGAGCCTGCCCCATGCAACAGGGAGAGAAGAGTGGTCAGGGGGCAGAGGCACACAAATTAGGATAGGTTTTGGGATAATGGGGGTTTTCCTTAAAGACCCTGCTTTCACTGAAGGAAGAAAATTTTCAGGACTTGCGTAAAAAAGAAAGGCAGTTTCTAGTCTTGGTGGTTTCAGAGAAAAGCTTAGAGTTCTGTCCCAAGAGTAATTTTAAGGGTAAGCAGTTGGAAGTGGGGAAGGAGGGGAAGGGATATTAAATACAAATACTTTTCCTTACTGATATTTTTACTTAATCAATTTGTTGTGCACTTCAAGCTGGCAATTTTAAGAGCCAGTACGCAGGGTGGCTGCTCTCTGGTCACCTCTGCCTTGCTGGAAAATGCAGAGGGGCTGCAGCACTGCTCCAGCTCTGTGGCCCATGCTGCTTGGGAAGGGTCCAGCCCCCCAGCAAGCCTAGTGCCTCCATCTCACTTCCCTCTCCTGCATCCCCAGTGTCCCTCTCTGCTTCAGGGAGCATTGACTCCTTTATGCAGACCCTTTTCATACCACACGTTGTCATGTCATGTTCTGCAGAGTCCAGAAAGCAAGTCTGCAGTGTGGTGATGACTTTGTGTCCTGGTGTCACTAACCCTGACCCATATGGGGACAGGGGGCCAGCTACAGGTGTCCATCCCCTGGACGAAGCAGTCGGTGAGGAGTGTTTTTATCATGTGTGGAGAAGGAAAACCACAGTATCAGCTGGAGGCCAAAAATAACAGTTGGGAGAGGAGGAATTCATTAAGAGAAAAGTCAAGAGAAGCAAAGTGTGTTTATGTAAAGGCAGAGCCAGTGGCAAGCCATCCTGCAACCCGCAGCCACACAGGGTTGGAACTGGAGCCATGCCCACCCAGCTGCTCCCACACCAGCCATCTCCTCAGCTGGGCTGTCCTGGCACTTGGGGACCCTCCTGCCCCCTCTCAGTGGGCCTCCAGCAAAGGGGCTTCACCAAGCTTGATGTTTTCACATGCCCCCAGCGTCATCATTTGTTGCTGGCTTTGGGGCACTCAGGCAGCAGTGGTCCCTGGAGCAAGACGGTGGTTTTTCAGAGCCCAAGGGCCCAGAGGGGACACACACCCCTGCTCCTCATGGCTCCCTGGCTTAGCATCCCCTCTGGCATGCAGGCCAGCAAGTTCCCAGCAAAACAGTTGGAATAGACTTCAAAAGGATTTACAGTGAGCAACCTTTCTATCTCTTGATCCTCTCAGCTGTACACTGGATTAGGGGCTGGCTGAAGCCTGCAGCCCCTAGTCTGAGGCTTGTTCCCCTCATTCTCTGGGGATGCACCAAGGACCTGCTTATCCCCAAGTCTCAAACTCTCTGTTTCCCATGCTAGCCTGAGGCAAGTTCTGTCCTGTGTCAATGGCCTTTCCTGGACTCTGGCTATTGGGCCACAGGGGACCCCACAAGGACATGAGATGGGTTTGCCCACTACAACACAACCTGGCAAAGCTCAGTAAAGCAAGTGTCTTCTCCACCTGGGGACTGCCATTAGGGCTGCTCCAGGCAGAGACCTTTATCCAGGAGGAGGGAAACCTTGAAATTAGCCCAAACTTTGTATTCCCTGACTGTTTTTGCCAAGACTTTTTCCGGTAGGTGGGGATGAGATCCGAGGTGGAGTCACTTCATGAGGACAGGAAACTGCTCAAGCAAAGTTCACACTGCAAAAGTGGAGATATTTAGCAATCACCCCAAAAAAAAAGTAGCCAGCATAGTGGACAGGGCAGTACTGCAGGGCAGAACACCAGGGCTTCCCTCCAAAGTGGAGGAGAAGGGCTGAGAGGCAGTGTTGGAGCAGCAGAGCAAGGGTCGAGGAAACAGTGTGTTGAAGCAGCATTACTGCACTTAAAGCCCACTTTTACCACTGACTCCCTGCAAGCCTTGGGGTAAGTCTCCTTTGTGCCTCAGCCTACTCCTATGAAACGCAGAGGGAAAAAAGTGGGGTGACTTCCAAGGGGAGGTGAAGGTGTCGTGTTTAGAGAGCTGCTGAAACAGGGCGAGGACTCCAACCTGCCACTGCAAGTGATGGATCCATTAGGCTCTATTGGGACGAACTTGTTTGCTGAGCCTTTGGCTCCCTTCACACTCTCCACACAGCTAGGCTAGCCAGTGCTGTCGGGGGACTGCGCTGGGAGGTGCCGAGGAATCACTGAACAGTCACCACTGCTGCCAGTGCCGCCTGAGCTTGTTTGTTTTCCTTAATCCCAAGAGGCAGCATCTCTGACATGGCAGCAGCGTGATTAACAAGATCCAGCATTGCTGTCACAAGCATGTAATTATAGGTTTCCTGTGTCACTCCTGCTGGGAGGTCAGTGACTTGCCCTCCCTCACTTCAGCAGAGTGAAGCCGCCAACTCCCATCTGCCTCTTAACCCCCTGCCCAGCTCCAGCCTCCAGAGCCCTGATGAGGGGAGGGACAGCAGGCTGTGAGGGATCAGGGAAACCCAGAGCAAAGAGGACAGGAACCAGGAAGAGTGGAGAAACGGGGGCTTGGAAGGCAGACCACAGAGGATCCTCCCCGTTTGCTGGTACTCAGTACCCTTAAGTTTGCCCACAAGACTCTGTAGCACAGTGGCACATGTGGAGGCAGCTCAACAGCTGCCAAGAAGGGGCTTGCCTTTCAAGAGAAGATGTCTGGTGCATTTTGGGATGCTGTCCTTCAGACCCCACAGCAGTGGGAACTGCCTGTTCAAGGGAGACTTTGGTTCCAGGGAGATGGGAAACATTCTCCTCGTGAGCACAGGGGCCTGCTGGAAGTCAATATGAGGACTGCACTGCCCATGGATGCAGAAAAGTGGAAAGTGTGGCCCGTTTCCCCTCCTACAATCCTTTTAAGACATCATCATACATCTGAGACCATCCTGAGAGGTCTGGGCAATCTTTCCCATCCCCTACATTCACATACCTCTGCCTACAAGTGTATCATGTATGGGAGCTTTGCCACAGTTTGCCCATGTTCTCCCAAAGGCACTGCAAAATCATTTAGGAGGCCCCAAAAGAATCATTTTGCTCTTCAACATGTATGTTTCCCTTACAACTAGCAGGCTGGTGAGGGATGCAGAGAGGAGCTGCTCTCACCAGATCAGTTTCTGAAGCTGTTGTACATGGGATTATCTGCAAATCGCAGTGGAGAAGAACCCGCTGCTGGCCTGTCAGAACAAGAAGAGGTTTTGTGCTGCATTTGCTCCTAGAGAAGGCCAGGTTTCCTCAAGCTCTGTTTGTTTAGTAACCCCTACAGAAGGGAATCCATCACATAGCCTCCTTTATTAATGCTGGCAATCATCTGCAACCAGCTGTTGCCCAGCTGTCAGAGCTGGTATTGTATGGGAATCCCTGCACAGAGAGCCGCATCTCCTTATAGACCTGAGCTCCAATAGAGACTTAAGGAAGAGTCTGATGGCAGTAGCCTGTTTAGTGGGGTTACTGGTACAGGCAGATGCAGCGGACCTTAGCTCTCAGCCACCAACAAACTGCCTGTCAGCTGTACCCCAGGCTGGCCGTGTCCCCACAGCAGCCAGTATGAATGCTCATCCTTGGCAGGAGCAAATCACTTCTGTCTGAGGAGCTGCTGCATAGTCACCAGATCTCAGCCCCACCAAAGAGCATCTCTCTCCAAAGCACTGCACACTGTTGTATTTAGATGGGGACCAAAGCCCAGACTTGTGTGTTCAGGCCAAAACAGACTGGCACCTCATATACAAAGCTAGCTGTGAAACTGAGTCTCAGTTCTTCCCTTACTGATCCCAAGTATTTGCATCTAGCCAGGCATACCTTCCAGAAGCTTCAATCAAAAGGCACCAAGAAACAAAGAAGCCACTATTGCCCACAACAGAGTGCTCCAGCAAGGAGTTGCCCCCACCACTGAAAAATTCTGCCTTCAATCTAGTTTGGATTTGGCTGGCATGCTAAGAAGCAAGCAAACCCTACATGAACTGTGTTGTCACCTAGCACAGGTTACCAAGAGCTTCAGTCTTGAAGTAAGTGCTGCATAAACCTACATGGGACCAGACAGTGAGGATTTTTGTTGCATTAAAAGGTAAATAAGCCCCATCCATAAAATGTGCTGTGAGCAGGGGCACGATCTAGAACCTCACAGACAGAGGAGGAGGGTTTTCTAATTCATACCAGCAGCCATCCCAGCTGCAAGCCATTGCTCAAATAATCAAGGTTTCTCTGAAACAGAAAACAAAGGAGCACGGAGGTCCTTCAAGTGAAGGCTCCCAAAAGCAGCCTCACATCACAAAAAACTGCAGCTAATGCACAAGCTTAGGGGTCACTGGGTGAGTTAGCTATAAAGATACTTCTTCAAGGGGTAGCCCAAAGCTAACAGTGGGAGTGCAAAGACAAACTGGAGGAGGCATGAGGCAGCTGTGTGGATCCTGCCAACCATCCTTCCCACTTCCTCCACAGGGAGCAGAGGGGAATGCTGCAGCATGCTGGCCTGTGGTGAGGATTACTGCTGAAATCCTCAGTGCATGCCCCATGTAGCTAGTCCTCTCACTGATACAGCCCTCTGCACAAACAAGACCTCCATAAGCAGCCATCTTGCTCCTGACCACTTGCACAGCCAGTCCCTGAAACTCCCCTGGTTTCTTTCTTGCACCCCTCGATTCACATGACACAACACCTTTGTGTTTCTGAGTGTGCTTGGCGTGATTCATAGGCACACGGACAACAGCTTGTTTTAGCGAGAGGCCAGGGAGGAGCTCTGCCTGCCATGACAGAGATACTGCTGCTTTCTGAAACATTTCCCAGAAGGGAAACCCTTCACCTTGCTGAGGGCAACGTCATGTTTGGCTATGCCGCTGCAGGTTTAGCAGTGACTGACACGTGCAGAGTCCCCTCCCAGAATGTGGGAGCTAATCACTTCCCCTGACCTATCACAGCACCAGGGAAGGGAACGTGTCCCATAGCAGATGAGACACAAAGCGCAAAGCCCTGAGGTGTTGCTTCTGGAGGGGAATGGGATGCTGCTCTATAGTGATCTTCTATTATATTTGACTTTCTATATAGTGGAGGGATCAACATGTTTGCACACAGTGCAGGTACCTTTGAAAGCAAAGCACAAGGCATCCTTTAAACACCAGGCAGGGAACAGGGAGGCAGTTATTTGTCATCTACAGTACTATTGGATTTGTTAGGACCACCAAGGCCATCAATCCCAGTCCCTGCAACTACAAGCTGATCCAGAGTGATCAAGGACATTCACCTCCATCTTCTCCATCACTCACATAATTAAGCCTGTCATTTTTCTCCTCTGCAGTTCACAGGAACATCTCCTTCTGGCCAAGGGAAGCAGACTATGCCACACATTACAGAAGGTTAAAAAATTGTTCCGGCCAATCTGATTTGGATGGAAATACGTACTTGACCCCTAATCTGGCATTTCCTTAAAGCTAGAACACATGCATTAGACATGTCAGGCAGGCCTTGGAGGTGTTTCTGTGTGCCACTAAAATAACCATGACACACCACAACATCTTATATCTAGCAGAAGCCAGTAACTTGTACATCGGGGGAAAAAAAACGAACAAAAACCTTTTGAATGTCTTTTCAGCATTCTTTGTAAATGAATCAAAAGGGGAAGGAAAGTTTGTCAGTGGATTTACATGGGCAACTTGAGATAGGGATTAATTTAGCAGAATTGTGTATATTCACCGCGATTAGTTAGTGCACTGCACCAAACTGAAATGAGATCACCTTTCCTGTCTCTTTTGGCAATATCACCAGCTGGAACATCCAAAACTCAATATTGTGAGCTTAATCCCTCCAGTCCAGAACCCCGTTATTCTGATATCCGATCCCCTCCATAAATTCAGCAATCTTGCCAATGAATTATGCAGCTGTCCTAAGTCTTAAGCATCAGCTGCCATCCCCATGTAAGATCAAGATCATGAGGAATGGGAAGAGGGACAAAAAGTAAGACAGTTTGCTTTTTCTGTAGATAGAGAATGGCCTATAGCACATCCCAGGAAAGGGGCCAGCGCTCCTCAAAGTGCCTGTGCCTTCCTAGTTAAGATGCAGAAGAGCCACGGAGAAGGGCAAGAGGCTCAGGCACTTGATATGTGTATTGCATTAAGACCATTTGTTGAACTTTTATTATTTGAAGATCTTGGCCCTTGAGATTTCTATGAAACTCCATTTTTCACTGGTTTTTTTTTTTTTCCTATTTATCTAACCCACAGATGTAACTGGTATGGGAAGTACCGACAGGACATGACTCAGAAGTACATAGAAGTGTATCACTCTACATTTATGCAAGTAAATTCCCTTGGATTTGCTTTCAAGGATGGCTGCATTGCACTAGATACAACAGGTACTTGTATGAAATGTCCTCAGGGCCCTCTGAGCTTGTGTAAATGATGCCTCCTTGGACACCCTGGGGCCTTCTCCCATGATAGGGAACTACTATACTTACTCAGGCCTGTGACCCACCACCAGAAATCACAGAATCATAGAATCATTCAGACTGAAAAAGACCTTTAAGGTCACCAAGTCCAACCATCAACCCAGCACTGACCGACTACTTTCTTCTAATGAAAGCAAGGAAGCTGATGGAGAGTGGTGTGTTTTGGAGTGTGAGGTGAGATCATACACTAGCTGACCCTGCACCAGGAAGTCAAGCGCAGCTTCATCTGTGACACCTCTGCTGATCTTTATCTGATAGAAATGTGATTAATCTATCCACAGCTGGGTCTGATGGAGAACTTGCAAAAGGTGAAAGCTCAGTGAGGCGAGAGGAGGATGAAGGATTGGTTGGCCCTGATGGATAAAAGCTTTCCTCCAGCTCAGACCAAGGGGACCAAGACTGTGAGCTCTGCAGGAGGACAGGGGAAAATTAAAAGTCAGCGAGAAAAAGCAAACTCCTTTATGCTCCTTTGGGATCCTTTTTGAAGGTCATTACCATCCTGCTAAGGCCAACTGCTGAAAGAGACAGATCCCAAATTACAACAAAAGACAGAGGTTCTGGGAGTTCTGAAACAATGACATAAAGCAGGACAAACATTGCCACAAAGACATAGGAGCAGCACTGGAGAAGCTGACCCTGCTACCAAGCTCTGCAGAGAAGCACCAAGTCACTAGGCCTTTTCTATGTGTCCTGCTTGAAGGACATGTAGAATCATTCCTTCTTGAATTCTGACTGCCAAGGTCAGTGCTCCAGAGGGAAGCAGAACTTCAAAATACCAATACAAAAGTGTGGTAGAACAAGCATGAAGCAAACATTTAACTGCAACACATAGCACCTCCATTGGGAGTTCCAGAGAATTCCAATGTCCTTCACGACAAGAACCAGTTAAATGTTACATCCTTGCAAAAAAGGCATTTCTACTTTACCAATCAGGAAACTGAAGCACCAGGAGATTCCAACCAATGTTTATAAATGTAGAAGCTTTAAATCAGATGTCTAAAAGTGCTTGCAGGCATGTTAAAAATGGTCTCAGTCTTTCCAAGGTTCTTCATATCCCCACTGCTGCTACCTGAATAACTGCCAGGATACTTCAGCATCCATAATCACAAACATTTCCATTAAGCTGACAATTATTATTTCTGATGAGAGGGTACAATGTGACAACTCCATTTTACTAATTAATTCCAAGGCTCCCAATGCCATTTCCACCTGATAAAACAGAGAAGAAAGTTGCCAAATAACTTGCTAAAATTTCTCTGAGTTTTCACAGTTACCTCTTGCACAGATTTTTTTTTTTTCCAATCTGAAGGCAGCAGACTTATGCATGACTATATGGGGCCATTTGATCCTATCACTTTTCAAACAAACACCCCCCCTGGAAATCAGGTGCTAGCAAGTCCAAGCAGGAAAAATCTGTGTTCCAAGATCATGGATGACTGTAGTTGAGATCTGTATTAACATGTTCTTTCCAGGCCAAAAGAGAATTCCTATCTTTTTATTGTAAGTTCACTTTATCCAGACTTCTGGTTTGGATCACTGAATGGGATGTTTGAACAAATCTTCCCACTTCTCCTTTTATGGCAGGACAGCAAGGAGCTTATGCGACAAGGTTGATACTACTTTGTAAGATAAAAGCGCACAACTTTTTGAACATCAAAAAAGTGACCCTTCATCACTTACAGTGCAAGTAGGAATTCCTGTCCATGAAAATAGTAATCTTAACACTTTCCCAGTCTGTGTTAAATTAGTAGCATTCATATGCAGCACTTCAGGCCATTTATGAGGTGCATTTCCTGCAATCAAAAACATATGTCCTGTAAATGGCCCATTTCTAAGTTTGCTTTCCTAGAGCAGCTGGCCATTCCTGAGAATACAAAGGAGAATATATAAGCAAGTGTAGTGTTTGCTGATACTCGGATTTGGCTGGGAAATAGAAATCCCTTCCAGCAAGAAAGAAAACAATAGTAGCTGAGTTTCTTTTTAAGGAAAATACTAAACTGAAAAATCAAAAATGCTGTCTTCATTAGAGTTCCACAAAAATCAAGTTTTACAAGAACCAGAATGAAAACTTCTGGCCTCCTGGCTGTCCATCTAGTAGGGGTGTATTTGCTTTCTGGAGCAGGTGAGTTATCAAAAGCCTAGGGGGGGTGACTTCCCATCTCCCAGCCTTCTTGCACCTCTGACTGCTCAGCTGCATCTCTGATTTCTGGACCTGAGGGGAAGGCTGAGTGTCTGAGAGCTGCACAGAAAGAAAATTTCTGTTAGTCCACCTACAATGCTCTTGGCGATTTTATTTTCTTCTTGCAAAAAAAAAAAAAAGCCAAGGATACTTCAGTTTGATTTTCCCAATGGAAATCTGCAATTTTGTTACAGAAACTGCTGAGTTAGTGAAAATGACATTTTCCATTGGAGAATTATTCTGATGGAAAATTTCCCAACTAGCTTTATTAATACCCTTGACATTGTTTTGCCATTCCTCCTATTTGTGTATCAGTGTCTGGCCACTGAACCACATTTCCAGCCAGGGTTTTCATAGCTATCATTCCCAGAGGGCCATCATGTAATTCTTGGAGTACAGTAGACCTGAGATTGATTACAGTAAGTGCTCTGGTGCCACACGTTAGGCAACCTGGACGTGAATTTCAGAACTCTCTTTCCAGCCAAAAAGGCTCAAAGAGGCTATGTGCTAAGCCCATCTCCTCATCCTGTCATCAGATGTCTCCATCGACTTGGCTAGTTCTCTCTTTCACATTGTGTTAAGATACCTGTCACTTTCCAGGCGCTTGTGGTACCAGTCACTAGGTATTCCTACCACACCACCCAAGCAGGAAATACCCCAGAAAACCTTCCTTCTTCCTAATCAGGCTGTTCCTGCTAACACTGAAGACAGTGTTCGGCATTTGCAACCAGAGTAAATTGTTTCCTCTTGAGATAAGCTGTGGTTAAACCGCTGACCTCCCAAGATGACCCGTGGATCTTTTCTCTGGGTGTGAGCACAGCGCTGCAGACGGATGCCAGCGAGCCCCAAGTGTGGCTCTTTTGAGTATTTTACCCTGATGTCTGGCTTTCAGCATCAGTGTTTCAGGCCCATGGCGAAGTGCTGCAAGCTAATTTTACAGGCAGTTTCATTTTCTGTTAATGCAAAGTTGTTTGCTTCATCTGGGGCCTTGGCACATCATGTGGATCAACATTACTTCTGTCCTTTGTGCACTGGTCTCTTTAGGGAGTGTAATAGCGTTTATGTGTTGGGCAAGACCCATTGGTAATAACTGCCTATCCCCAGAAAGGAAGATAATTGTGACATATCTTGTAGTTGAGGTGCCTTGAGGATAGCCTCATGCATTACTTTGATTTATGAATATAATCTACAAGACCCACAGCATATGGCTGAGACTCTGGAAAATTCACTTTTCCCTCATTTGCTCTGCAGCCATTTTTGACAGCCTCACCAGTACCTCCACAGACACTCCTTGTTATCATTTCCAATAATCCTTGCCTGCGTTGCTCTGAAAGTTAAAAACATTTTGCAATAGATGGACTAAGACCCTCCATCAGAACATAGGTGTGGAAACGATCCTAGTGCTGGCCTGTTATGCTGGAGTAAGACCTTGTGTGCATTATTCATAGGGGTGTTTTCTGCCATCAGCCAGCACTCCTGTAGGGTTGTTAAATTTTGCTTAGTCAAACCTAGGCAAAGGATATCTGTCTTTGTTCACGGAAACTAGGGAACCACCACAAAATGGAAAGCCCTGTTTTTCCTCCACATTGACATCCTCCCTCAGTAGAGGGAGAGGAGAGGATCCCAGGTCCTGCCCATGCTGTCATTCTGCCTCTACACAGGTTGTCCTGTAGATGGATTCTCAGGAGCACAGTGGAATTAAAAGCATGTTTCTCTTTCAACAAAGCTTTCTCTCATGAATGTTTTCAATACTGATACTCTTCTGAAGGACTTTCACCCCAAAGGGGAGATTGTCCCCCAAAAGGGGAACAATAAAAGTTTTGTTTCAGGCTGTTTGATGCTGTTGCAGCTCCCTGTGTTCTGGAGTAGCTGTATCCTTTGACACAGAAGTTCCTAGAGCACATTTTAAGGCCAAATCAGCCTCAGTTAATAACCGTTTTTGTATTGCTTCATTTTACATACCACACACTAACTGCTCCCTTGACACCGTATTTAAACTCTCTCCAAACTGGCAATACACTAGTAATTTCCTTAAACATCCCACCCTTGCCCCTCCATATTTAGAAGTTGTTTAATTTTCCTTTTTTTTTTTTTTAATTGCATTTTTCAGGAGCTTAAACACAATGCCATCACAATGCCTTTACGGAGAGAGGATTTGGGAAAACTGCCATCATCTAGGCAAGCATTTCACCCACTGGTTTAACAGAAGCCACTATTCTGTGGTTTCTTCTTTAGCCTTTTAGCAGCTGCTGTGTTCCAGGATTATAATCCCAATCTGGTCACCATTTCTTGTTTTTCTTTCCTTCTTAGACATAATACAAAGAGCCACACGGCCACGGATCAGCGCTTATTGAGTATACACAGCAGTCTCTCCCACTACAACTTGGCCATGAGTATGGAGCAAATGTTGCTTTCTCCTTCAGCATTTTGGCCTGTCTTCTTAACCATTTATTTGCTTCCTGGAGGCTGTTTAGTTTAGGAATGTAAAGAACTGGTTTGATTACACATCCTCCCAGAATATCTGTGAACTGATCTTGGGCATCTGGTGATCTCCATGTCAGGTGCTACTCTCATACCAGTGAATCCTCACAGGGTGGAGTTCAAACGCCCAGGCTGTTGTATGTACATGGTCAGTGGTGTTGAGGCCTCACCACAGCACACAAATAGCTCACCCCATTGCCAACACACGTCTCTGCTCACAGCTTCAGGCCTTTGACCTCTTTTCTTCTCTCTTCTCCATAAGGGACAATGTGGTGCCTTTGTTTTCCAGTTTATGGTTCCCACTTTGCTGATAGGGAACCTGAAGTAAAGAGACCAGCACCATGCAGCAGTCATGGGGACTCAGCCTTCCTGTAAGCCACTGTGAATGTAGCAGTTAGCTGCCAGGATGGCTATGAGTGAATGCCCTGTAATTCCTCCCTATGCCATGGAGGATCTCTCCTGGCACCACAGGAGAGTGGCAGAGGTGCCTCTTGATGCTTGTTTACTCTGCAGGCACTGTCTCTGCTCATGGCCAGGCAAAAAAATGTCTGATGTGCATCAACTGTGAAGGAGACAATTAGGAAAAGAGAAAGGGGCCCCATGTATCTTAGGGGAAGGAGGGAACTGGAGGGATAGTGCATCGATACACAGGGACAATCCAGGCACCCAAGAGGGGAAAGGCATTTTTCACACCTTCCTTCTGGCACCACAGTATATTCTGGCAGGGCTGTGGCAATTCACCTGGGGTGTTACATCACTGAGGCCTGGCAAAAAAAAAACGCTGAAAAGAAAGAAGTTTCACCAGGCACCCAAGCACTGGCTGCAGGCACAACAGCACGGTTAGAAATGTACTGAGATGTCAGTGAGTCACAGGTGCAGAGTCACATCAGAAAGGGGATACCAGCTTGTCCCCTCCCAGTCCGGTTTCAGAAGGACTTGCTGGTCCTGCTAGTGGTATTTTCCATGTAAACTTGGCAGAGCTGGTGGTGCCCAGGATTAGCTTCCCTTGAGGTGGGAAGGGAAAGCCAGGTGATACTTGGAGTTGTGCTAGCCTGATCCTCATGGAAAAAGAAGACTGGGCTCTTCCCAGGCTCTGCGTCTTTCTCTTGCCTGCATGGGAACCACATCCCCCAGAGGGGACAGGCTGGGAGGGCAGAGGGAGAGACAGAAAGGCCCAAGGAAGCCAGTGCAGTTATACTACCTAGACTGGTCTGATGCTACAGCAGTGAGGGGCATTGCAGGATCCCCCTGTTGCAGAGAGGAAAGTAAACACCATGACTGCTTATTTGGTGGGGTTGTCCTTCCTCTCTGACATGCTCCCACTCCCCCTGCCTTGCTCACGCACAACACACACGACAGACCTCTCAACAGCTGCAAACTCTCACTGCTGTACAGAAAACAACAGGCCAGCAACTCCTCTCTGTTTTCTTTTAGCTTAAATATGATAAATGTCAAAGAAAAGATGAGAAATTACTTTGGCCTGGAGCTCAGTATGGACAATAGTGAAAGGCAGGCTGAAGGGAATTTTCTTTAAGGCAATTATCTTACATTGTCCTACGTGTCTTGTAGAGCATTGGTGTCCTGCCTCAGGAGAGGAATATTGCCACCTTTCCAAAAGCACCAGGCTAAGCATCAGCTCTGCAGAGTCCCAGGCAGCCTGTCTAACACAGCACGGAGCTCAAAGCCATGATTTCACATGAAAAGAGGAAGCTGTTCAGGAGCATCTGGAGGAGAGGGCCTGCAAAGGAGGACTGCGCTATCACAGGCATTGGGAGACTGCAGGACACAGGCAGAGCTGGGGTCCAGGGCTGGACTAGCCAGGGTTGAAGGGCAGGAGAGTGGAAAGATGCTTTGGGTTGGATGAGTCATAGATAGCAATGGAGGGTACAAGCTGAGCTGCATGGATGACATTTCCACAGTTGCTGTCTGCAATACATGCAGATCTTGCCTCTGCCCTTGGTCGAGTCATCCTTAATGAGCCGTGGTTGGTTGGTTGGTTGGTTGGTTGGTTGGTTGGTTGGTTGGTTGAAGCAATTTCAAACCCAAGAGTAAAGCTGAGTTGCCTGGAGTAGTGCTACTGTCCACACACTGGGTGACCTCATGCATGCATACACCAGGGAGGTACATCCACCATACAGTAATGACCCAGGACCTGCAGCTTTAAACATCAGCTCTGGGTGTTGCATCAGGTTATGTAAAGTTCAGTTGCATCATGCACTGTTGCACAATGCAGCCTGATGGCAGCATGCCATCTTCATTCATCGATCAGGTCTCATCGGCCACAGCAAGCTGGTCAGGAGAGAGGCGTCTGCTCCTCAGGGTACCCCAGTGTGGGAAAGCCTCTCCCAGATCACCACACCCTCCTAAAATGTGCAGGGGGAGTTGCCACCCAGTTCTCTGTGGTATTTGGCACAACAGCAGCACAAGAGCCCAGTAGCTGAGCAAGGCATGAGCTGCCCAGGTGGCCTCCTCTTGACCAAAGCTGAGACCGTGTCTTTTTGGTGAGACCCTCTGCAGGCACTGCTCCACAGGAAGCTCTACCAGGCTCTGTGCCATTTCAGAGCCCAGGACTCACCTCACCATGGTGTATCTGTTCAGCACCTCTTGCAGGTGGTCTTGGCCAGCCCAGCCCAGCACTGAACCCAGCCGATGTAGCTACTGCTCTAGACATCACTGCCAGGATCTGCAGAAAGCATCTGCAGATCAGCCAAGGATAGGGCACCGCACCAGCACTGCCCAGCTCTAGCAAGTCAAACCATGGACTAACGGGAAAGATGATGAATGGCTCTTCAAGGGCCAAAGGTGACAAGAAAGCAGTTGGAAATCACAGACCACCGGGAGCATACTTGAAGTTCAAAGGAAGTTTGCGTTTATCTCCAGAGAGCCCCTGATCAACACCCCTCCCTGGATGTGCTGGGCCACCCATGGTGGCAGGCTCGGCAATGTTCAGTGGATTCACTGCTATTGTGTGAAATGCTGCCTCCTTGCCAAACGGCGCCCCTCCTCTGCTAAAAGCGCAATCCTTCGATGACCCACTCCAGGGCGCGGCATTGCAAGCAGTGGCCCATCCACCAGGATGAACTGGATGAAAGCCCTACAGCATGGGAGGATCTCTTCTGGGAGGGGTGTAGGGGCACCTACCTCTGCAGCGAGGTGCTCTGTCCCCCTCCAGTGGCAGACACCTTCAGGAATCAACTATTAGGCTTCGCTTGCCCAGATCACCCAGGCACAGCCATCTCACGCTTTCCATAGTAGAACGTGGGCATTTGTGGCCATCGGGAAGTGCCACACGTCATAGCCATGGTGGGTTCCGAAGCCACCAAGGCATTGTACCAAGAAAGTCTTTAGCAAGAAAGGTGCCCTGGCACGTGGTCCAGTAGCCTGTGGGAGACCTCAGCCAACCAGAGCCTGATCCCGTACAGATTTTGACATCAGCAAGGGCATACAGACCTTCATGGCTCCTATATTCACTTTAAAAGAATAGTTTTTTACTTCTGCTTCTTCTCTGCCCAAGACACTCTTGCTAGAAATGGAGGAAGGAAATCCCCAGTGTCTCTGTATACGGAACCATACATTTGGTCTTGCATTTGCCATGCCTGCAATTTCCTTGTGGAGCTGTAATTGAGCAGGGACATGGACTGGTTGTCTGCAAACCTACCTGCCCCTGCAGTACATGTATCTCCACGGAGATCATCCCAGCTCTTGTGGAAGACCCCAAGAGAGCCCAGTGCAACAGGGAACCACCCAGATTGTGGCATGGAGATGCTCAGGAGATTTTCCTAGAGCAGTTGCTGGTAGGGTGGTAACACAGCACAAGAAGACATGGACCCAATTTCCCTGCAGACCAGATAACCTTCAGGCAGCAAGAACATCCTCCAGCCTGGGCATGAATTTGGCACAGAGAGAATGAAGGTGAGAGGTCTGGGAAGATGAAGGAGCCTGACAGGCTGGCATGTCTAGTGATTTTCCTCTGTGCAATGACAAGAAGAAAACACGTCCACACCCTCATGACTGATTTTAACACCAAGATATTGTACATTAGCTGCAACAGGAGCACACGCTGGGGAAGAGAGTTACAACCAAGCCACAGCCCAAGTCTCCAGCAGCTATTTGCTCCCTCCAGGAAGGTACTCTGCAACCAAAACCTGTCTCTGTCAGGTTTGCTCAGGCTGTTGAGTAGGATGAGGGTTTAATACCAGTCAGTCAGTGGTGAACTGTTAGGGCAGACTGAGCTGGACAAGGGCATGGAGAATTTGTTGGACCTACTGTGACCTCTGCTGGCTTGGTCTGAAATTGGTGTGCTGGTTGGCCTTGTCTCACCAGAGTGTGGTGGGAGTTCGTCCTCCTGCTGTAAGGTTCTCCAGAGCTTCCACACTGTAGTTCCTGGGGATCACTGCCTCCAGCAATGTCTTTGCTCTCACTCCTGATGTAAACGTAATGCAACACCCTTGACACCTTCAGAAAGAAAACAGGCCTCTAATCCTCATGACAGCATCCTTCTGTGATCTCTGGGCACCCCAAGTTTAAGTTGTGATCTCCCCAGAAAACTAGGTGGGGCCAGGGAGTGCTACATTGAGACAGCAGGCTTCCATGGGGCAATGATGTTCTTCTGCTCCATGTGGACTGGTGGTTTATGGGCTCCCACCGCAGGCCTTCCCCATCCTGCTACTAGTGCAGCCATTATTAGGGTGTGCTACAGAAGGGACCCTCTTGTGAAGGATGAAAATGATGCTCTGAGTGACTGTGACCATGAGAGGCCATGACAAGTACGTGCTTGGGTCTCCTATAGATGAGCCTTGGAAAGGACACCCCAGTGAGGTGAGAAGGACAGCTCACTCCCTTCAGAGCTGCTATCTCAGAGTCTTGATCCATTTTTCTCCAAAAACAAAGGTGATTTAAAAGTTTCTGGCCTTTCCTAAGCCTGGCTGCTTGTTCCTGAATCCATGCTGCAATGTTCTGCCTTCTCAGGGGCATACTGATGACAATTCTTCCTCAGCAGCAAAGCTGCTTAGGAAGCTCCTGCCCTACCCTTGTGTTCCTGACCCTGCACAGCAATTTGTCCTTCCTCTTGTTCCTCACCCCCTGTGGTGCCACTACATCAATGTACATGACCACAGCGACAGCTCATTCATTGAAATGGTTTGGGTTTAAAAAAAAAAGCTTCTAAAATTAAAGCAAGTTTTGTGCCCCTTTGTAACCCTCTCTTTGATCCAGCTTGCAGACGACAGCAGAAGCACAACCGAAGGCACAGTCAACCTCAGCACAGGGGACAGAAACCTCTGCCCATCTTTGCTGCCAGGCAAACTGCAGCTCTGAACTGCGCCACTGGGGTTTTGGGATCCCAGAAGAAGGTGTTGCATTGCTTCTCTTTAGATCAAGGGTTTGATCTTGCCTATGCACAGAGAGCAGGAAGCTTTCTGTTTTAAAGGAAATCTGAGCTTTCAGTTTAATCCTGTGCTTTTAGGAATGCCTGGATCTTAATCCAAGCCTGGAGTTTGGACTGTTTTAAATGGATGTTGTGTGACATTTCAGAGCTAGCTGCATTTAATTGGTGACCTAGAGTCTGTTCCCACTGCTTTCTATGAAGATTTAGACGATAATTTGATGAGAAACACCAAAACACATTTACCCACAAACCCCTCTCCAGCCTTTACATATAAAAAGAAGTATGGACAGAGAGAGAGAGGCAAAATTATTTCAAACCAGTAGGGTGCTGAACCTCACTTTGAAAATAAAAACCAGAGACTTATTGGTAGTGACACATTAAAGTGTCACAAGTTATTCCCATAAAAGATACTGCAGAACTAGTTTTGCTTTGTGCTTTTTCCCCTGCAAGTTACCTCATCTACAACAACACAAATGTTTCATGTAGCAGAACTTTTTCAGTAATTTAACATTTCAAGCTCAATTCCTCCTGCAGCACCAAACAAGACTGAACGCTCATACAGCTTCAGAGTTTTGCAGTCATCCGACCTCTTTTGTAATCCAAATACTCTTCATCACAGCGAGCACACCTTCCTCTGGGCTGTTTATTCCTGATAAACACGGGACAGATTCTTACCAATGCTGCAATATGTACTGAACAAACATTGTATTGTGATCTAAAAATAAAACCTGGTGAAATGAAAAACTGAGACATTTAAAACCCTCTAGAAGACATTCCTGGGTTATGGGAATGTCTTTCGAAAAGCCAAGACATGCAGACAAATGACACAACACATCCTTATCAGACAACCTTTGTCCCAACCCATCAGACTGCTTCTCTCCCATATGATGTATAGTATGGACTTGTGGACTTGACCTAATTGTGATGCTTTAGTAAGAGCCTAGCCTTTCTTTAGCAAAGGGGATTGTCCACATAGACAAGGGGAAGTGATTGGTACACCTCCAGATAACTAACAGTGTCACTGAAGAAAATATTGACAGCACTGAATAAACAATGGTGAAAACCACTAGGCAGAAGGTTTCATTATTACCCTTACTATCACATTTGGGTTGCAAAACCACCTAGAAGATTCCAAATCCCATATTTAGGCCCAGTGTGCAAGGCTGACATACATTTGCCAAAAGCTCAGATCTGCTCCAAGCAACACATGAACTGAGACAGGCAAATAAATGAAGAGCATAGAGAGGGGCAAGGTGATGACACAGGGAGTTCCCAAATATGTCCCCAACCCCAGGAGCAGCTGAATTTTCCAGGACTGAAATAAAACTTGTACCATCAAGAGAGCTATGATGATTGCGACTGTGAGAAAAACTATCCTGCAATATCAGCCTTGACCTCACTGAAGCAAAACCCTCTTAGTCCCTGAGGCAGGGTGGAGTGAAGCAAGATAACTTAAGGAAAAAGAGACTCAAACACTCCCAAAACAAGAGGCTCAATAACAAGAGAAGAGTGACTGAGCAGGAAGGCAGTTGCGGACCCTGCCGTGGGCTGCAGGCTGAATCCCCAAAGCTGGAAAGTTCCTTTCAGTGTCCATATAAATACTTTTGTAAGTTATTTTTAAGTGTGTGTTTTGAAACTGAAGTATATTTAGACTAGTTAAATGAAAATGTGGTTTAAAGGAAGCTGCTTCTTTAGAAATTTCCCACACTGGGGAGTCTGCTCAGCCGTGCTCGGTCCATGCCAGGGCTGCCCAGTCCTGCTGGCAGCTTTGCAGGCCAGCGCCATGCGGCAGCAGTGGCACTGTGGGGCAGAAGCAAGGCCATCTCTCTCACTGGGGACAAGACAGCCGTGCACCCTTGTTGGCACAGGAACGCTGGCAGCCCACACAACGCTTACATGTTGCTTTTTGATCCTGGCATGCCAGGAGTGGGGTAAGATGTGGTGCAACACATGAGAGAGGGGAAGCGGGAAGGAGGAAATCATGGACCTAGGGAAGGCAAGCTTCCTGTGAGCCATGGCCAAGTGACTTTCCCAGGGCGCAGCAGGGGTCATGACAATAGTCTCTTCCCAATGCAGCACAAATCTGGGGTACTCATCACGTGTGGTCTGATCCCAGAGCACTTGCCACAGAATCAGGATGTTGTTTTGGCCAGGTTCCAACCTGGCTTGAGTGGCCAGCACCCTTTTCACAGAAGCCAAAGATCAAAAAAGTTCATGAGATGGACAGCATAGTCCCTCTGCCTGGTTGGTGGAGACTGGCTGCCTAGGACCACAGCATGCCATGTTCCACCTCTCTGTTTCCCTGAGGGAGCTTCAATGGGCTGCAAACTTATTTTTCCTTGCACATCCCAAGCCATTCTGCAGTACACATGGACAGCTTTCTGTCTCACCCCAGAGAGAACTGCTCTGCAACAGGTGGTAAAGTCCTCCTACCTGTGCTTAAGGCTGAAGCAGGAACACAATTATTTATGCACTAGTTCACATTAAATAATGCTGGGAGTGACATCATGTAGAAAAACGCTTTTTCTTCCATTTTTTTCTTGCATTATCTGTCATCTCATGAGTAGAATTCTTACAAGCTTTCCTGTGGATTTCAGCTGGCTGGGTTGATTTAGGAAAAACCTTTTGAAGCTTTTGCACTCCTGCCTGCACAGTTGGATGACTTTTCAAGGGAGTTCTGGGAAGTGCACATCCAAGAAAACCTTTCCAGGACTCTGATTTTCTTTTCCAGCTTTTATAGATAGTCCAGCTGGAACTGCAGCATCATGTATGCTATAGTTTAGAAATCTGACCTAATTCCTTTAATCCTCACTAGCCATGGGAGCTCTCAGAGGGCTCAGAAACTGTGCACAGCCTCACCAGGTCACTTGCAACACAGGCTTTAAAGAAAAACTTTCATCCCAAAGTAAAAACATCCTTTGATGGATACAAAATTAACCTAAAATGGGGGGCAGGGGAGACTTTAGGCTTAAGCAATGGCAGAAGTATTATAAGTCTTGTTTCTTCTGCAGATAAATGGACGATAAACTCTCTGAGATGCAGCCTCCATCACCCATGAGAGATCTCTTCAGGGGAATTCCAGAAAACAGAGCAAGAAATGTATTTGCTAAATACAAATACAGGATTAACAGCAACTGCCCCAATGGAAAGACCCCAATCAAGCTGCTGCAATGAAATAAAAAGCTTGCAGTAAGTCCCAGATTCCCTCTTTTCTGTGCTGTGTATCCCCAGTGCTGGAGAGGCAGTGGTCCCCAGCTGATAGGCTGCC
The DNA here is from genome assembly GCA_013397775.1 of Eulacestoma nigropectus. Classification (NCBI taxonomy): domain Eukaryota; kingdom Metazoa; phylum Chordata; class Aves; order Passeriformes; genus Eulacestoma; species Eulacestoma nigropectus. The sequence goes on from VZTE01004276.1 coordinate 3,649,242, forward strand.
ATCCGCAGAAAGGCTGCCGGGGTGGGGTGAGATCGCCAAAGTGTTATTAAATCCCAAATAAAAGCAACGTTGCTTCTTTCTGCCTCTCTCCCACTGCTATCCTTAGAGGGCCAGAAGTCACCTCTCTGAACACCATTTCTCTTCCCAAAGTCATCAGTCAAGCCTTTTGATGTTCCTTTTATTTTTCCCCTCACATACAAGAGCTTCTTTTTTTTCTCTCTTTTTCCCGAGGGCTTACTCCTTGCGATAGGAAAAGGCTGAGAAAAAGAAGGCTGAGAAAAAGAAGGCTGAGAAACCCATTTCTAGGTGCCCTTTTCTCAGTATAAGCAGAGGTTTTTATAAACCATATTCACGGTCTGTTTGGAGTCTGTTTTCTTCTTACAATGATAGGTGCCATTTAAAAAGAGGAACAGACCTGCTCTCCCTCTAGTCAAAGCCAATGACAACATTTCTTATCCTAAATCACCCTCATCTTTTCCTTTTCTCATAGAAGTGCTTTTCCCAGGCTCCCAGCCTTTCTCAATAGCAGTGTCCCAACCCCCTCTGTTTCTTTTTTACCAGAGCTGGATACTATATTCCCTTCCCATGAGAAAATGCCACTATAATATTTGCTGGTTCTTCTTTTTTTTCCTCTTCCACCCCACTCCTGTTTTTGTTTCCTTTTGACCCCAGTGACACACTGGGAAGAGCTTTCCATCCAGCCATGCCCACTGATACTGAGCCTCCTGGCCAAGCAACGACAGCTGATTTAAAACACAGTCCTCTGAACTAATGGTTTGACCAGTCCCTTGTTGTGCACCTTCCCCCAGACTGGTTTGCTTCTCTGGGCCTCAGGATCCAGATGTTCCCACCGCCCTCCTCACGCCTCCTTCGGAGCAGAGATAATACTGTCCCAGAGAGGAAACCTCTGGGCCTCATCAGCAATGCTGAAAATGCATTTTGAATGCAGCCTTCATCACAAAGTATCCCGACAGCAGCAACATATTCATCTCATTGCTTTGATCAAGCCACTCAAGAATATCAAGTACACAAATAAGACATTTGCTGAGATCAGCTATGAAAATTTAAGAGTTCGTCACTGCCTGCCCTGTAACAAAATTCCCATTCCTAATCTGCACAGGGAAACTTTTACAGAATAACTGGAGTTTTGTTTTGCTTGTTTTTAGGCAATGGGAATTTTGGTTTTGTTTCCCAGGATTCACACGCAGCCAAAGGGCTTTTCTGAAACAAAACCATTACAACCTACAAAAAGACAGGCCCAAAGGGCATTCTGACTGCACAAAAGCAGAAATATTATACTAATAGTAATAATTTGAATCATGAGAACATTCAGGGTGAGACGGCTGAACAGAAAGAAAGGTGAGTTTGGGAAAGACATATAGCCCCTGCTGCTGCTGCAGAGCTGATGCTTCTTTTGGACCCCTGGTGTCAGGAGAAAACCACCCCAGATACATGTCACAGCATCACTGTAGGTGTTCATACACATGTACCTGTGCAACGTCACCATTTGGCTGCAGTGAAGAGGAACCCCAGTATTCCCATGCATGGCTGGACTTTGCAGAGGCGGCAAGCCTGTGGGGCCAGCCGGGCATGCAATTTTCCCCACCTCCTTCTTTTTCAAAGGGTCCTTTCTTATCATCCCCCCCCCCCACCCAACCTCCCCATTTCCACATCTTACCGGCATTCAAGGCAAATATTTCTCCCAGACTCTTTGGTCTGGTGTGTCCCCCCTGGCTTTTAGGAGGCCCCTTTATCAGGCAAGATCACGGCGAGCCAGGCAAACATTACCTCAGGGGCACCGTGAATCGGGGCTGGGGGCGTGAATAGGCCCCACACATTCTCTCCAGCCTCTTGCCTTTCCTATAGCAACCAAGTTGGGAGGAGGCAGGTCACACAGCCCCTCCGTTGTGTGGAGAGCCCTGCTGGGGCCGGGGGGGCAGCCATTTGGTGGGAGAGGGTCACAGGGGGACGGGATTTGGAACAGGGGGCACGGGGGCAGCACTCAGCCCTGTGCAAATATGGCAGGGTGTGCCCTGGCTTCCTGCTCGGGTCCTGGCCCATGGCTGTGTCCCACCTGCTTGTGGGTGCCTGGCTCTCTCCTCCCTGTTAAACAGTCATCTTTTCCAGTGTGAAAGTGGAGCTGCTCGTCTCCATCTTGGTCTTTTCTGCCCTTCAGAGAGGAAAAAGGAAAATAGCATAACAAAAAATCCTCTGTGTCAGCCACAGATCCCAAAGGAGAGCACCAGGCAAAAGTGAGGGAAGGAGCAGGAGGAGCCTGGCAGGTCATTCCACAAGCAGAGGTTCCTCCAGGAGTCTTAGAGAGGGACCCTCTGCCAGCAGACCCACCACACTGTGTGCAGGGCAGGAGCCACTGCTCAGGAGGGTCTCTTCAAGGCAGCATTCCAGACCAAGGGATTGTGCCTGCCTCTCCACACCAAGCCCCACATCTCCCTGACAGACTTCTCTGGGAAGCTCCTCAGCCTTGGCACATACAGCAGCACCAAGGTGGGAGACATTTTTCTGTGCCACTTGGATTTTGTATGGCAGTTCCCAGGGGCTGGCATCAGCTGTTCCTCTCACCAAATCTCAAAGCAATGTGGACCTCACTTCAGTAGTCCCCTCATCCCTCACCAGGTGTGAACACCAGCTCCCTCACGGCACCCAGGTTTTCCACAGCCTGTGCATTCACTCTCCTGTTCATTTCCTCACCACAGGGTTCTGTGCAGTTTCTTCCCAGGGGAATTTGCAGTGCACAGATCATGCAGTGCTTAGCTAAAGATACCAGAGGGCCATCTGTCCTCTCACTTCTGACCTCCCAGAGGTCACCCCTCTCTTGGCATACTTCCCACTGTGAGTGTGGAGATAGGGTCTAAACACAGCTGCACAAAAGGACCAGATCTCACCCAGCCTCATGAAACTCCATGTCTGTGTGCCCTCAGGGACAGCAGACAAGGCACACACCCAGGCACCAATGGCGTGACCAGAGACAGCACTGATCAACAGCCTGGGAATGTGAGGCAATACGCTTTTTCACAGGGAAAAGGGAAGACGATGACATTTTGGCTCTGTAAAGCTTTCCCTTGCAAAATATTTATGATTTGATGTGAAAAGGAGAGTCGTGGACAAAACTCTACGGGCAACAGCAGCCTCCCTGTGGCTCCACACATAAGGAACCAGCACAGCTGTGCTGAGTCAAAGTGAGCATCAATCTAGCCAAGTGCTCTGTCTCCAATGCTGGCTGATAGATGCCTGAGGGAGGAGAAGAGCAGGCCAACAAAGAGAGGCAAAGTGATATTGTCTCTGCATGCTCTTCCAGGCTCATTGTAGTTCAGGACTTCCTGAGACGGAGGCTGCTTTCATAACTAAGAATCCTTGAGGGACATTTACTCCTTGTGTCTGACTAATCACCATCAGGAGTCACAGATCTGTAGCACTCACTGCATCCTGATGCTTACCCAAGGGTTGTATGAAGGACTAACCCTCTTTGCTTTTGTACTGTACATGATACTGCCTTCCCCTGGCATCTTAAATAAACAAAAAAATAACATTAAGTAGGTAATTTTTCTTCTTGGAAGCATGATGGTGTCTGGGATGCCAGACCAGATCCTTTGACCCCAGACTTCTGGCAAGATGCTGGATACACCCACCCAAGTAATAGGATGCACAGGCACATGAGCTCAGTCCAGTGGCTTTTCCATCATGCCCAGGTGTAGCAGGGCTTGTTGTCTTTCCATGCCAGAGACACAGCTCCTGGGCTTGATATTGTGCTTAGCTGCTTGGGACAGCTCCTGCTTCTGACAGGGAGCTCTTCCAGGAACTGCTGCAGCATACAATGGCACCACAAATTCAGCAACATTTGTCTCACTTTTAAGCTGCTCTCCTATTTTATGTTCTGCAGCCCTCCCCCAGGAGCCCTTTCAGTCACTGACATGGCATACCTCTCACAGAGGATGGCCATGGATAGATGCAGTCCCTTCCTTAGGCTCAGCTTAACCCATCAGAGAGCTCCCAAGCCATCACAGAGCTCCCAAATCTAAAAACAGAGATACTGAATAGGACTTTGTCTTCCAGGAGAGAAAGTAGGATAGATTGTAGAAGTGTAGGCATGAAAGGGACCCTGCTCAGGTTCACCAGCACTATCCGAGAGACACTAGGCTAAGCCCCTCTGAAAACATCACAGGAAGGATCTCCCATTGTACCCTTAGATTGTTTGCCCATTCATTAACCAGCCCAACAGTTAGAAAGTTTTTCCCTGTATCATACCTCAAATATTCCTGGACACTTATGCGTGCTAAGCCTCATACCAGTTGGAGCTTTTCCAAGACCTGTGGTTTTACTCCTAAGTATAGAGGGAAACTGTCAATTTGAATTCTCATATGTTTCCAAAATGAGTGTGTTGTGGTTATTTTACTAACATTTTTTTATGTCACAGTAGCAGCCATGAGGCACTATGAATTGTACAGATGGTGAGGAAAGAATGGTCTTCCCAAAATCCGACATGATTCACGGAGAATTAGGATGCTGACGAAAGGTGGGTAGCAGGGAGCAGTAGGCCAGGAAAGTGATAGTGACAGTGACTAATATCCTGAAATCCAGGAGCAATTTGGGCTCTCCTACCCACGCCCGAGACCCTCCGACACTCTTGTGGTTTCACAGTCACATATTCCACTTTCTAAAAAAGCTTTTGCTCTCCCCCAAAGTTTGTGCAAGGCCCACCCAAACAACGGAAGAAACTCACTGACCAAACAAAAACTGATTGCGCCCAAAGTGCTGACACACGCACCGCACGACCCAGCCAGGAGCCAAGCATGAATGTTCTCCTCTGCTCTTGGGAACGTCACAGCTCAGCAAGGCGATGGAAATAACTATGCGAGAGAAGTGCATTTTTAAGTGGATAGTGCCCCTTCAACAAGTTGCTACCAGATGTTATACCAACCATGAGACACAATAGGGCATAGTAATACCCTCCAACATCACCCTGACCCACTCCAGAGCTGGGCACTGCCTCAATGTAGGATTATTGCCCCGTGCATCCAAGCTCAGGCCACATGGGACCATGGGGAAGAGTTCCTGCTGGTTCCCAACCCCTAGGGAAGCTGGAAATCAACACTGAGAAGGGCTAACCACCACCATGGCATAGACAGCCCCAGCATGCAGAGCCACTCACATTCCTTCTCCCTGACTCCAGGGCAGAAAACCAGGCACTGCCTGACAATTGACTCTGTTATCTGAGTTTAGGATATTGGCCAACTTGGTGGATTTGGTGCATTGGCCATGCTGCAGGCAGGGCTGGCAGTTCACAGTGCAGCAGGGAGAATGTGCTGCTAAAAGGGCACCAGCCTCAGCCACTGAGGGCTCTTGCCACACTCTTTCCACCAAAAAGCCCTGCCCTTGAAGAAGGATCCTGGTGGGGAAGGCAACTCCCAGCACTGGCCAAAAGGATCTACTGGCAGGCTCTTTGTCTCCGCAAAGCTCAAAGACTCAGCAAGGGAAGTTACCAGGAATCCTGAATTGTCAGATGATGCTCCATCCTAACACAGAGGTAGTACCAATCACAACTTTTGCCCTGAGCCACACACAGTCTTTGCCTGTTCCTATTGTTCTCAGTTTTTGTCTCTTCACCAGGTATTCCCACAGAAGAGAAAACATGAATTTGGGATTAAAGCACTGGGCTCAGGTCTCCCTCCTCTGCATGCAGCAGGCAAACCCCTCCGTGCCTCAGTCCCCCCTCCAGGACCCAAGGCTGATAGGTCCCTGCCCCTTTTTCCTGGGGTGGTGGGAAAAAAAAATCCCATCTGCTGAGGGCTGTGTAGGCATCAGCCCCCATGCTTCCTGATGGGGACCAGGCTAACACGTAGCTTGTGCGTCATGATTGCAGTTTATTTAAAATCAAAGACAAGCAGGAGAATAGCAGGGATGCGTTGGCTAAAGGCCACTTATCCTGCCACCCCCATGTGTGCCAAGTCTCCATTTGAGGCATCTGTGCCTCCCCAGGGACACATCCTCTGCTCCTGGACTGTGGGCAGAGCATCTCTTTCCAGCTGCCTCCTGCCCCCCAGGCCTGCAATTGCTTGTGAACGAAAAGGAGCTATTATTGATACTTCTTTTAAAACCCATTTCTGAGAAAAGAGAGGAAAAAAAATCCATGTTAACAGGAGCCTTCAGCAAGGCACCCACCTTTGTCTTCCTGCCTCATTGCCACCCACCCAAATCAGCAAGAGCAGTGGGTGGCATTTACAGAATATCTCCCTGCTGAGAAGCAAAAGCACTAGGAAGGTGGCCCAGCTACCAGAGTGGGAAATGCAGCGGTCTGAAAGCACTTGGCCTCAAATCGAAGTGGTTTATTTCTGGTAACTCAGCCACAGCAGCTTCCAGTAACTCATTGAGCTCCTTTCCGCTCAAGAGACTGACTTCCAAGGGCCATCTTAGCTAGTGTTCTAGTCTGGCTTCCCTTAAAGCGTGCTGGTGGTAGGCTGAACTCCATGAGGGAGCTGAGGGTGACCAAGATCCCATTGGGGGACACTAGAGATCTCCTAACAGAACCCACAAGGCACTTTTACACCATGAGTATTGACAAGCCAACCTCATATGGTCTGGCCAGCATCCATGTGTTTGGAGAACAAGGGAGCAGGATGACTTATGAATACTTCCAGTTCCTGTCATGCCCAAGATCTGCCTTATCCAGGTAGGAACTCCCAAAGACCTGCTCTGGACAGGTTGCTCACATCACCTCACTCCCACCAAGCCCAAGATAGGGCAGTGTTAGCTGACACAGAAGCTGTGGCTTCTCCTTACATCTGCTCTAGACCTAATGATGTATGGCGTTTGCACTGTCCCATGGGGAAGCTGGGATGTTGCCTGAAAGACATCTCTTGGAGAAGCTGCAAGAACAAAACCACAGCACATCAAAGCCAAGCCTTGCCCAGAGCTGTTGTACATCCAGATCCAGTGACTTCATGCCATAAGAATGCCACCAGAGCTGCACCAACATGAAGTGAAGCTGAAGAAGGCATGGTCCAGCCAGCTACCACAAACCACGCTCTTGCCATGCCAGATGCCGTCACTGATTGTTACCCTGCTTGTCACCAAACAGAAACAGGAGGTCTCATCTATCATGGTGCCTGCCTCCTGGCCCCAATGTAAAACAGTAGCAGGGTCACAGAGCATCAGCTTCAGCAAAACATAACCTCTGCTCCCCAGAGCACCCCTTGCTCTCTCTGGAGTTTCTCCTGACTGCGTGTGCCCAGCTACCTACCATTGCCGCAGCTGGGCACTCAGCCCTGAGAACCTGACCCTGGCCAAAGCCTCTCCAGTTCCTGGCTCCAATGGCTAAACAGCACCACCTGGGGCACTTTATAAAGCAATTGGCCAATGCTCTTCTTGGTCATTAAAAATATTTCATGTTTTGCACTTAATTATTCACAGGTTTCAAGGGTTGCAAAATCACCCCTTTTATCTGCCTGGAGTTTGGCCTCTTTGCATTTCAGCCTGTGCCCCATTCATCTGACACTGAAAGCTGTGATACACCAGAGCCTCTCTACATCTTCCCGCAACATTTATTCCACTATTGCACTGCCTTTATTTCCTTTTCAAGCTACCAGGCAGACCACAGTGCTCCCTTGCTTGAGGCCATGCACTTGCTACAGGAAATTGCTCCCTGTTTTGCCTCCTGTCCTGTCATTTTGTGGGGCAGAGCTGGCCATGCAGCACAGAGATGGGGAATGATGGAGAAGCAAGGAAAGACAAAACCTCTGCCCATGGAAACCACACCCGATGAGTACACATAGCCTGGCCTCAGCAGGATCCCCCTGTGTGAACAGGCACGCACACGCAAACACAGCAGCAATGCACACACAGACCCAAGCACCACGTCCAACACCAGCACGCTGGTTCCAGAGCACAGCTCAAGGGATCTGCCCCTGAACTCCCAGACGCGGCTTCCCATTCATCCCCTCTCCCAGGGACTACCCAATGCACTTGTTCATCTTCCAACACAAAAGTAAGGGCGGGAGCATCAAGGAAGCTGTCCCAGCAGATCCCACTTCTCATTTGGGTAGGCAAGCACTGCCAGTTTCCTGAGGTCAGCCAGGGGCTGTTGCTAGCACAGGGAGGAGGGATCTCATTCCCAGCTGATGTGGAAATGATGGGGATCAGCTGAGAGCCCATTTCCACTCCCTCTGCTGCTTTAGGCTGTGATCTGGCCTTTCTTTAGTCACTTTAATGACTGAGCATATCTGAATTTCCTGCCAAGTTTCAATCACAGGGATGGAGAGAGAGAGAGAGAAATACATGCAATAAAGGGGAAAGGCAAGCGAGGCAAAGGGAGGGAGAGATATGTTCTCTTCAGCACGTCAGCTTGGGAGAGAAGGTCCTGAGGAAATGAAGGCGAGCAAAGCAATATATGCTAGCAATGTATGGCCTTTCCCTCAGGCCACTCAAAGACTAAAGCTGGGCAGGGAGGTGAGGTGCTGCAGTAAGGGAAAAACACAGTCAAAGAGCAAAGAACCCCAGTAGAGAAGGAAGAGAAAGAGAGGGAAAAGGTGAATAAGGATTACCCCTAGTAATCAGGAGTATGTAGGAGCCTTCAGTCTCTAGACAAGCAAATTAGTGAGGATTAACAGCCAGTAGAGAACAGCTGGCCAGAGCAGCTTGGATGCAGTGCAGCCTTGCAAAGAGCTTGCTGATCACTAAAGTTCATAAACACAAGAGCCGTGAGGTGCCTCCAAGTACCACTGGCCCTCTCTCTGGGAAGTCCAGCCACTACAGCACTCGACGCTAATACATGATGTTTTCCAGAAAAGGTATGTTCCCATCCTGTTTGTGCCTCTGCCTCACCACTCCACAAAGGAAAATGCCAGCAGAGATGTGGCCATGCTCTGTGTGCCCCAACAGGGCAACAAGGCCAGGGGCATTGGTCCTTTTGGTTCGTTGTCTGTTGCTCACCCTAATCCAGGATGTCCCCTCTGTCTGCCAGTGGCTATGGGTGAGGCTGGCTAAGGCTTCTCAGTAAGGAATCCAAAGTTTCTTCTGCTCATGCCTTTCCACTTCTCTGATCCACTCACACCACTGCTTCCACCCCACTCGGTTTGGACTCTGGACAAATGAGCCTTGAACTTGTCCTGTCCTTCTTCAGTGACCAAATTGTCCCAGGGATATGCTGGAAGTGCTCTCCCAGGTCAGTTTTGTTTGTCACTGTGGTGTTTGCCAAGCCAGGACTCACGTGCAACCCAGCCTGGGCTTCTACAATTCACCTGCCTTCCCTGTGGGGCCCCACACCTCTGGCCTTCTGCAGCCCTAGCACCTACCTAAAGGAGAGCAGGAAAAGCTTTTTCTTGGCTTTGGAGAGGAGGAAAAGACAGAGAAGATGGTAAAAAGAGAAGAGCTGATGGTACCTGCAGTGTCTTCTCTCTATGCAGACTTGGTTCCTTCTGTCCTCAGTTCTGCAAATAGCAACACTATGCATTGGTATTACTGCCGATGTTTTAATTATTGTTACTAATAACACAACTGATATCAACAACCAGTGCTTTCTGAGGAGTGGAGAAAAGCCTTACAGCAGATGCAGAGGAGAATGAAGTCAAGGAGATGAACTTGGGTGGATATCCCACACCTGCACTCCCTGCACCACACTCCGCCCCTACGCCGTTGCTCTCCCTCACCCTATGGCCCAGTTGGTATTTCCCAAAGAGCGCTGTGGCATCAGAACAGAGTCAGTGTCCTGGGCTTCCTCTCAGCCTGCTGGGAGTCACCACACTTAGTCTCACTTCGCAGCCGTGCTGAGCTGGCTTGGAAATCACTGTGAGTAGCCAAGGAGAGGAAATTAATTCTGAGGCCACTTTACCACGAAGCCTCAGAAGCTAATCAGGGAATTTTATTAAAAAATAATAACGGCGATAAAAAGAGAAAAAAGTAAGCTGCCTTGGAAGCCATTCAACTGTGATCTGCTGGGAGCACGGGAGGCCTTTCCAAATGCAAACACAAGCGAGCCTCCTCAGGGCCAAACGGCGCTCAGGGCAGCAGGTTGCAGTTATCAGTCCTGCCAAGGTCCAGCGCCAGATCATTTCTGATCAAAACCAGCCCCTGCTGGGAATGGAACACGTCCCCTCACCACTTTTTGCCAGGATCAGTTCCTGCCTGGACAGCAATGAATGAAAGTGTTTCACAGAAGCTGGTGGTGCTTCTTCCCAGAAGTTTTCCTCTCTGAAGCCAGGGAATCCCCAGTGACATGCCTGAGGCTTACCCAAGTCCTGCTCTGTGGGCAGCCAGAGCTCTTCCAGCACCTGGTGATGTGGCGAGACCAAGATCATCTCAAAAGTCTTTTATTTTTTAATGTTTAACAAGTGTTTACAAACAAAGCATTGCTCAGAGGCTCAGGGAGCGCACCTAGGGTGCACTCCGCTTGTTATCACAGAAATCAGATGGGGCAGGGTTGGCTGTCCTTAGAGGTACTTGCACCTCGTAATTGTATTTCCTAAACTCCCTCCCTGGTACTCCCTTCACCACCACTGCCAGGAAGGGTGAGAAGATGGGAAAGTACCACCTATTTTTTTCTAGTCCATTCTCCAGTTGGGAGCCAAAGTGCGATTGAAACCCATTCAACCAGGGAGCAGCCAGGCCTTTCCTGGGGATAAGGTTCCATGGACTCAGAAATGCTGCCTGAAGCCCAGCCTTTTCATCTGTGTTATGCCTCTCCTCCCCACAGCTGTCCTGCTTCACCAGTGGATATCATGGCTCTCCTGCACTACTTACTAGTCTTCACCTATGTCTGACTTCAGCTGCTCTCTAGCAGTTCCCTATCGTCTTTTTGGCATCCTTCCACTCAGGTGAGCTTGTCAACTTGAAGGAAGGGCTTCACTGAGTTATCCTTCCCACTCTGGCACGTTCCCCCCAGGTCACAGCAGAAGGAATGCTCTGACATATCCCTCACATCTCTTCATACCACAGTACTTCATCCTTCAGATGCTCAGAGTTTGCATCTCTCACAGGATCTGTGTTGTTTCAGCAAAGCATGATGTGATGTTCTATTTTCCATGACACCTGGAGTACATCACCCCACCAGTGAAATCCTCCAGGTAGAAAAAGTCAATTCAGCATGCCCCAGTGTAGGGACAGTACCTCTAGCATCCTGTCCTCATGTGGATTCACCCTGCTTGTTCCCTCACTAGCAGCTCATGGACAAAATGGCTATTTCATGCAGGTGAAGCCCCTCTGGCAGAAGATCATCTCTAGGCAGGTTGATATACTGCTCCAGGAATAAGGGAGGCCCAGGTGAGAGGCAGAAGCTGAGGAGGGAACTGAGGCACAGAGGAGGAAAAGCCAGAGCAGGGAGCAGAGCCACCAGAGAAAGGAACACTGCCACGGACTGTGGGAGGCTGGGCCTTCATGGCTCAGTCTAATGCATGTCAGAGCATGGCTGCAGCTGGGCCATCATCGTTGTACTGGGTTTGACTGGGACATCCCAGATGAGGTGATGCTGTGGTCACTGGAGCTGGAAACCACTTTCCTGTGTCCAGTTAGTACATGTTGCCCTACACATTGACCCTCTGCATCCAGCAGAGAGCTCACCAGCAGCAGGGCCAGACTGGGTCCCAGGAGCTAAAGGCACCCTCCAAAGAGGTGCTCCTGTGCCTGGCCAGAGGGGGTTCATCAGCCTGAGTCACTCCTGAGACTAACAGCCACCAGCCCATCTCCCTGCAAACACAGCCAGTATTGGGGTAGAGGGCAGTGGCTCGCCACTTCAGGTCCCTCACACATAAACCTGGCTGCAAGCAGAAGAAAGGGGCAGGGAAACCTTCAGCTTAAGGAAATCACAAAGCACGTCTCTGCATCTCCTGTGCCAACTATCTCTGGATGGGATCAATTGGAAACCAAACATCCTGTACACACACAGCATATGGTATGGCAGGGACATGAGCTTATTGCCCACTTCCTCTTGAGCATGTCTGCATCTGCCCTCAGTCCCGCTCTCAGCACATAACAAGAGGTGCAAACAAACTGCCAGCTCATGCTGACCCCTTCATTTCCAGGTGGCCTCCAGGGAGCAGCTCCCCTCCCATTTCCATCCTTGGGGCATAGTGGAAGCAGGAGAAAGTGCTGCTCCTCTGCCCCGGCAAGAAAAGAAACCTGCAGCCCACACTGCTGCAAACCCAGGTGCCTTTCCAGGAGTTTTCTCCCCTCCAGGTAGCACCCACCGGGCTCAGCCCCCAGCACCTTGCCAGTGTGGCAAGGAATTGCTCCAGCAACTGGGCTCACCCTTCTCCACCCAGCCCAGGGTCCTGGAGAAACCCATGGAGTTACACGAGAAGGAGAGAGAACAGGCACTTAGGGCAAGGGAGTTAACAGACACTCAAAGCCAGAGACAAACCCCTCAGCTAAGGGAAACAGTCACCAGGGTCCCTTCAGCATGTCTTGACCACCATCTATGAGGCTTTCCCCTGCAGTCTCTGTTTTCCTTTGGGCCAGCCCCAGCATGAGTCCCTTGCTACTACTGTTATTTCCACCGTGTGGTCCATTACACAGATGGATGTCTTGGATGTAAAAAGCAGCTCTCATGGCTAAATTGACTGCACTGCCTTATGCTTCATCATGGCTGAGAGTTTTCATCTTGAGGGAGAAGTGACAGAGGTCACTTCACTGCCTCTGTTAGGTTAAATGTGAATCTCTCTGGGGCTCTCTTTGAAAATTAGTCATCTGGGAGCTGTGAATTGCCCCCAAGGAGGCAAAGGCAAGGCAGAGAAGGGCTGAGAAGGGAGCAGAAAGCTCACCCACAGACCTGGAGTGCATCTTAAGCACTGATATTGAATTAACCCCACCAGCAAGTTCTCCCTTCGCCCAAGGACACCCTCAAGAGGGAAAACATATGCATAAGTAAGTCCTGGAGGAGACACTGCACCAAAAGCCACAAGCTACTTCTTTGCCTGCAGCCTGAGGAGATATTTACACCTTCACTGAAAGCACACCAGGATTTTCCTTTCCTCTGCAGCCCACTCTGCCTGGCAGAAGGGGCCCAGGTAGGGAGGCTGAAGTAGCTGCCACAGCCACTCAAATTCTTTGTGCCACTCCACCCTGGTCCCAGGCTTCAGGAGATCATTATCAGTCACAGGCGACCCCTGGATTATCTCTCACCACCCTTCAGGCTCCTGACATTGCGCATTCATTACAAGCCTCCTCCCTTCTCAGGGGCAGCCTGGCTTTCCGGACCCCCCTGCAAGTTTGTCAGGGATGTCGGGACACAGAAGGGGTAGTGGAAGACATGACCAATAGCCCATGACGTGCTAATCCTGGGATTAGGCAGAGTTCAGAGGTTAATTGCAAAGGTGTGGAGAGGAAGAGAGAACAGGGACCATGGGTAGACTCAAAATGACTCCTCTTCCAAAGCAGCAAGCCTGGCCCCAGGTGGGCTGCAGTTTCTGAAAGACCATGTGAAGGAGGCAATACTCTGGGAAGATGTGATCTCCCACCTGCAGTCAGAAGGGCTGGTCTCCCCCAGTTCCTGACCCATCTCCAAGCCACTGAGTATCTCCTAAGCCCCAGGGCATCAAACTACCACTGTCTCCCCCACAGGGGGGGTGAGGAAACTAAACGCACTGGAGACTGTGCACAACTCTAATATAATCCAGGCTGTGCAGGAACATAAAATGGGAATGTGCAGGGCAGATATCTCAGGAGGAGGCGGCAGGATTTGCAAATCTTCCCACCCAGACTGATTTCTCAGACATCTCTGTGGCAGACGGAGGCATCCCGCAGGGAGATCTGAATGGGCTCACAAGCGGGAAGCAGCACAACACTTCAACCTCAATTCATTATCAGAAAACATCGCTGATTTGCTCCAGCACAACCCTACTAAGTGTGTTTTTTTTGGTTTCCAGGCCATAAGGTGGCTATCTCTGCAGAATACAGCTCTTGGATTAAGTAGCTTTACCCACCTGTGGAGAGCTGCCTGGGTGCCCAAGCGTGGCAGAGGCAGCCCTGTGCCACCCATTGAGCCCTGCTGATCGCAGGGGGAAGAGGGGGAGAGCAGAGGGCCCGTCCTCAAGGTCTCCAGACAGAAGCTCCTGAGGAGTCAGTGCTGCTGGCCCACCAACAGGTTCCTGACATGCCCCTCGCCCGCCCCATCGCTGCCATATCCCCAGGGCTTTCCTCTGGGATGTCATTAGTCAGAAACTGCAGCATATGACCACACATCTGGAAGGAATTAGATGACAAGAGCCTCTGCCAGCTGTCTTCATTTAGGTTTGTTCATACTTGGAAGCACTCTGCAGCGTGATCTGTAAAATAAAAAGTTGTGCTGATTGACACGAGCCAAGGGTTTCCTCTGAGGCGCTCCCTTCCCCCATCGTCTCTGCCCAGGACGACATTAGTACTTATTACATCCCAGAGGCTGGCTGCGTACTACGGAGGAGGTTGTGTAAAAATAATGATGGCACAGCTGTTAACCATTTTCTTTCTCCATGTCAGAGCATGGCCAATTCCAGCATGGACAGGGAGCCCACGGCAACGTCAACCCTAGCCGACGTTTGGACAGACCTAATGACACCACCAAGCATCACCACCTGAGGGGCATCCAATGGGTCTTCAGTACAGCCCTGCTTGGAAGCCAGGGCCTCTCCCTCAGGGCTTCCCCCAGTGCTGAGTGCTGCAGTATGGGCATCCCATGGGCTATGGAGCAGCTGGTTCCTTCCCTCTCCCTATTTCTGTATGTTGGGCTTCTCCAGCCTCCTTTCCAAACCCCAGCGACCCCTGAGCTCATGTGTTTTGTTCTGCTGTGAGAGGGAGGAGAGCCCCGTGCTGCAGTAGTCTGGGGGGCTAGCCTCCCTCCAGCACTTCCCACAGACCTCCACATACCAAATGGGGGCAGCTGGGCAGGCTGTGCTGCCTTCGCTTGTAAGGAAGGAGATGGGGAGAAGGACACCAGTGTTGTGGGACACATGGGGCACGGGGTAACATAACAGCCACCATCCTGGCAGCGTTGTACCAGTGGGGTTGGGCACGTTACCCCGACCACAGTGCAAACATTCCTCACCTGTGAGCTCTGTCTAAATATCCCGGACACCTGCAACACCACTGAGTTCAGGAAGGGCTGCAGAGCTCACTGGAGAAGCAGATGAGAAGCTTGGGAATCTCCTTTCTTCAGTCCACACAACAATTTCCCATCTTAAGCTGTTTTTGCAGGCTTGCCTCTGTGAGATTAACAAGGTCTGAGGTCAACCAAAGGAGGCTATCAGGAGAGTAGTGTCTAAGCTTCACTGGCTCTTCATGGATTTGTCAACAGACTTTGGATCAGCTGTTCCCAATCTAATAATCCAAGTCCCACACACGAAGCCAAGGGCTGCTGGGAAAACAGCTGATCTTTTTTAGGATCTCCCAGGGTTGGATCCTTCCCTCAAAAGATGAAGCAGAACAGGAACAGCCAACCCCTGACATTGACTCCTTCCCAAGAAACAGGATGCTGCTGTGGGGAGGTGTGATGCTGCCAGAGGATGTACTCCTGCAAGAGTGCCATGCATTCACACAGCCAGGTACAGCTTCCCTCAGCTTCTGTAGAACACGTGGGAGCCGCCCAAAAGCAGCACAAGGGGCTCACAACAGAGCCAGGGTGATTGTCTCGGCTGTGTGACAAATGATCTCCCAACGAGGCTGCCATTGCTGGGCCTCAGCCAAGGGATTGTGTTCCTAAGGACATGGCTTCAATTAATGTATTTTCTTCCCCATTTTGTTTAAAATCAGGGTTGAGCTGCTTCTAAACAGATGTGTTGGGGTAGCCAAAATATTTGCGCTTTTGCCAGCTGCTTGTTTGGCATCCATGCCTGGCTGATGCTAAAATATTCTTTCCTCCCACAGGCAGTGAGTGAGAAGCAGCTCAGGGGATGTGGTGGGCACCCTCCACTCAAATGCCCAGAGAATCACATTCAGACAGGTCCCTGCTGCCACAACGTCTTATCTGGAACCCAAAAATCTTCCATGTCAGCTATATGCTATGGAAGCACAGGAAATATGAAAGCAGTTTCTCCCCTGGGAAACTCAGATAAAGAGTGCCCAGCACTGGAAGGAGTGGGCATGAGGCCAGGGAAGGAGCATCCTTGTGGGGGAACAGCAAGCAAAGCCGTCCTGCACTCACTCTGCTAATCCTGCAGCCCACAACGAGAGCAACCAGGCAAGCAAACCCCCACGAAAGGGGTTCCATTGCCCCTTGTCAGAGTGTCACAGCCCCACACAGCCCCAGTAACCCACAGCTTTTTTATGCCCCCACTCAGCCAGGCAACAGTGTCAGGACTTGTCCATTCTGTGAGGGGAGATGGCTTTGGAGATACCCTGAACTGGAGGAAAACGTAAGGATGCACTTGAGAAAAAGACACCACACCAGGGGGTGCAGCAAGGCCAGCGCCTTCTGTCCCTGTGCTTACTGCAGGGGCAGAACCCACATAACACAGTAAAGTCCTCAGGGACTTCCACCCACTCGCGACATTCTCAGCCCTGGCTTTTCCAGGAATGTGCCTTTGGAGACGATTTCCAGCTGCCTGCAAGGAGGCTTCTCGGCACGCAAACCCTTGTGCTGGGCGCTGGGAAATCCCCCTGCTCTCAGGCAGGACCCGAGCGCTGTGATTCAGAGGCAGGTGGCCGGAGGGACAGTTTACGTGCGAGCGCTGATGGAGGCGTGCGGGCGCACGGCTGACACCGCTGTACGCCTTGGGAAGCAGCGTGCAGACACCCTGTGACCCAGAGCAGCTCCGCCAGCCCGGCGTCAGCCTCGGGCCGGGGAACGCGCCAGCGTCACAGACGCGGGGGAAACCTCTGCCTGTCTCGTCCTTCGCTTAGGAGGCGTACGGAATAGCATCGTGTAGCTCCCTCCTCCTTCCTCTCCGTGCAGACACAGACCTGTTCATGGTGGCAGAAAACCGCAGTCAGTTTCGGCGCTGGAAGTAGGGCTGTCTCCACAGACTTCAGCTTTCTAGCACGCTTGGACACGTGCAGGGTTAGACACAGCCCCCTGCCCTCACAAGTGGTCTCACCAAAGCTCCCAGAGCCTGACACGCCACCTTGACTCTGCAACAACCTAACAACCAGTGGAGAGAGCATGAAACCAACTGCTCTGGCTCTGGCCCAGCAGCTGGATCCACCCCTACCCAGTCATGCACCTGGACAATCATCCATGATGCAGACAACCAAGCTAGAAACAGTCCTAGCACATCCTCTGGCGCTGAGCCTGAGGCACCACAGTGGGAGGAAGACATTTCAGCACTGCAAGCTTCTGTTCCCTTTTGTTAAGGGATAACCCATGATGCTATCAGTTCACCCCAATGCCAGGCTAAGTCATCTCTGCCTCCTTGGCCACCTTTTTTTACCCCTCCCACATGTCCCAGGTTCCTCTTTTCTCACTTACCATTGTCTGAGCCCAGATGCTCAGGACAGACCTGGATATCAAAGGACAAAGCACACCAGTCAGGTCAGTCCCTGGATACCCATCAGCAGCTATTTGGGTCTCACTTGGAGGCTTATTCTTGCTGGTGGCTTATACAGCCACCAAACCCTCAAACCTGTGACTGCAGCCCCACAAGATAAGGTGTCATGATCTTGAGGAAGAGAGACATTTTTCACTAGCCACTTGACGAATTGTTTGAGACTACAGTAAAATTCACCCTTGAGCCATCAGCCCAGTGCTCAGCACCTCAGCAGAGTGTCAAGCCATAGAAAGCCCTTACCCAAAACTGCAGGGTCAGGAGCTGACCCGGGAACATGTCTTTTGCTATGCTCTCATGTGGGGTTTTTGAGTTTGATGCCAACTCTTTGGACCCAGATGCTTCTAAGCTTCCTCTGATCTCTGTGTCAGCTTCAGTGTCTTTCCTATTCTACTTTGTCTTCCATCATTACCCTGAAACAGGACCCAGTCTTGTCCTCCAGCAGCAGACCTGAGCAGATGAGATACCACATAGCTTCACCTCAGAGACAAGTGAGTTATTTTCAACAGCAGTTTAGATGCCAAACCGACCATGTGGGTCTGGCTTGCAGTGCTTTCCAGATGGAGGTCTGCCCTGGGCCTTATACTGAGGTGCTCACCCACACTGGAGTCTAATGCAGCTCACACAGACCCAGCATCCCATCCCTGGAAGTATCCAAGGCCAGGCTGGGTGAAGCTCTGAGCAAGCTGTCCCTGCCCATGGCAGGGGGGTTGGAACTAGATGATCTTTAAGGTTCCTTCCAACCTGAATTGTTCTGTGAATCTGTAATTCTATTATTCCATGACCTGCTTTTGGCAGTGGATGGATCCAAACAGTAAGAGATGGGAATCAGTGGCAAGGAAGAAGTAGCGGCTGGTAGGATATGATAGTTGAAGGCAAACAGTTGGCACTTGTGGTCAAGCTGATCAGAGATGCAGAGACAGAGGGTTAGAATGGTCCATCTCAGGGGGACACAGAGCAGCACCAAACTCCTCGCTGCTCATGGCAGCTCAGTGCCCCCAAGAGTTTGTCAGAATGTCCACCTAGCTCCCTTCCCTTTCTCTTCACTGAAGTCTTGCCTTGTCTCCTCTGCCTGGAAGGCCAAGGGGAGAGAACAGTGGTGCAGCAACCTCAGTCACAGCACTATACCCCAGCAACACCCTGCAGCCTCCTAACTACTCCATATAAATGCCACCGGCCATAGAACAGGTTTCCACCAGCTGATCACGGCTGGGATCCATCCCTTCACCAGGCAGAGGCTCTGCCTCTCCAATCCTCCAAGTCCAACACAGAAGAAGACCAGACCATCTTCTCCTTGCTGTCCAACTCTTAAGCCCTTAAGTAGGCAAGTGCAAAGGGGTGACATGTAAAGGCTTAAAGAACACTCCTGCTGATCCCACATCTGAGTCAGCACTGGCTCCTTCCACAGATGGGCCTTTGAAGAAAAGGCCACAGAACCCAGGAATATTCAGTTTCTTGCCTGCAATTCAGATCACTGTGGGCTCTCTCCCAATCCCACCAGCAAAGACATGGGCATACTGTGAGTGTGCCCACAGCAGCACATCTGTGACCCAGCTGTGCACAGCTGGCAGCACTGGCAGTATCCAGAGCCTCCTGAGGGGGGAGGAATTGCCAGCCTATGTATGCTGTATGGTCTATTCCTCCAACTCTGAGCAAGGAGCTGGTGCCCCCTCTCAGCCTTTGAGACAGGAGCTGGCTGGTCCTGTCTCAAAGGAGAATCCCACTCAGAAGGAATTTGTGTCTGGATGCCACTACATAGGAGTATCCAGTAAGGAGGATGGTGGAGAGGCATTGCTTTTTCCCTGATCGCCAACTCACTCACTAGCTCATCACAGTGCCCCAGATAGGTCAAACTCCAGAGAGCACTTCTCCCCAAACACCCACCAGGACAAATTCCATCCCTCTTAGCAGAAATGTCTCACGATAAAACAGGACTTCCCTTGTTTCCTCAATACCTATGATTTAGGGCTTTGATTGCCCAACACTTGTGTGATGGGCTTGAAGGGAAGGGGAAGGAGGTCAAGCCGGTGTCCTCAGAACTTGATGAGCATCATCCCAAAAGAGCCTCAAGCATGTCTTGAAGGTCTGCCCTGAGTCATTCCCTGTTGAACTCAACACAGCCATACAGTAAACATCCCACTCTTCAAGCCAGCAACGTCAGATGCTGACTGTCCCTACTGGCTGCTCACATACACTACTCACATATTACTAGAGAGCACTCACAGCTCTGTCGCAGCATCAGAGTGGGATTGTATTTTTCCAGTCTGTCGTGACTCACTGGTGAGCAACTGGGGACGTGCGGATTGTGTCTGGTGATGTGACATGCATACACACGTCTGGGGGAGTAATTAGATCTGTGGCCAAACACTAACCTCAGCCTTCCTCTATGGTCCCACACTCAACCTGGAATCCGGAGATCGAGGGCATAGTCTGGCCTTGCTGACCCCAGGTTGCGAGACTTCCAGTTTGAGGATATTCTTGGGACAAAAGATATTCTGATATGCATTCTAGCCCTTACCAACCAGTGCCTTACAGGCAGGGTGAATGTTGGGGAGATGATGAGAGGCAGAAGGATGCTGGTGAGGCTCAGCTCCCAAGGCCCAGCACCACACACCATTCCCAGCCTCAACTGCCCCATCATTCTGCCCAGATCCTCAGCTCAGTGGCATGTCAGCCAGGGCATCTTCCAGCAAGTGCAGCCAGTGGGAAGCACAGGCATGCTCAGCTACAGGAAATGAGGCCTCATTCCTCAGGAGTCCCATGCTGGACAGGCAGAGATGAAATCCTCCAAAATTTGCTCATAAAAAACCTTTTCTCTTTCTTTTGCCTTTCCATACCCTTCATCTCTCTCTCCTTACCTCTGACAGCCCTCCTGTACTCCCAAGGAGGAGGCAATGATAACAGCAGAGCTGGATAATGTCACCTCTCTGATGCCCAGAAAGCCTTTGGTATGTTTGCTAAGTGCTGTCTTGGGGTAGCTGCAGTCCATGCTCAGGCAGGCTGACATACGGGGGAGGGTTTCTGCTGCCCAGAGCTCTGGTGGGGAGGATTGGGATTCTCCAGACTGGGCCAGGTGTGAGCAGACTGGGCCTCTGCAGATAAATTCCAGGGGTGAGATGGGATGCAGCTGCTAAGGAGCAGGGAGGGGGCGACCGCCCAGCTTGGCAGGGGAATCCTTCTAGAGGAGAAATGGCTGTAGTTTAAAAAATGCAAAGTTTTCCCATATTTCCGTACCAGTGCATCGTCTACTCCACCTCAGTTAACGTCAGACCTTGGGGAGCACACAAGGCACAGGACCAACTCAGGCAGCAGCAGGGCAAACCCACACACCCTCTAGCAGCATCACGATCACCCACCAGTTCACACCAGTGAATGCTCCTCCCTGGGGGCCAAAACACCACTGTTTTTTTTGTAGGGAGGGCTGCTGCAGGGCCATGGGATAGATGCTGCCTCCTCCCCAGTTTTGCCAACATTAAGGTCAGACAGACCCAAATCTGTAAACACACCACATCCTTGTTGAAAAATCCTTTCATCAGGATAACAAATTCTTCTTAACAGGATATATTGAGGGTATCTGTACTCCTATGCTGTGCATCAAAGCTAAAAACCAGGCAAAATCAGGCTGGGCTGGCAAAACTCACCCTAGTTATTATGGTCTGGCACAGCTAGGGACCTTTGGTTTGAGGGCTTCACGTGATTGTCTTCCAGCAGCTCTTCAACACGCAAAACATGAAAGTGGAGAGCTGCTCAACCTCTGCTCTCCACAGAGGAAGCAGGAGTGAGTGTTTGCAGGCTGCTTTTAGAGAAGTGAAGCCCACTCCAGCCCAGCCCTCAGCCCTCCCCTTCACTCCTCGCCAGCGGAAGGGCTCGCCAGCCCCAGCTGTCTCTCCACCCCAGCTACCTCGCCAGATGTTGGTCATTAACAGGGACCAGTGTGAAGCAGGGCTGGCCTCTGGGAGCAGCCTCCCTGTGCTGTTAGTGGTAGTGTGTGTGAGCGAGAGTGTGTGCAAGCGTGTCTCCCAGGGCTGCAGTAACTGCTCCTTTGGCCTGCAGCCAGAGGTGACACGTCTTTCTTGCACATGCACACTCTTGGCTTTTTGCTCACCCTTGCCCCGTCGCTGTTTTGTAAAGCCCCAGACTCATCTGCCTCAACAGCTGAACTATCCGGAGGCCCAGAGCTGGAAGTGTCCCTCCTCCTTGGCTGTGTTCACATCCAGCATACGTTGCTTTCCCAGCACACGGAGGTGCCACCTTCTGATGCCATTTCTGCCGTCCCCATTTGGCTCACTTGTTCTTGTCAGCCCACCTCAGACACACACACGAAAAGCCCAGCCTTCTGATTCATCTGCTTCCTGAGGGTCCTGAGGAAAATGAAGCTTCAGCTTTTGTTTTCTGAGGATGGAGTGGGAACTGTTTACTCAGCGAGATGATTAAGTCATTTTTTAATCCTTTACACCAGTAACGGAAAACCATTTCAAAGGGAAAGGAGTGGGATCGGATTTGGCATCAGACAAACGTTGAATGAACTCAGACAAGAATCAAAGGCAAACAAAGCTTCTGGGTGGCTTGTCCATAATACTGATCGGTCCCGACCCAAGTTCTCTGCTACCACAATCAGAAAAACACTCTCCATTAAGGGTAAAGCTATAGCCTATGACTCCTGGCTCCTAATCCCCTCTCCTAGCCACCTAACCTCGACCCCTCCTGCTGCTAGGACATGATTTCAGCAGTCCTGCCTTCCAGGGGCCTGCTTCATCTATTAGGTCAATTCATCTTCTGATGCTGGAAGGGAAGCTCTGGAGTCCTGCTCTGGTTGTTTAGCATTAGTATTTGGAAGAGCTTTTGTTCCACCCACTGAACCCAGCAGGGGCTGTGGAAGCATCTAGGGATAAAGCAAAAAGAAGGACTAACTTCATCCATACACATGGCCCCTTCAAATCATGGGCACAGGGTCCTCAGCTCATGCACAGCTCGATGCCAGGAGGATCTGAGGTCAAGTATCTCCATCCTAGAAGGATGGAGGAAGAGTCTTTGACCCAAACTGAATGTACAGTAAAATTGTCGCTAATATAAAGGTTTTTTCTCCTCAAATATTTGTCTGATCTTAACATCTCCCCCATTTGGCATTTACACATTGCAGCAGATGCAGCTGGAGTGCACCAGACACTGAGTGGTTGCTTAGGAAGATGAGCAGAGACCTTTTGCCCTTCTTGCTGCAGAACCCATGGCAATCACTGCTGTTCAGTCACGAGGAGCAGCACCTGGGAGATGACTGCTGGTACCCAGTGGCTGATAGATTAAGCATTTCCAAAACGCTCTTGGCCACAGTGGGCCAGTGGTCCTAGGGGCGGCCTCAGGTCCCACATGGACTTCTTCATGCAGCAAAAAAATAAGCAGAGATTGCAAAGCCACAGACAATGTATTTACAAAAACCTATGTTGCTAAGCAGACATGCAGCTGGGATTGACACCAGTTGATGTCTCCCTCATTCCCTCTTGGCTCTGTTCCCAGATACAATGAGTTGTATTCAAGGAGCTGAGGGGTCCTGCTGCCAGATCTGCATCCAACAGAACATGCACAGGGGCAACCCAAGGTCGTGTAACCCCCAGGACTGGAAATGTCATCACTGACTTCACTGGGTGCATTTCACTGCTCTCCAGAACCCCACAGAGCGACTCACTGACATCATTCCTATGGCCAGGCTTGGCTGAAGCAATGGGGATGAGGCCCAGAACAGCCAGCAAGCTGGGGATGGTCAGCATGGTTTCCACATGTTAGTTCTTTCTGGGGAGTCTATCTTTGCTGCTCAAAAGCCTCAAGTGCCCTCTTTAGCTCACCAGTGCAACAACCGTGACTGCTGCTACGTATGCGATTGCAACACACTTACAGCAAGACATCTTGGCTAAAGGAGCAACCAACTGGAAATTCTTCAGCTGATTCTGCTATAGGCAAAGGGAAATGAAACGAGTCATCCATGCAGAGCCCATCCTTTTTGTTGAGTTGGCTATGAAATATAAGGTTTTCACCACTGCTGGAATACTACCAACAACTCACAGAAGGATTTTGGATGTATACACATCTGTGCTTCCCCAAAGGTACCTGGACAGTGGGCAAGTGGGACGGGCAGAGAAGAAAGGGAAAGGAGGAGGAAGAGAAAGAGAGAGGAGGAGAGACCGCTGGAGAAGCATGATAGCAGAGCACTGCTCAAAACGTAAACAGCAGAGAAAGAATAATGGTTGCCATTATAAATTAACATTATCACATCCCACACTGGTCCACAGAATCCATTAAGCAGACCAGAGGCCACAAGAAGCTTTCTCCCAGTAATGTTGCTTTCCAAAAGGAAGTTAAAATGAGCACAGATTTGACTTTCTCTGGAGCAAAATACACACACCAAAAATGGTGTTGTCCACAAACAGACAATGAAAGTGGCTCTGCATCTCAACACTTCAAAACCAGAGAAAAATGAAAGCTGTAACACAATAAAGAGCATAAACACAACTTGTCCTAATGAGCAAGATAACTAGCTCCTCCAATAGACTAACAAATTGATATATGCGTACATTATCACAGAGCAAGATATGCTTGAAAGAGGAGAGATTTCATGGCATTTTGGAAAGTAAGATGGTGAAGACTTACACACAGTATGTCAGGGTACTATGAACAGGGCTTTACTTTCTTATGAAAAATACCACTGAACTCCTTATTGATTAAGAGGAAAATCACAGGTCTGTTATCTCAGCCAAAAGATTGCACTTCCTACACCCTAGTTTCTCATAGTAATAGGATGTGCCATTGAGTTCAGCACGGGAAAGTGCCAAATCTTGAATCATCAGGACTTCCTGTTCACTCGGCAGTGACTCAGAAGATATATTTCTAAATTCTATCCACTCCTTGTCTCCCTTTTCACCATGCTGTTCATATTAGATAAGGGTAGTCAGGCAGAAAATATTACACAGCCTGATTTCTGTTACCTGGTGTGTCAAACTAAAGATCTGTTTTGTTGGGGTTTTTTATTTCACTTGCATGTACTAGTAGGCAAAAGGCTTACTGGCAACTTTGCAGTGCATTTTTTCCCTACGAAATTCAACTGCTGCAAGATAATTTCTGGTACAGATTCTTTTCTGGGTGGAAGACCGATGTGTCTGGACTGGATCTTAGCTGATATTTCTCAGCAAGTTTTCTTGCTGGTATTTTTAATTGAAAAAAATATCAATTTACTGGAAATGAACAGATTTGTGGAAATTTATCACGGCCAATAGATCACATGGGTCAAGGTTAGGTACGCAAGAAGGATGCCAGGAGACCCAGATTCATGGTCTGCATCAAATGGACCAGAGAGACTGATTCATTACACTGCTGTGTTTCCTCTGCCAGGATGAGGCCTGTACTCAAATCCCTCACTTAATGAATAGGGCATCCCTTACACAACATGAAACAGCTCCTTGGGAAGAGGGAGACCACTTCCACACAGAACTTGCAGGATGGGAAAATGTCTGGGACACTAAAGACTGAGATCTCAGTCCCTGCTTCGATCTAAGCAAATATTTACGCAGGTCTCACACAGCATCTTCAAAATACTTTGTGCCACATTGCCCACAGTGCTCTGGGTGGCCACTGCAGTGACCCATGCCTGGCAGGTCTGACCTGAAACCCTACTCATGTATCCTTTCACTCAGGGGATTAGTGAGGACAGCTGAGCTGCTCCCAAAGCACATATCCAGTTGTTAAAGAGCTGAAGCAAAGTGCTGAACCCCTACAGGGTAGTGAATGGTGACCACAGATATTAAAAACTGTTGGGAAGCCAGTTAATGAGCCACTTCATTGCTGAGAAAACAGGGCCTAAATCTCCTAAAAGGCTTCCACTGGCACCCCAAAAAGCAGATGGGATTTCAGGTGCTTCATGCTGCCCACTGGAGGCCCTTCTCCTCGGAGGCCATGGACAGTCCCTGTAGGCAGCACTCTGTGGCCCCAAGCAAGTATTTTACCTCATCGTCCTCCAGACCCCATTGCCTAAGCAGGTTCCTAAGCTGGTAAGCAGCTGTCATCTCCACAAAAACTGAAGAACAAGATAGACTGGAGCAAATAAAAGCCATACTGCACACCCACTCCTCTCCAGCAGACAGCACATTGTCCACAAGCCACATCCTGGTTGTTCAGCCCTCCATGTGTCAACATTGCTTATCGGGAGTGCTGCCCCCACTGCCAACCACGCTCTGATACCACCAACAGACAATAACCCTGACTCCCACAGTCTCCACAGCCCCATGGGCCAAGACAATAATGCCCCAGCATTTCCCAAACCTCCAGAAGGATGTACTGACTACAAAGCTCAGACCCCGTGTCCTTTTTCTCTACCAACCTATACCTGGTGGTGTAAGAGGCCACCTCTGGAGCTGGACATCAGCTGTGTGTTCATTTTTCACAAGGGGATCTCTCTCTGCTCACTGCAGGGCCACAGAGCCTCTGTCTGCCTGCAGCAGCCCTGTGGTCAGGCATGTGTTTGTCATTCTGTGGGAAGCTTGGCTATCAGGAGTGCTTTGAAAGCTGCTCCCAGCTGCACCTTGGTAAAGCTGCTTTCTGGCAGAAGGAATTCCTCATTGCTAGCTGGTTCCCATAGGCTAAGGAGGGCTGTACCTTCCCGGTGCTCCTCCTGCTCTTCCTTCCCACTCCTGGGTGCTAGTCCTTGCCCAGCTAGGGAGAAATCCCTTGCTGCTTTGCTTCAGGGGCAGTAGCTCCCGGGCTGCAGGACCAGCCCTCCTGAGTGCAGTAAAGGTCTGTGCAAGGCAGGTACCCCTGGCTCTGCCCTCCCCAGCCAGGCCCATGCTGTTCCAAAAGCCCTGTTGGCAGAGTGCCTCTTGGCTCCTAAGAAAACATCCCCTTGGGAGCTGTTCCTAATTGGTGGTTTCCTCCTCTTTCTCTTACGGCACTGAGTTTTGCTTCCTAGCTCATATTTTATAAGGCTGGTTTTTAATAGGCTGTGCAGGCTGCCAGACCTGAGTCTACCTTCAAACTACTGGGAAAAAAACATCCTGTCTGCAAACCAGAGGATAGACATGGCTTTGTGTCTGGATGTGGGCTAGGCCAGTGGGCCTATCCAGAAGCCAGTAAGAGCTCTAAGTTTTGAGGATTCAGGCATTCAACAATTTGAGTAGTGCCCAAGTATCACTGCAGCCCAAAGAACACAACCCAGGGGTGGTTTCCAACGTGCATTCCTGAGATCGGCTAACCCACGGCATAGTGTACGTGATGGGTGTGAAGGGCAGGAAAGATCTTCATAGACTGTAAACAGCCTGAATATTTATTACCCTCCCATCATTACTATATCCTTCTTCTCCAGGGATCACCAGCTGGGACAGGGAATAGATGAACCTGAAAACAGTACTGTCTGAAACACAGACAGATTTTATTGCTGTACACCCCAGCTGCTGAGGGAGGAGTGACACACATATAATTTGCCAGGACATGGAACACACACAAGAGGAGCCTTCTGCTCCCTTCAGTAGGCCAGGCATAGAAGACAGAGGCTGGCAGAAGCAGCACGGTTCCCTCCAGCTGTCTTGGTCATTTTTGTCTCTGTCTCACCCCTACAAACCTTCCCAGTCCCCCTTGAGAACCAGGACACTGATGTCTCCAAGGCTACTTTGGCCCTTTCCTCCTGTGTGGGAACTTGTGGGGTGGTCTGGGCAGCAGAGACGATATACTGAAGCTGAACACCCATTGCACACCAGAGGCAATTGGGCTGGCCAGCATCTTTCTCTTTGCCCTGAGAGCAAGTGATGGCTCTGGCAGGGCTGTCCCAGCAGCAGGGCCCGTGTCCCCCTCCAGCCAAGCTGCCACTTGCTTGAAGAGCCGAATTCCATGCTCAGGGAGCAGGCAGGGATGGAGGCACATGGCTGTGGTTGCTCAAAGCCACAAGCTATTCTCCAGTAAGAAGCCCAGGCTCAACTCTGTGGTGGCAGTTGCAGTTCCAGATCCTGGAGGCAGACTGCAATGAGAAGGAAGACAAAAAAGCCCCACACAAGCACAGACAAAAATCTTCATTCCTCCTTCCATCAGATTGTCTCCTTTGCCAGCTGCTCAGGTCCTCACCTCCAAATCCTCACCAGCTCCTGGGCCTGAGCAAATCTGCAAGTTATCAACCCTCACCTGCGTTTTTGCTCAGTTCCAAACTGGGGAGTCATCACCCCTCCCACCTATCGCCCTCATCACAGCCCATTGGTGCTTGGAAAGGTTTCTCCTCTCCAAGGAGCCCACACACGGTGTGACTACTGAATTCCACACGTGGCTGGCAAGTCATGAGGGGATGTTTGTGCTCCCAATCCAATTTGCAGAACTGACCAATGTACCATGAATTACAAGTGTCAGATATCACAGGCACATCTCCAGCTGGATTTTCCATTCACAGGGGAGGTATTGGTTCCAGAGATGGCAGCAAGTGCCTCCCAAGTGTAAGAAAGAAGGATGACTGTCAGGGAAGGGTCACGGATTGATCCCCTGCCTCTATCCTTCCTCCTTGCTCACTTGTGAGCTGAGGATGAGTTGCTCTGAAGTGCACCGCCCAATCACTGTCTGCTGGTGAATATTCAGACAAGTCTGTGTCACATCTCTGAGCCTTTGACCCTATTTGCACACAAATCTCCTCGGAAATAAGGGGCAAAGGAGGGAGACCAGAGGCAGGATTGTTTCTAGAGAGAATAGCGTGCCCTCTGTTTTCCCAAGAAGAACCAGGAACATCCTGCATCTCTTCCAAGACACTGGCCTTCTTGTACTCCAGGGATAAGCCCCACCACCAAGCCTGGGCACCAGGTCACAAAGAAGGAGCTCGCAACTTAACCCTGTGAACAGCAGAGCAAGGTTTATTTAGGTGTGAATTGTTACTAATTGCTGTGTGCACTGCAGCAGAACAGAAAGTGGAAATCATGGTTTGCAGGCACAGACACATACACAGAAGCTCATCCCTGCCTCAGAGCTTACAGACTAAGGAGGAGCAGATGCTGATGCAAAAGGTCCCAGCAGGAAACATCAGAGGCTGTCTCAGTCCAACCTGAGTGCTCAGCTATCGGGTAATACATGTAGGGAGAGAAAAACACTGCGGGTCTGTAAAAGAGAGCAGGTAAAGTACATGGGAGACTTGAGCAAAGAATTCACTGGCACAAATGCCCAGCACCATTTATTCTTGCAACCAGAAGGCATCCTGATGAAAACATACAAAATACTCACAGAGAGAAAGGAAACTGGGTGTTGCTGCTGTCCTTGGACGCAAAAGGGTGAGCAGATATTCAATTAGATGAAGAAGCGACCAGTCCAAACTTCATCAAACTAATTTTCTTCACTCATCTGGACTAAGCCATCCCGAACACAAGAAGATGTGGAAGCCAAGAATTTAGCAAACCTTACAAAAAGATTGGACAATGATGTGGATGAGAAGAAACAAAAAAGCATACTAATGATAGCTAACAACATTTTTGGAAAATATGCTAAAATTTATCCTCCTGGTCCCAATCCCATCTCTAATAGATAGTAACCAGAAAGTCATGTTAAGTGTTGAACAGATAATGTTACATCTGCCTACTGCAACGTTCTTGCACCTTCCCCTGAAGCATCTGGCAAAGGCATCAGAAAAAGCATCAGATAATCAGTGACAGGATCTGGGAATAAATGGATTTTGGGGCTCAGGAAGTTTGACCATTTCAAGGTTCCAGTGTTTCCAGGGTCAAGATTGCAATCTCCATATTTGCGTATACAAAGTCCTTGCAGACACCAGTGAAGTGAAGCCATTTGAAGTAGCACTGCCAGTGTTTGTGATAGGTTGTGGATCTCATTATACTGTTCCTGTTTTTCCTTAAAGCTCCAGAACCTGATGACAGATGATTAGGTGAGAAACGTTATCTGTATAAGACAAGTTTCTAGACCACTCATGTGTGGGGAAAAATCAAAATTGTGATACTAATGCAACATGTTTTCTACACAAGAGATGTTCGTAGTAGTCTTCACTGTGGGTGAAAACTACAAAATGCTGTTTAAAGGCAATTCTACGGCTCAGAAACCAAGGCAAAGAGATAACATGTTGCATTTATTCTTTTACAAAAGCTTGTAATTTTACAGTTATCACAAATTTTTGTGATTCAGCTTAAAATATCTGAACCCCTGGGGCTTAGAATACTGAATTTAAGGCAATGTAAACTGCTTTAAGCTCCCTCATATCTCAGTTCTTTCTAGCTTCTCTCAGTTGCAGGGCAGCTCAGCAGCTCTTCAGAAGCCCTCCTCTGCTGGGTCTGCCTCCCCCTGTGCTGCTGACTTTCTAGAATTCATCAGACATCCCGCTGAAGTCACTGTTTTTCTTAAAGCTCCAGCTCTCAGACTCACTCAATTATGTGAAAACTTACATCATATAAGGAAAAGTTCCTACTCCTCATAGGTGCCAGGAAAAGCTAGCAATGGAGCCTCACTGTAACCCAAAAGCCCAATACTGAAGGTCAGAGAAAAACACCAGTATCTTCTTACACTACTGAGATGTTTATAATTTGAGAGATTCAGGTCTCGGATCGTGTATCTGAACTCCTTCTGCTGGCAACATTGCTCTCCCCAGCCCTCAAATTTGAATGGGTCTCTCTTGACTCCAGCCTGCTGCTATGCCCTTTTAAATTTACACCACTGCTTTCTAAAAAGGCTAAAAGGCTAAAAAGTGCTCCACAGCAGTATGGATTCTGGATAAAAAAAGGAGTCTGATGTTCCCTTGAACACCAAAAGTCAGTCCAGCTCAGGCACAAGTAGTAAGTCCTTAGCATGGCCCTGAGCTTTGTCCCAGCAAATGTCACTGTCATGTCTGCCTCCAGCTGAGCTGTATCCCCCTCTCCCTCATCTCAGGGCACAGCAAAGCAGCTCTCCTCTTCCTCCTCCCCTCCATTCCTGGCTCCCCTGTCAGGTTAGCAGAGGTAGCCAGAAGCTGGTAAAGGTTACGACCGGTTTTCCACTGCTGTTGTAATTTGGCTCTTGTTTCTACAGCACAGCATTCTTTTGAGGGTGGGCTTTTGGAACCCCAAAGGCTTTCTGACTGAAGATGGAGTTGGACCTGAGGGTTAGGGTGTTCACAGTTTGCATGGGAAGCAAGGTAATGCTCAAGCTCAGGCTCTGACCCAGGTTTAGCATACAGTGTGAATATGCCCACATACTACAGTCTTGTCCTGGGGCCGACATCTTACTGCAGCATCTTGAAGGCGAATATACACATCTCCTAACTTAGTGTAATCTGCTTGGCGAGGGGTTTCCAGTGCCTCCCTCACCCCGGTATGCAGGTATGTGAGATTTGCATCTGTGGCTGTTGCACACAGGCACAGCTTTCCAGGAAAGGTGTTTTCCAGCTCTTTCCTGTGCCAGTATTGCCGCCACCTGGAGATGAGAGGAATGAAGGGCTGCCAGCCATTTCCTTACCTTCATCCCTCTGCCTTTTCTCAGCCACAAAGCATCCTCCTCTATTCAGCTGGAGGGAGAGCTGGCAGCCTCCCAGCTTCTGTGGTTACAATGTCCCGTGAGTGCAGCTTGTTGTGAGCCTTGCTCTGTGAAGGACGGGGCCCTTACGCTCTTGGTAAAAACACAGCTCCTGGGCACTGGGGGAGGCTTTGGCTAGAGGAAGCAACTCCCACTCAGCTTACTCGCAGTCCTTCACCTTTTGGGAGGAGGCAACATGCCCTGGGCCTTCCTGTCCT
This sequence comes from Eulacestoma nigropectus, assembly GCA_013397775.1. NCBI lineage: Eukaryota > Metazoa > Chordata > Aves > Passeriformes > Eulacestoma > Eulacestoma nigropectus. The sequence goes on from VZTE01004276.1 coordinate 3,680,407, forward strand.
TGTTAGTTTAGAATTTAAGTTGCAGATATGCGTGAATGAATACAAGCTTGTGTGTTCGGCAGAGCTGTGCACATAAAGGAGAAGGGGTTTTGTCCATGTATTTTATGGCACTGCCTGCGTAGGGAGATGGGAGGCAGCTTATAGGCTGCATGTGCACGTGCACATTTTCATGTTGTCTGCACGTGTGTGCATGCGTATATGCATTTCCATATTGTGTCTAATAGGCTCTTTGTTTCTCCAGAGAAGAAGGAAAAGGAAATCCGCATGTAATGAATCCATTTATTTTATGGAGCTCCCCTGGAGAGGGGCCGGGGAGCATGATTTATGCAAAAAAACAGGCAGCTGCTGTTGGGAGGGGGACATCAATCTGGTTTTGATTTCAGTTCGTAAGTGGAGGTGGCCACACAAGCCAAGGCCTCGTAAACTCCCCATAGAAGAGAGTGGCCCGTTGGTGTGAGGCTGTCAGAGCCTATTTGGCCATTAGGATCGAGCCACTCTCCACTGCATCTGACTTATTCCCGCCCTGTTGTTCTGCTTTCTTAGGATGTGTTTCCCCGTGTTGAGGCCTCCCATTAAAAGAGAGAAGCAGAGCTGTACTGGGGCACAGACTGAAATCTTTGTATTGAAGGGCAAAAAAGCCCTTTACAGAGCATTTGCAGTTTATGTCACAATTCAGTGTACAACATATACTAATAAAAAAACCAGTAAAAAGTAACATGACTTGTATGCTACAGTCCAGATCCTCCCTGCCATTTACAAAACCATAGGGAGCAAGGTGGGATGGAAAGACTTCTGGGTTGGGATAAATGGCCTGGAAACTACATACCACTCATCAGTCTTTTTTCCATCCCTGCCATTCTGCATAACTCAATGCATATTGTCAGGACTCTGAGTGTAAAGGGACAGTGGAGAGGTTCCCAGTGGAAGAGATGCTTTAACAGGGCAGAAGTCTTGACAGAATTCTGTTTTATTATATGATTCTCCATCAGATCAAGAGTCCATGGAGTTTAACTATCAGTAGTATAAGAGAAAACTGCCCATAGCATACTCACTCACTCTGTGATTGTCCCATATGACAAGAAAGTTGCATTTGGCTTTCTGATCTCCCCCAGCTGTCTGTGCATGGCATAACTGATATGCAAAGAATCTAACTCAAAATCTAACTCTGGTCTGTATTCTTCACCATAATCTCATGCATGTCCTGTAGAGGTAGGTAGGTGAGTGGACAGACAGATATATCAATTTAGGAAACCAATGAAAACTGGTCTTTTCTGAAAACTGTCCTCACATGTTACCAGCAATTAATTATTGGACAAAATTAATAATTTTTGTATTTTACTTACTCTGTGTAACTTGGGTCTCTATAAAGAACACAGATTCTCTAGTTCTCAACACTGAATGATATTTTTAGATCACTCAGATACATGTTGTCCCTACAGAGAACAGACAACACTTGTCTGTTGACATTGAACTTAAAAGATTTTTCCTTGGCAGAATTAAGGCCTAGTGGTGGGTCAGTGAGAAGAATTTGGAAGAAGAGGTGTGGTTCACTTACCACTCCCTAAAATGCCCAAACCACCTTGCAGAAGAAGGATTTGTTTTGAGAGCTACAAAAAGGAAGGCAGCTCATTTGCATGTTACACCTTTGTTGATTTTCCAGGTAGTCTTCTGTAGCTTTCTAAGAACTTCATTTGGCACCAGCTTATAAGTCAAGGGTGTTTACTCTATGCTGCCAGCAATACAGCCCCTGGCATCACCCTGCTCTTGCATCACCAAACATTCTGAACCTCCTGTTCCCAAGTATCTGGAAGGGGGAAAAAAAAAAGCTTTGAAAATATAAAGGCCAAGTATGCACTGATGTGAAATGCTGACTTTAGGAAGCAGCTACAAGGAATGTTTTTATTTTCTGAAACCAGTGGGATCAAGGCCTTTCCCTGGAGCCAAAAGTGGTAGGTCAATTGGACCATCAGTTTTCAGGCCAAGAGAAAGAGCCGCTTTTACAGACCATGCTGGAAAAAGCTCCTATAACAGAGTCTACTCCGTGGAGGAATGGATCAGGCCACAGAACTTCCACCAGCAGGAGCTTTCAAGCATAAAGCTGGATACATTTCACAACTTTATTTTGAAAGAAAACTAATTGCTTACTAAGTCTCACAATTACTAGCCCTGTAGTAGAGACTAACAGAGATTAGCTGCAAGGCCTCAATTTTGCAGCAAAGTGCCATTATCCACACTTACCCCTTGATAATCCCCAATTCAATGATTTTACTCAGTTTGAGAGACAAGATTGAGCACCAACAACCAAAGCACTGCGAAAGCCAAAAGCTAAAAGTAAACAGACCACCTTCATGCTCTTCTGTTTTACATTTTCATTCCTTGTACATAAACATAAGTGTCTTAGGAGCATTGCAAAGGATATTTATAATTAGGGAAATGTTTGAACTGATCTACCTTTCCACCTTCTGCCTGTTTTCACTTCCACTTATCAAGTGCACATCTTTGTAGTCATCTTATGAACTGTACATTTTATGAAGTTTTGGTTGAATGATACTGTACCTCTCAAAGTTTTTCAATGGTCCCTTCAGCTACAGCTTGTGCAACTCTTAATTTTAATGTGTTCATCTTCATAGAGACCTACAGGAAAGAGAGGCACAATTATGTCCCAATTATGGTTAAGTCCCCAAGGAACTCAAAAGACTAAGGCTTGTCCCACACTGCAAAGCTCATTCAGCCAAAGAGGGCTGCTGATATAACTGTGCCAGCAAAACCCCTCATGTAGATGTCTTCAAACTGATGCAACCCTATACTGTCCTCATTTTTGTCACTGGATAAACAAGGAAATGGGCCAAGGTTGGGAAAAGGAGGCGGTAAATGATGCCCAGTCCAGCTTCTAGACATGCAGACCATATTCCCCCTAGGTGGCTCTGCCAATGTTGCTATGCTCCTGATCATAGGGTAATGAACTTATTATTCTTCAAGTAAAAACACACAAACCACATGTAGGTACTCTCTACTTCATGAATGGCCAGCATGCAAAAGTTTATTCTTGCTATTCTCTTGGAGTTTGATTTCTGCTTCTAAAAATGTGTCCCTTAACAGCTCACAAGAAAAACATGTTGGAAAAATCACCTTGTGACTTGTCACGGTTGCAGAGAAAGTCTGTAGCAAAGCAGAGAATTGAGGCCAGGCAGTCTGTGTCCCCAGCTAGTCACCTAAGAACATGGATCAGATGAGGCCTGAGAAGCAGGACAGCCTGGAAGCACCCCAAGAAAATTTGTGCCATCACCAGAATGGAACAACCCAGAAAACAGAAGACAAAATAATCCTGGGAGAAAGAGTGAGCTATCTCAACCAACAGGCACCAGGGCATGCTCCCATATGCTGCTGCAAGGCTAGAGACATGGCATGCTGAATATTCCACAGGATAGCACTACCTACATTGGTGTGTCATGCTAGGCTGGACACCTCCTCTCCAAATGGATGGCTCTGAGGACAGTGAGAGCAAATATTTTCCTGCAGTATCTCTGAAGATCAAGAGAAGCCTCCACACAACCAGAGCAAGGACCACACAATGGGATTGAGACAGCAGCTGGGAGCAGAGAAGGTTCCAGCCTGGCCTCTGGGCACCCACAAAGGGCCTAATAACTTCTGATGCTCCTTACATAACAGCTGTAGGGCCATTGCTGCCTGTTTGGAAAGGGTCTTAATATACAATGAGGAAAGTTTTAAAAAAAACTTGAAGAGACTAGTCTAGCTCAGCTGGTCGAGAACAAAGACCTTCCTAGCAGCGAGTAACTCAGCACGGCCCTGACTCCTTCATCTAGGAGGTGATTTTCATCCAAGAGCTCCTCACCAGGAATTACACCTTTTCAGCCAGCTCTCTGCAGTTCCTACTGATTTGGTCTAATGAAAGTGACTCCTAACCAATACTGGTTTAGTAAAGTTCCCACCAGATCAAAACTGACCTCAGTTGGCTCCTGTCATTTCCAAAAAGCTCCTGCTGATTTGGCTGACTGACTGAGCTCCAGGAAAATTGTGTGTAAGCCTTGCATTTGCAGAGGGTAAATTCTCCCTTTCTGGAACACAAAGGAGACAGGAACAAAGCCAACAGGAACAAACAGAGTCAATTTGTCTGGATGAAATTGTTTGCAGCAACCCCTGCTCTAGGGCTACTGCCTCTGAGCCGGACACCAAGCTATCCTGGGCACACCAGCATCCCATGCCACAGAGACACAAATCTTCCCAGCCCTTGGTCCTTAGCTTTATTTGATTGCCCCAGGCCTGGACACCAGCATAACTGCATGTTGCAGCTACTTGCAGAGAGAGCTATCATTACAAAGAGTTCTTTCATCTTGCAAGGGCCCAAAAGATTAGGCCTAAAGCAGACACTCAAAAGCACACTGTATTTTGGAGATGAGCCCAACAGGACTTTCAGGCACTTTCCTCACCCCTCTCAAACTCTTGGCAGAACTGTGATTCAAAATTATTGCTTCAATTAGAGGCTTACAGCTACTTAAGCATCTGACTTCCATGCATGGCCCACCTGGCAAGGCAGACAACACACCTCCCCCAAACCCACGTTGGGCCCATAACATTTGCAGGCTGTGTGGGCTGCTCTGTTTCAGGGCCGTGGAGCCTGTCGTGTTCCCCTCCAGCTGCAGCGTCGGCAGCGTCACGCTGACAGGTTCAAGCCATGCAGAGAGGGTTGTTTTTATAACCCACTCTCTTTTAACAAAACTTTCCCAAGCTTATTCCTCTACATTATAGTCATGATCACCTGCTGCTCAAGGGGATTCATATTCTTAAAGGAAAATTGCAAAAAAAAAAAAAACAAAAACAAAAAAAAAAAAAAACCTGGAAAAACTGAAACATGATGGCATCCAAGGAAAAAGAAAGCACCTTAGCACTAACCAGTTAGCCCAAATACTGAGCTTTGCCAACATCTCTCATTCCTGACTGGCATCTCCCCTCCTCTCTCTGTTGTTCCCTGGTGTCACCACAACAAGCTCTGCTGACCTGCAGCTCTCCCTACTATTCCAGCCCTGGTGATGCCATGATGATTTTTTGCCTTTTCTTTTATAACCCCTTCTATATACCCTTTTATATAGCTTTATGTATCCTTAGTGCTTTTAGCCCACATACTTGTAATTTTTTAAGTTTGATAATTTAGCTAGACCTAATATTCCGTTAAGCCAGGAGACCAAACATCCTGGAAGCCTTGCAGTTAGGGGTCAGAAAGCCCCAGAGAACAAAGTCCTCTCTAGAACATATTCTGTAAACTAAGATAGGCCCCTCCAGGGGGAAGGTTCCTCGGGACGGGGGGTTCTCTTGAGCCTCTTATTGGGGAATCCTTGATAGATATGCTAATTTGCAAGGCCTATAATTGTATACGTGATTCATCGTGTGGGTGCATTTCGGGGGAGTGGGCATTTCGGTGTGCATTTCGGTGTGCATTTTGGCGCATTCCAGCTGGATGTGGTGCACCTAAGGATCCTTAAATAAATACCGAGGTAAAAACCCCTTTTCCCTTTAACCGTGTCCAGATTTTTAATTTTAAGACCAGGAAAAAGGCAACACTGGGATCACAACATATTGCCCAGCAGTTGTCTTTGAGCCTTGATCAATAGCGCCCAGTGTGACCACTGACATGCTGGTCTACTCACAAACTGATCACAGCTCAGCTCCGGAATCCTGCAACCCATCTCTGCTGCACGCCTGGCCTTCTCTCACAACATCCCAACTATTCCTGACTCTCATTCACAGCACAGCTCCTTCCATGCACCTCAGTCCCAGTTCACCACCTTCTTTAGCCCATACAGATGGAAACCAGCAGATGTGGAACATGTGAGTTGCTCTGCTGTGTCAGTCCCAAGGTCTCCACAGTTCAGTATTTTACCTCCTGAAAAAGCTACCAGACTAGACAGGGGAGGGTTTAAAATCCACTTAGTAGCCTGTCCACTGTCTAAATTTGAACTGACATTAGCTTAAAAGCCTGAAACATCATGTTTTTTCTGGCTTTCAATTATGTTGTTAATAACTACAGTGATTCTCCACATACGTGCCATTCACACACTGCCCAGCCAAGTAAACAGTAATACTATAAGGGCACTGAGTAGTGCTGCTCAGAACTTTTCCTAAACCAACAGAATTAAATTAGAGCAATTCAAGATGTCTGAACAAATGAATTTTCTCCCAAATCATGCACTGTCTCCTGGCATTCTACAGGGAACTTCATTTGCCGTGGAGCCTCCTCTTCAGTAAGTTTAGCTGGGTCTCTCTGAACTCCTCTCTAGTCTTGATCAACCTAAATTTGGCTATGCTCACATAGTAATATTTAAAACTCACGCAGTGCAAATGAAAAAAACATGCTATAAAAGGATTCAAAACAATACCATTTGTTTTTTGTTTTAAAATTTTTGTATTGAATTTCATGCTATTGTATCCACAGCCCTGGAGACCAAAGTCCCCTTCTTAACTCAAAAGGAGCTGCACAGGCAAGACAAGGTTCTTCACAGTGTGCTGGAGAATCAACTTCTCTGCTCCCTAGTGAGTTTAGACTCTGCATAACATTTAGTCCACAACTTTTTTGAATAAACTATCAATGAGTGCAATGAAAGTCCGAGGCCTTTTAAAGAAAGGGATATTCTTGCTCACTAGGAACTGGACTACAAAAAACCCAACTTATTTCACATAGGTACTGCCAAGGAGCTGTCAAATGGAAACAGTTTATTGTGAAATGTTTTTGTCATGAGAATGAATATTCAGTCAAGAACAAAACAAAACCTACCAACCTCTATGACAAGTGGCATAAAAAGCCCTCTGGCCAAGAGTTTCAAAGCTGTTCATCACCCTCAGCTGGCCTGAGATCCAAGATCCAACAAAGTTCAAGAGCTGCTGCCCAGTAGGACAGGAATGAGATCCCAAACAGGTGTGGACCAGGTGTGAAAAAGTAGAAGGTTAACACATCCCATCCATCACTGGACACAGCACATCTGTAAAAACGGAAATATATATTAACTCAAGTCACAGTCTTGTCTGGAGATGAGCAGAATTCCCCCCAGTGGCAACTACAGAATATCATGTGGTAAGGACAGCAGCTGAGCTGATTTACTGCTAAACTATGCTTGTATGTTTGCAGGAGGCTCTCATTCCCTTGCTGCTGAATTGCTTCTTCTTAATACAAGAGACAAAAAGTCCTAGTGCTCTTCTGAATCTCTCTCGAGTTCATTTTTCCAGTTGCAAAGCAAATGGTCTGAAGTTTCATTGTCTTGCCAGACTCATAAAAAGAACCTATCAAGTGCAAGCCAAATTGTGAAGAACAGCATGTTTTATGAAAACCCAATTAAACTATGGCCATCAGTGTCTCACTTTCATCTTTGCCGAGCACTGCCTCAGTTTTCTTGTTGCACGCCAAACTCATATTCTTCTCTGATGCACTCAGTGAGATTACAGTTAATAGTTTTGTTTTGTTGTTTGGGGAAAACCACACACACACACGCGCGCACATACACACACAGTCCTTGTTTATATACTAGATCTGCAGGGTACCAGAAACAAGCATCTTTGGGGCCAGGAGGGGATTTTATTTCCATGTATTGGATGTCAAAATGGGAATTGGTTGTCACTATAACTCACACAAACAGGCACAGAATGTCTTTCCCAAAAGCAAACTGACAGACATTAAATGAAAAGCACCACATTGCAATACACTTTGGGAATCCTCATCAGCAGAACAGCTCTTTGAGCTGCACAACATGACCCATGTAGAACCTACAGTCCAGTGTACCAGGAGATTTGGGAAGTGGCATAAAGATACTCTTTCACCTATTCTCTTTTCCCTTATCTGTCTCGAAACAGGTCAGGCATCCAGCCATCCACCCTGGAAGACAAAGGGAAATGCAAGATCATATTGTGTTTTCACCTGATGGCAAGGAGGACATCACTATAGTTTTCCAGCAGCTTTCAAATCTCTTTGAGGTCGATGATTAACGAAAGTAAAGAATTCGCTAAAAATGCAATGCTACAGATTGCAAAGCAGGAAGCACATACAGTTAGGGATGAAGTAAAACTGATTTTAATAGACCACTAATCATCACTCCAGCCCACCTAACCGTTTTTCCAACATGCCAGTCCAGGAAGCAAGCTTGATGATGACTGAAACAAAACACAGAGATGTCCTACTGTCTTGCACTCATCACTCCTCTATCGTCTTCTCTTTAGAAGACTGTTTAATAAGACTGTCTCCTATTGTCTACTACTCAGTGCAATTTTGATGCTAAGTGATAAAAATGCAGTGAGAAGGGCATTCCCTGCTTTTATTTGTTGTGATATTTGAGGCTTTTCATGCTGAACAATACCGGAAAATTTAAAAAAAAACCCCAAAAACCTAGAAAGCAAATGCATTCTTTCCAGATTTTCAGAATGCAAAGATAAGTCAAAGTTAAGATAACAGTTTTCTGTGGATTAGACAAATCTGCTGAGACTCAGAGTGGTAGCACATATAGGAATGTATAAGAAGTGCCATGTTCTAAAAATTTCTACCCAGCTGGAAAACAGCAGCATCAAAAAGAAACACCACTCTCAGAACTACATCAATAGAACAGTTGGCTAAGTGAGCACTCTTCTCAGAAATACTTGGAGGAGTTAGATGACTGAAAGTCTCCAAAAGCAAAGGACTTTGAGGCGAATCCAGCTGATATATTTGTTATATGGTGCCAGCATAATTTCCCCGAATGGCTAAAGAAAAGGAGAAGCATGAAAAGGGTCAGTTGGGAATATATGTGCATGTGGGGGAGGGGGGCAAGGAAAAGGCAAAACTAGCTGAGAACAGCCTCCATTTAAATTGCATACAGACCTCACACAAAGCACAGAGAATTGGTCAGTAGATTGAAGCCATCTGGCTGGAGGAGCCATAAGAGTAAAACCCTGCTGGAGATCTCCCCATCACGTCCCATCATGGTCCAACATCAGAGCACAGCACGGGCTTCCCCCACTCCAATCTCATGGAGTGAAATATAGGAAGATGAGCAAGAAGAGGATTGAAAAGTTCATCATTATGACACAGCCCCTACTGTTTTCACAAAGTATGTTGTCCCAAGGCTTCTCCAATAAATCTCAAGCTTTGGTGGCAACAAGAGAGAAACTGAGTCAAGGCTCTACGTGCTGCAGCCAACAACACAGAACACTGACACCGACAGCTGGCTTCAGGCTTCCATGACTCCCCAGTGAAAGACCACCCTAGGGCTCTCCTAATGTGAATGAACCAGAGGACTCTGGTCTCCTCCTGCTCATCCTGGCCATTTACAAGCATGTCTGTTGTAGAAGGCAGATGCAGCATTTGTTACAGTGCAGCCCGGAAACGTCTGAAGAAGCAACATTTTCATTATATAAACATACAAATGTATTTTAAACCTTATAAAATGTATGTTGGTTTATGTCTCAGATAAAGCCTGTGATTTCATTTAATGCAAATTAACACTGCTTGTGTTTCAGCACACTGGTATCTGAACACTCAGCAACGCAGTGGTCTTTATGCCAGCCAATACTTACAAATTTAATGGTTTTTTATTGCTTGTTTTTCTGAAGTCCCTCCTTCACCTGAGTTGGAAAATCAAGGCACTTAACATCTGGAAAAATTAAAGCTTTGGATGTTTGCCGGTCTGATTGCCATGGTGTTGTTACAGAGTTTTTGTTCCTTATGATTCTCCCATGCAGCCCAAATATTAGTTGCCAGAGATCAAATCCAGTGCAAGTGGTTCAGTTGTTTTCCATCATTTTGACTTGCCCATATGGAATATTCCCAAAAGTCATCAGTATTTTTTAAACACTGAAAAGCTCAGAACTCATAATTTCTGTATCAGAAGTGATTTTGAGTGATCCCAAAGTCTTCTCCGTCTAATAAATGCCATTACTGAAGTATTTTAGCTGGTGTCAGCAATGCCACAAATACTGGGTATAAGAACAGTAGCAGCGAACATATATAAGGACAGTGGTGGGGGGAGAAACAGAACTGAAATACTCTCGCAAAAGGAAGTTGGATTAATTTTCCCACTGGATTTTTCTTGTTTACACTTAGCTTGAAATCTTGGAAGGAAATGTAATGAAATTACTCCTTGGTTATTTTACTTTGAAAAATAGCCATATCCACTGGGAAAATAAGAAAACCTTAAAAATATAAACAAGTTATATTCAAGTGAGTCACTCGTTCTTCTATCCGAGTGCCATCTCTCTGCTCTCTTTGCAGAATTTCCTTCTTAATATCTCCAGCCACCTTTTCATCCCCCTTCACTCTTCCAATTATTAATTTTTTTCCCCATGTCATTCTCCTCCACCCTCTAAAGTCAATTTCAGAAGCTAGCTGTCACTTCTTTATGGACACAGGCATTTGGGGTACACTGTTGTGGTGTGGAATGGGCCGGCCTTTCCTGCTGACGAGATGTGGCCACTCTTGACCAGACACCTGATTCGCATGTGATGAACCCTGCAGGAGCCTCCATGCCCTAAAGGACTCGTGACACTGGACAATCTTCAAGGACATTCCTGTATCTCAGTGGTTGAGTAGGATGAATTGTATTTTAATGCAGGATGATTGTTATTCGCTTCCCTTACTTAGACTTTTGTCAGTTTTTGTCAGTTTCGCCTTTGACGATCAGAAATTTCAATTATCCAGACTTCCGTTTATGTAACTATAAAATATTATAGTAATATGTGCTTTCTAAGTATGGGCAACCCAACAGGATAAACCCGCGAATCTGTGTCCCTCTCATTACAGCCCAGCATCCCCAGAACAGTTCTCAGGATCTGTAACACTTAATCTATGTGCATATCTAACAAGTAATTTTGAACAGCTCACTAATTTTCCTCATTTAAAATCTTGGATGATCAATTGTTGAACACATTTCTGCTTTTGATCACTCAATGCAAAATTAAAGATTATAACATAAATTCTAGATGTTTTGCAACCTACTTGTAACCAGATTCAGGTTTCCTAATATTTCAAGAAGGGGGAAGGGCTGTTGGATGCAAAGTGAGCGCTGACCTGCACTGACCCCTTCTGGAAAGCACCAAGAATGTACCATTGGAAACAAACCTGCACTGGTCCTGGGGGTGCGTGTGGGAACCACTTGACCTAATAGCTTTTTCCATCTTGATTCCTGTGACTTTTAATCATGTTTGGATGGAACAGCCTCAGCCGTCAGAAGCTATTTGCATGGGTAAGGCTCTGGAGCAGATATACATGTCATCCATTAACATCCAGCGGACCAGAAAAGGCTCACAGGACCAGAAAAGTTTCTTTGTAGATGGAAGCAGATACACTAATACATTACAAGAAATAAGAAAAACAGCAAAACATAGTCCATTTTCAGACAAGAAAGTAACACAATTAGTATGAAAAGAAAAATGGAGCCTTACAGAACATCTACAAAGTGTAATCTCAAAGCAGTTCAAACAAGAGAATACAATTTCTTTGAGAACATAAATTTCTGGAGACCACGAGCAATTAGGGCATAAGTTTCTCAACTAAAATATGGTACTTTCTTGCTCCTGACCAGACCCATATTTGGGAGCACAGGTTTAATTTTTATTCCAGAGGGAAAGGACTAATTCTTCAACAGCCAGTGACATCCTGTTCTGCTCCTTGGAAACGTCCAGTTCTATCTAAACTAGATGACCCACCACAGTGCTGACAAATCACAGACCATGGCTGAACCAGCTTACAGAAAGAAAATCACTTTCTTTCTCTCGTGTACAGGGACATAGTATTCAGGGCGATATTTCTTCTTCCCTGAACACAAGGGCTTGATGAAATAAACACATTCAAATATTATCTGCAAGAAATCAGAAATATGTCAAATTTCCAAATTTGGAAAGAGATTATGGGCTTCAACTCAAATTGGCACATGCTTTGTTTGTCTCCTTGGGACTCAATGGTCTGCACTGCTAACAGTTGTAGAAAATACTCACAAAGACAAAAAAAAAAAAAAAAAAACCAACAAAACTCTTGGGAGAAGAGACAAATCGCTCAACTCAAGAGTGCAGGTTTTTAAGAAAGCAACAATCTTCCTTCTTTGCATTAAATAATTTGTCACTTAAACTCCTTTAGAGACAGCATTTGTTTGAAGGTGAGGCAAGCAAGTGGAGTACTTACTGTATTCGAACTATGACCACGTTGCTGGTATCTTTCTGTCTAACCAAAAGCCACACTGCTGCTTAAGTATCTGCTTCAAAAGTCCCATAAAATGGAGAAATTTTTGAACAGCCACTAATTCTCTGTCTACATATCTTTACCATGGTAAGCCAGCACTGCGCTTATCAACTGTTCGTTTCCATCCCATAAAGAGAGCCATCCCTTTAGCTTTCCCAATCACAAGAGGCAAGAAAGCCAGCAGAAGAAATTGCATTTATTTTAAGCCATTGAATAAACTCTTCTGTTAGGTTGCTTCTTCCCCTAGGATAAAACTCACTTTATAAAGAAAAAAAAACACAACCAACTCATAAAAATGTGACATCACTACACCACTGTGCCCAGCAATGTTCCTTCTCCTCATAAGGAAATAACTCCCAGACTGGATGGCAGTAAATATTTTGTTTGGCTCTTATGTTTAAGCTTTTGGAAAAGTTGAAGACCATCCTGCTTCTAGAAATCATTATATAGCATAAAGCGGCGAGAGAGGAAGAGATCTCTTCCGGCAAGCATTCTTATTCAATCTGTTCTCTGAACAAATGGGATGGCCCTGCTTTCACTGCTTGGCATAAAGCACAAGAGTCTGGACAGAAGCCCTGCCTTCATTCCCACTTCTTTGGAAAGTCCCAGAGTTGAGTGCTTAGACCTGCAACAGAAGGAGATTTGCAAAGTAAACTGTAACAACAAGCAAGTGTAACACAAAGAAGGAAGGAGATGGAAGACCTCCTGTGACAGGAAGATCAAATTGTATTTTACAATAAATTTTATATTTATGTTGCAGTTTACATTTTGCACCACGTTTTAGATACAAACTCAGAAAAACATACAGAACATCTTGGATGAGCACTGTTGACCACTTATGAAACAGAATGGCATGAATGTCCATCAGTGTGCATGACTCACAAGTGATCTTAATTTACTCTGTTAGTTTTCACTTTCTGGATTTTTTTAAAGAGTTGAAATGACAGAAAACAAACAAGCACTTGGAGAAACTCCATGAATGATCTTTGCTCTCAAGTACAGTTCAGCTCAAGTACGCTCTTCACGACGATGCAGCATCACCATCTAAGACAAATTGTTTGTTGGTATCTGAAATCCCAGCGGACTATGTGGGTATAAGCAGGCACCTCTAGGCTACCATCCACCAAACACAGGTGTAAGAAGTCAAGAGATTAGGCATGCTAAGAGAGATGATGGGAAAAGTGACCTCTCAGCAGCCTTCAAACTGTCAAAGGCAAGTGACATTAAAACAAAAATGTAAAGTGTTTAAATTAGACTGACTGTTACAAGAGTCACAGCCTGGCAACATGCTGTTTCAAACTGTCATCTGCTGAAATGCACAAAGCACCGCAGGAACAGGCAGGAAACCCAGGATCCCTGAAACATAGAGATGTGGTAATGGTGATTTGAAACAAACCCCCTTCCCCGAATCCCACAGCTGGCCTGAAACTCTCCTTGATGCAGGAGCCACTCCAGAGCCCATCCAAACAGAGGAGCCATATAGTTCAAGCAAAACCATCTCTCAGCCTTCCCTCATCGGAGAGCTAGGAGATTCAGGAGCTGTGGCAGGAGTGTAGCCCAGGCTTCCACAACACAAAGGCATCACTACGTCTAGATTTACCTCCATCCTCCTGAACAGGAACCAGCGTGTGCCCAGGTGGCCAAGGAGGCCGATGGCATCCTGGCCTTTATCGGCACTAGTGTGGCCAGCAGGACCAGGGCAGTGATTGTCCCCCTGTACTCAGCACTGGCGAGGCCACACTTCGACTGCTGTGTCCAGTTCTGGGCCCCTCACTGCGAGGAGGATGTTGAGGTGCTGGAGCATGTCCAGAGAAGGGCAATGGAGCTGGGGAAGGGTCTGGAGCTCAAGTCCTATGAGGAATGGCTTAGGGAGCTGAGGGTGTTTAGTCTGGAGGAGGCTCAGGGCTGACCTTGTCGCTCTCTACAACTCCCCTAAAGGAGGCTGTAGCCAGGTGGGGATCGGCCTCTTCTCCCGGGCAACCAGTGCCAGGACAAGAGAACACAGCCTCAGGCTGCACCAGGAGGTTCAGGTGGGACATCATGAGGAATTTCTCCACAGAAAGGGCGGTAAGACATTGGAATGTGCCACCCGGGGAAGTGGTGGAGTCACCATCCCTGGAGGCGTTCAAGGGAAGACTGGACGTGGCACTCAGTGCCATGGTCTAGTTCCCATGGTGGTGTTCAGTCATGGGTTGGACTCCATGGCCTCAGAGGTCTTTTCCAACCTAGCTGAATCTGTGATGCTGTGATCCCAAGCTGATACAACCGCCAAAAAACCCCACCCCCCAAGCCCCAAACAAACGAACAAAACAAACAAACAAAAAAANAAAAAGAAAAAAAAAAAAAAAAAAAAAAAAAAAAAAAAAACAAAAAAAACCAGGAAAGCCCAAACTCAGTACCAACGACAATAAACTTAAAAGAAACAAATAAAAACAATGAGGAGGACCACACCGCGGAGAAGACGCTCCGAAGGGAGAGACACCTCCCCTCCCGGTTCTGCCCCTCGGGCGCCGGGGCGGGGAGGACGCGCCCCGAAATGGCGGCGGCAGCACCGCCCCCCCAGCGGCGGAAGCGGCGTGACGGCAGCGCCGGCCCTGGCAAGATGGCGGCGCCCAGCCTGCTGCGCGGGGGGCTGCGGCGGATCCTCTCCGGCCTCCTTGGGAGCGGCTGGGCCGCGCCGCCGGCCCGAGCCCTCCGCGAGGGTGAGTCCGGACGGGGCTGCGCACGGCCCCGCGCCCCGTTTCCTCGCCGCTGTCTCGGAGAGATGGTTGCGGTCACTGCAATTCGCCTTCTCCTCCCGCCCCCCAAAATGCTACTTCTTTCAGGTTGCATGAGTCTCATTCTGGCTTCCCGTCTCTTTTTTCTTTTGCAGTCGTGGAAGTGACTGAAGGCAACACGACCACAGTAAGTCCCTGCACCTCTTTTCATTGGTAGCTGCCTTTGCCATTGCCTCTTCTTCCTTCAGCTGTATGTGTGTCCGTGCCCTACCCCACAACAAGTAAAAGAAAAATAGGGACGTTTTTCTACTTGAAAGACTTCTCAGGGTGTGAAGGCAGGGCCAAGGCAGGAGTTTGTTGCGAGTGCAGGTAAGCAGTGGAGGGTTTGGCTGCTGAAGGACAGCATGATCACCCTGTGCCTCCAGTCACAGCCACTCATGAGCACCAAACCCCTCGCCGCACCCCGGGTGAAGCCGGAATCCCTGCCCAGAGGCATTTAGGGTCCAAAACACTCGAGGGCTTTCTTCAGACGGGTTCGTTTCCTAAACTGGTGACTTTTGGCTTCGTCTTGAGTGTGGATAGGCACGAGGGAGGTTTGCCAGTGGCTGTCACTTCATCCCGCACTGGCAGTGCGATGTGGCGTTGCAGGACGTGTCCGTACCGGCTCATGCCACACACATCGCTTGCCTTTGATCTGTGTTGTGTTTGTTAACCACAGTGTGTGCCATACTGACTTCAGGTGATACAAAGCTTGACTCATATAACACACGTGATAAAAAAAAGAAAAAAAAATTAAGTGGCAGGAGTGTTTTCAAAGGAAGACCTTAAATACTAAAGGAAAACAGCTCCTGAAAATAAAACAGCAGTTCTGGAGTAACTGATAAAGAAGACCATCTTCTCAGCTACAGTTTAAGACAAGAAGGAGAAGATTAAAGCAGTAGAATTACAGTTTTGCCTAGTTATCACCATCTAATCTGTTGTACTTTTTTCAAGAGAATTGTCATTTTTTCGAAGGAGAACTGAAATTGTTGAAGGCGAAAGGAGATTGCATTGTTCTGCTCACATTGCACATGGCAGTAGCAATATATGCCTTGGCTGGAGAGCGGTAACACAGATATTTTGAAGTATATAAATAAGATGAGGAGAGCGGAGGAGGAATTTGAGAGTTAGGTAGAAGACAGTGCACGTAAATGTTAATCTGTATATACATAAATAATGAGAAGGGGATGGACTTTTTTTTGCTTGCTAATGCAACAGAAAAAACCTGTTTGTTCATGTCTTTGACAGTCTTAAGTATTTTTGTCAGAAATATATTTTGTTGAAAGTTTTGTTGTATTTGTCTTAGTGGACATTGTCGTGTCTGAAAGGTGTGTGGAGCAGATTACTTACTCTATTTGGTATTATGTATCTAAAATATATGGTACTTGGCAAGATGTTGTAAGACTGTCAACAAAAAATAATTTTAATGTGTGACATTATGGTATGATGAAAAGTATCTATTTCTTGCCTTCAAGTGCCATACTACTCATGTTTGCCCAGAAACCTGAAGAGAAGAGCTTGCAAATGACCTGAAGTTGTTTTAACCAAAACGAGAGGGGAGTGTGCACACCAACAAAACACACTCAGTGGATTGCTGTATTTTGCACTCAACTGGTTTCAAAGGGGATGTAAATTATAATCTCAACAGTTCAAAACATTAACTGAGGCTTGAAGTGAAAAAAAGTAAGCATTACATTAGCAGAGCCCTTTATGAAAATAACTCTTCCTGGAGGTCTGGGTATATTTGCTGTGTAATATCCTAGCATCAGTCTGGAATCCGTCAGTGCCCCTAGATGAGGAAAATGTTGTCAGAAATGGTGTAAATTGACAAACCAGAGGGTTGATATGTTTCTCAGTGTATCCATTTGTCGCTCCTTTTATCCTGCCAATTCTACATCAGTCTTCCCTGAATCCATCTTTCTCTGCTCATCTTTCTGTGTCCTCAGTTTTAATCAGTATTGAAGGACTCATTTGATGTGAACCAGATGAATAAATCCCAGAGAAATACAGATTTCATCATCATACTGAGAATGTACAGCCCCTACAATCCCTCGTAGTTTGAGAGAAAAATAGCAACTGAGTGGATTAACAGTCTAGTCCTCAGCAGTTGGGGAATAATTGCCAAAACCTGTACACTGAAATTTATCTCAAGAAAAATTGATGCTGACATAGCATTCTGAATCTTTATTCATTTCCAAGATGGAATTACAGTCACAGTATAGTCTGAAGCCAGACTGGCAAGAATCCAGACTAGATACACCAGCTTCCTTGAAAATAACTGTACTGATTAATAGAAAATTAGATACTGGCGTACATCTTATATTCATAGTTAAGTATTTGTTTTCGTAAAACTGGCTGTTGTACTTGTGGGGAGAGGAATCTTACTTAAAAATTGACAATTCTGTCTGTTTGAGGTACCGAGATGCTTAAACTACAACTAACTTACCTGTTTCCATTTTATCATCAGGCAGAAATCTGGGGTATGAAATAGTTCTGAGAGTTCAGCTGGATGCCAGCTTCCCGTGCACACTTACAGAAAAGGTCATGCTTTTCTCTTCCCAGGTTTTCAGGCACAGAACCTGATGGTTTCTTAAAAGTAACCTTGCATTCCACCCAGGGTTCCTCTTCAAACTCTCTGGTGCTTGCGCTCTTTGAGGCTGACAGTTGGTGTTCAGAACCTGGTTGTAATCCTAATTTGACCAGAGGAAACTCCCAAATACCTTGGAGAAAAAATGGCTTAGTTTTATTGTCTCTTCTATTCATTTGGGTGCAATTTAAGATAGCTCTTGCTTCTATAAGTAAGTCCTCAAAAAACCCCAAAAACCAGACAAGTGGGCATGTAGATGGACTTTGTATTTCGAACCAATCTACGTTTAGGAAACAAATTTGTCAAGTTCTTCCTTTACACACCTCCCACATCTCTTTGCATGTTTCTTGTGAGAAAAGTTGAGTATTAGATGCCACCACTTTATAGTAATGTAGAAAAGATCATTTTATAATCACATAAAAGAATTGTTCAAAGAAATAAACTGGATAAAATATTGGTATTATAAAAGAATCTACAAGCCCCACAGACATTTCCTAACGATCCTTTCTTAAATTTTACATTTTGCTGAGCGTTTTCCCCGCTGGTGATTTATAATCCAGCAAGCCCCTGCGTGTTGTCAACTATAACATGCATCTGCTATTCTGTGACATTCTCATATTCCTAGAAAAAAGTTATTTTAAAGCTTTTGGCTGAAGGGCCTTTACAGTTTCAAAGCATGGTGATTCAAAAGAGTACTGGAATAAATGGCATTCAGGTGAATATGAGAACTTCACACTGACTGTCAACTAGTTTACATTTAGTAAAACATACGCAAGAATTTGCCAAAGGGTTTTCTTTGCCCTTTGAATTTGCCCTTCTCCCCATAGTCTGTGGCATAGACATACCAAAGTGCTTGTTATATCTCTATAAAAGTGAGTTGAATGGTGCAGATACGGTTCCACTTACATCCACACAGAACTGATCAATGTATTGTGGACTTGATGAAAAGTATTCCTCAAGTCACAGGTGCAGGTAGATCTGTAAGCCATGCCTGATCATTACATCCTTTGAATTGTTTCCTAGATTGAAGGGAGGATTATAGAGGATGCTGAAGCACCACCTCCTCCAAACCCCTCTGGCCAGTGTCCCATCTGTCGCTGGAACCTGAAGCATAAATACGATTATGTGGTAAGTTTAATGAAGGAGTTCCCTCATCCTCATCGCTAGACAAGTATTGCTCTTGGATCTACGTACCCCACAACCTGCCCGTCTCGTCTTTTGCTGGGTGTAGTAAAGATACTTAACTTCAGCTCTGCTTCTCTTGGGTGCAGCAAGAGCCTCCTACACAGTAATTGTTTGCCTTGGCTGATCGTGTTCCTGGGAAAAAGGATGAGCTTGTATCAAATAGGAGATTTGGAATTACTCACATGGCCATCTGATCTGAAAAGGCCGTATATCTCTTCTGTGCGCAGCTGCCTTTCACCATTGCACTCCCCGGAGAATCAAACTGGAATGCAGCATTTAGTCAGTGGATACAGGCCTAGCTCCAGAGAGGCCAGAAGACTTGACTAGGACAATTACATGACTTCGAGCACTATGATTTCTCATTGGTCATTGTCAACTAAGTTAATAACTGTTTCATATAGCTTTTAAAACTCTTGATGAGTATGAAGGAGAGCATACATTTTTACTTACCTTGCAACAGAAAAAAGAGGTTTTATTCAAGCATTTTGCAGGAAATGCTAATGAGAAGTTTATTAACTAATGAGGGGTAACTAACACTAAACCTAGAATATGGGAAGGAAATCCTGTAGTGCTTTAAAACAAAAGCACAACAGTCACGAACACTTTAGAATAAGAAGGGTGATATAGCAGATGCAGAATGTAAATTTACAAGAGGTCATTCAAACACAGAGTTTACAAAAGGACTAAGTTCCCCCCTTGCAAGCTCAAAACCCAGCACTGGAATTGGAAAAGAAGAAAACCAGACAGGAACATGCTGTTACTAAGATAAGGCAACAGAAAACTCAGAATAAGCTAATGTCAATAGGATTAGAGAGGGAGACACAAATACATTGGAGAAAAAGAAATGTTTGTGAGAAAGTCCATTAATGAGAGGAGAAGGGGACTGAAAGCCACATTGATTGCAAAATGACTGAGCTGCTTATGTGTAGTCCTAGTGCACACACACAAAGGAAAAATTATGGTTTAATATCTGTGTAGTGATGGCAATCTTGCAAACATAAAACAACAAGAAAAAGCAGATACAGAAATAACTTAAGCATTGAATTAAGTACAGACCAGCAGGCCTGGATTGCACATTGCCTCGAGGTCTTGAAGGAATTAGCTAACAAATACATTACTTCACTCACAGGATTTTTTTTAAAGCATGAAAAAAAAATCCTAGGGAATCCCCAAATGGTTTGAAAACAGCAAGTGAAATACTAAGTAGATGAGAGAGGAAGGAGAATGATGCTGATGATTACCAATTGGTAAATAAAATGTTGCAAATTCCAACTAAGAGAGTGTCAGTTAGGAGTAAAAGCAAATAATCTGTTGGATAGGACTAATTAAGACTCATGAAGAATACCAGTACAGCACTAGTACCAGACAAAATACTTGCAATTACTCCAGACAGGTGAAACAGCGGATGTGAGGTGTAAATGCAATATCTTTGGCATCTTTCAAAGCCTGTGTTGCAGAAATTGAGGCATTTAGAATCTAGTTTTGTCAGGAATTCTTTCTCAGGCTAGGTGCAATATTAAACAGTGAAATAAGTTGGGGGCAGGAGAGTATTTAGTATTTTCTGGCCTGGTTCCTCAACAATGTGGGAAACCTGGAAATACAATTAATTTGCAGATTATAATAAATTAGGTGAAATGACAAATACCATTAAGGTTTGTAAGGTACTGCAAAACCGGATCGTGTCTGTTTTGTGTTGCCCACGTTCAAACGCAGGGATTCTTTGCAATTCTTTTTCATGGTTGCTGAATTGTGTTGTGATCAAAACCAATGATTTAGTTACTCTGGAAAATACTTTTTTAAGGTTTATATTGTTTTATGTGACTTTTAAATGCAAGAAGTAAACAGTATCATTAAACTGGGTAATTCTAGAGGTTTACAGAAAGCATTCCTTGAGTCACACATTTACAACCCTAGAGAAACTATAAACTGATGTTCAGGGATGAAATGAGCTATGGCAGTGGATTACATCTTGGGAATGAATACACAGGCTTACATAGACTGTTTCTACTGCTTTGTGTGGTAGAAGACTCCACTGAGTATCTGGAGAGATAATAATGCCATCAAGAACCAAAGAAGTTTTAGACAATGTGATTCTGTAGAGTCTTGAGTTCTAGGATTAGAAATTGGTCACAACAGACACTGTGAAACATGAGTTTTACGTTGTTTGTAGAGTGAACTAAGTTACTTACAAGTTTTCTTCCACACTTCACTTTGATTCTTAGATCTCGATTTCTACTGTGCAGTAAGGAGGCAAGAGAAAACTAAATGTGAAGAGAGATTCTGCAGCCAGTCTTGAGAATCATTGATAAGACCATTTCTAAGAAATTGTGGTGCTGAAAGACAATCTAGGAACATGTTCATTTCAGCTGTCACATGGACTTTGAATGCATGTACATCTATTGTATATATATCCAGTACTCCTTCTGGACAAAAAGCTAAAGAGAGCAGTGTGAACTGGTGTTTTGGAAATGTAGGTTTCTTACCTCATATTTAGAAGCATCCCTCCGTGGGGCTTATGAGAATTAGGGGAAATTTGAGTTCTAAGTAGACCACTTCTCTGCTTGTGTAAGTCCCTGATGTTTTTGAATGCTTTGTACCAGTCACAGATTTTCAGGATTTTAAATGTTAAGGTGAATAAAGATCTCCCTTTTCTGCACTAAAGCACTCTGTGCTATTCTATTCTTTGCTGCAGCCGTGATGAGCAGCAGAATCTTGAGATGCTTAAGTACTAAAGTGCAGGCATTTAACTCTGTGAGCAATTAAACAGTGGGACAGTTTTCTCACTGGTGGTTAATCGTCCTAAATGTCTGTAAATTGAGAGCAGCTATTTTTGTTAAAGATATAGCCTAGTTCATACAGCATAACCTATAAGCTGTGCTTGGTAAGAGATTGGAATAGATGGTGGTTCCTTTGAGATTGATAAACTGAGATCAGTCGGTTGCACAGAAGGGAAAGTGTGAGCTTTTTTGCTTGGGGCGCTTGTAATTGGACTGAATGAGGCACTATGAAAAGGGAAGTGTTGAATTAGCCCCTGAGGGAGTTGAGTAATATGACCTCACAGGACTTTCCTTTTGTCATGTGCAACTAGCACAGTCTAAAGTAGTGGCATAATGAGTTACTCTGGCTGTCAGAGAACTGGGGGACCAGTGTCTCCGAAGTCATTAATCAACTGAACAGGCATTGTGAGCACTAGCAGGTCATGATTCTAACCTGCCTCAGCTGTGGTATAGAGGGCTGTAGTTGTCTTAGCCAGTTCAATCCTGATCCTCTGCTGTGGCTCAGGATAACAGAGCTTAAGATATAAGTTCCCACATTTTGTGGTCTGCGTGTGTCTGTCTGTCTAGTGAAACTGAGATCTTAGTTGATTTTTTTTCATATCCATTGGAGATAAAAAAATTATTTTGGTCATTGTAAGGATGCAACTGGAATGAAACCCGCAATTCTGTTACAAAATGCGTGGAGAATGGTGTACAGCTCCCAGGAGTAAGGGAGAAAGGAAGAACTAGACTCTTGTATACTGGAAATAATGACTGGCAGACTTGTCTGATACAGCCCAGTAGTAATTTGGCTGCACAGATAGAACTGTTCCTGAAGTAAATCAAAGTTTTAATGAATCACTTGTCAGTCAAGGATCCTGCTTTTCAAAGCATCTGCAGACATTCAAATGCAGGTGCCTCTGCATTTTGGTTACCATCTATTCACGAGAATGTGCAGTATATAAGTGCTCCATTTAGTAAGTTTGTCCAGCCCTTTTAGAAGTGAAGGCTAAACTTGTTTTTCGTTTCCCCCCTTATCCACTTCAAACATCATTAGTTTGAGTAGGCAGTAAATATGTCATCTTGCTTTGGCAACAATTAGGGGAAACCGAACTGCAAGCTTTGCCTATTAGCCTTAGATTAATTCAGTCCAAGTTGTTTTCATCAAATGCTGCAGATTACAGGGGTGGGAATCTGGGTCCAGCCTCATGGGAGCTGTCCAGTGATTAAAGCAAATCCGTGGTTACAGGCTTGGCTGTCCACTAGCACAAAATGTGAATTTCATGGAACATGACGGCACCATGACAACTTGCCAGACATATTTTTTAATTTGACCGCTCCACGTACTTGTCCACTTCCCTCCACAGCTGCCCCATAAAGTTGGCTGTACCTGTCTGCTTTCTCCCAGTGGTAAGATACATCTGTGTGAGTACTCTGGGAGAGGCACCTGGCCTGTTAACTGTGGGGAATCTTCAGAAATGGACAAACCTTTGGTCAAGTTTGCAGCATTTTAAGCCAAGCAGCGTGAGTGTAATTTGGAGCTGTAGCAGCTGGAACATGACTGATGATTTCAGTCAAGAAATGACCGCCACACCAGGGTGTTGGTCAGTTGGTGACACTGTTGGTCAGAGATGATAACAGAGAACAGATTTTCTTAATTTTTTTTCCCACAGGGAGAAAAAAAAAATATTATCTCCATTTGCTTCCCACCACCTCCCTTTACATGGAAACACTTGATAACAAGCCTGTGACTCCATGAGGTGTGGTGGTAATAGGAGAAATCACTTGGACCACACACACACCCTTCACAAGAGTGTGTGGCCTGCTTAGGCTTTCATGGCTACAAAGACTGAAACTGCCTCAAACTTGCCCTCAGCTCTGTTGTTCCTCTTCTCCACAGAGTAATGCAGCAGGCTACTAGCAAGGTATTGCAAGTTTTTTTCTTTCTAGGCACTTGGAGCTGAACAGCCCTTTTTCACTTAGGGAAGTGGTATGTGCTAAATAGCAAATTGAGCTGTTGGTGATTTGAAGATCCAGACAGCTAAAGAAGAGGAGAAAGGGGGATGGAGTCTTGCTCTGGTTTCCTGAATCCAATCCAGTGTATTTCAGGAGTGGTCTGAAGTCAGTGCCCGTGGACTGTTCGGCTGGCCTCCATCCAGTTTTTACCAGTGCAGTTGGCACCATCTGGTCCCCTGGTTACTGTTCTCCTTGGCAGGGCCATGTTTTAGCTGGGCTGAGGGACACTCTGCTTCCCTTTTAACCATCAGTGGCCTCCCAGGAGCGTGCTGCTAGTTGCTCAGCTGGGCTTTTCTCGTTCTTTGGATACAGCATTGCTCTGTAGGGTGCCTGATAAATCATTTTGTGTCAGTGAGACGTTAAAGTCAGTGTCTAAATGTCAGTGGGCCTACATGATGTGCCATCTAAAAATCAGTCTGAACGTGTTCGCTGTAGACAAGTGGATGTAGAAAGAAAGCCAAATACGGGAAGAGGGAAACGGTGTGTCATGATGATATTAGTGAGGGCGGTATTGATTGGGGGTGAGAGTGGGGGGTGGGAAGGACAAAAACAAACCACAAAGCCCCCCCAAAAATAAAAACCTCAAGTGTTTTGTGTATAACACTTGTAACCAACACTTTGTCCCAGGTGACTGGAATCCATTTTTAAAAAGGATAGAAAGGAAGACCCAGAGAACTACTGACCTATGAGCCTTACTTCTGTGCCTAGGAAGATCATGGAACATCCTCCTAGAAGCTGTGCTAAGGCACATGGATGACAGATGATTTGAGACAACCAACAAGGCTTCACCAAGGGCAAGTCTTGCCTGACCAACCTAGTGGCCTTCTGTGATGGGGTGACTCCATCAGTGGACAAGGGGAGGGCTTCAGATATCATTTATCTGGACTTCTGTAAAGCCTTTGACATGGTCCCCACAATATCTTTCTCTCTAAATTGGAGAGAGTTAGCACTCTCTCAGTGGCTGGGCTGTTAGATGGATAAGGAGTTGGTTGGATAGTCACATCCAGAGGGTTGTGGTCAGTTGCTCAGAGTCTGATAGACATCAGTGACAATTGGTGTACCTCAGGGGTCCTTACTGGGAGCCATTCTATTTAGTACCTTCATTAATGACATAGACAAAGGGATTGAGTGCACCTTCATCAGGTTTGCAGATGACACACCTGAGGGGTGGGATGCCATCCACAGAAACCTGGACAAGTTCAAGAAGTAGGCCCATGGGAATTTCATGCAATTTAACAAGACTGTGTGCAAGGTGCTGCACCTGGTTCAGCGCAACCCCCAGTATCAAGACAGGCTGGGGATGAACAGATCAAGAGCAGCCCTGGAAAGAAGGGGTGCTGGGGGATGAGAGGCTGGACATGAGCCAGCAATGTGCACTCACAGCCCAGAAACCCAATTGTATCCTGAGCTGCATCAAACAGAGGGTGGCCAGCAGGGCAAGGGAGGGGATGAACTCAATGCTCTTTAAGGTCCCTTCCAACCCAAACCATTCTATGATTCTATGACAGCATCTGTCAGAATCCATAATTACCAGAAGGGCATCCTAAATTCCAGCAGGCCCCTTGACAGCTGAGCTGGTCTTGTGCAGTGGGGATGCGTGAATAATTCCTAGTTAGCTAGCTTTCTGAATACTCATTTTATATTCACTCATGATTATTTGCTTTTGCAAGGGCATTAAATGAAGGTAGGAATGCTCCAGGGAGCTCTTTGTAAAACAGCAAAGATGGGGGGGGGTAGGAGCAGTCTGTGAATCTGTGAACAGGCAGTCAGGGTCACCCAACATGAAAAGCAACAAGTACTCTTTGTTCTTGCCTGTTTCCCTGGCCGGGGGATGCAGAGTTCTGCCATGCCTCGTTTGAACTTGCTCTGTCCAGGTGCTCACTGGCAGGTCCCCTCAGCCTGCAGGCAGCCTCTGCTTGGTCCTGCTGCCTCAACTAGGAACATACTTACAGGAGCTATGGAGAAGTAAACTCTGAACCAGCAACAAGTCTGTCAACAGAAGAGGAAAAAACATGCACGAAGTCTCCAGAGGCACTTTGGGCCAACTTATGCTGATGTCAGGATGTCAAGGATGCCTGCCTGTATTGGCCTGAGGGGTATCTTTGTACTGGTGCTGTGTGTGGAAATAGAAAGCATGGATCTGAATCCTGGGCTGTTGTACCATGTACAGTTAATGGGACACTTATGCAACAGCTGTTGCTGCTGTGTTTAAAAATTTGTCATTCCAGCCCTGTGATACTATCTGATCCTAGAGATCCCTTTAATTTTGTTATTATTAAGACGGCTGCTTTACATTTCTAAAGCTTTTAATTGTAAAGGTCAACAGCAGTGTAGTCTAAATGGTTCTTGAATCACAGACAAACCCTCAGCATGCTTCAAGTGGTCCTTCCATCCACCATGACTGTCACAGCCCCACCTAATGCACACATAGTTGAAGGACTGAGTGCAGCAATTTATCCTATTAGTCCTTACTCATCAGCACATACTCTTTTCTTACATAAAGCTTCCTCATGCAAGATCTTGGACCATTTCCCTGCTCTCCACCCCTCCAGAGTGACATGAGGGAAGCTCCACCATGGGAAACTGGATAAAAGTTGAAGGATTAGATAGCAGAGAACAGTCTTGCTCTGAGGGAACAAGGAGAGGGTCAGAGGTGATCTAACATATCTGTGAACTTTAGGACAGCAGCTGTGATGGCATTTCAAGTTGTGTAAACAATATCCATCTGTAGGTCTTGTGTAACTCTGCCTGAGTACCTAGGACACATTATCTTAGCAAGAGTCTTGGAGCAAGTAGTGAAACAGTGAAGGAGCAGGGGTTGCTGCTGACATCATATGTTTACACTAGTGAAGTCAGGGGAAGACTCAAACCATCTGAGTGACCTTACTGAGCTAAACTGGCAGGCAGTGACAGCAAGCAAAAGCTGCTTGTTGTCAAGCTGCAGACAAAATGCGTAGGAAGGAATCATTGTTTTGGTTTACATTTTTTGGAGTTCTATACACAACTCAAGGCTCAGCACAACACCTGCAGTCACAGCAGTTAAGGTAGGTAGGGCACTGATGGTTTTGCCCTTCTCTCTTCATCAGGATGTCTTGCTGCTGAGTCAGTTTATCCGTTCAGATGGAGGGATGCTGCCACGAAGGATCACAGGCCTCTGCTTGGAGGAGCACAAGAAGGTTGCTGTCTGTGTGCAGATGGCTCACCGTGCAGGTACATAGCTCTGCCAGAGACAACCCCTGACTGTGGGTTATCTATTGAACCCCTTGAGGGGGGTCTCCTGCCCAACTGGTATAGCTCAGTGAGATGTCATTGTCCACTCACCCAGCAAACTCGTTACGGTCTAAGTGCTGGGACAGGGTGATGGAACAGAGGCTACTTGTTCTGCTTGCTCTGTGTCCTGACTCCTGCCTTGACAGCAGACATTTATCCCTGTAGATGAGACTAGCGTTGCAGAAAGATCTGGAAAGTGGTTCAGTCTCCAGTAACTAATGATTAAACACCTGCTTCTGAAATTACTTGATTTAACTAAGCTTGACCTACCCCATTAGTAACATACAATTCTACCATCTGCTGTGTGACGACTTTTTTACTTTTCCCTGGGAGTGGGACCCAGGTTGACGCAGTCAAGAGTATTGTGCTGATCTTTTTGCCTGGTACCTGAGTTGTATCCAAGTTAAATGAACTGAGAATTTTAATAGTCAGATTTTCCATCCTGGAGATGGAATCTGATTGGACACCAGTGCCCAGTGTCCTCTGAAAAAGCCTCTGTGATGAGCCCAAGTGACAGTGCCTTTGGTGTATATTTCCCCCCTATACCCAGTACAACTTCCCAGTTTCTCTGGCTGGGGTGCAGGTTCAGTTGTGACCTGGGTTGCCTGGTTTATGAGGTGTAATGTGACTTCTGAATGCAATAGAAGCAAGGAGACACTGCAAAATATTCTCACATCTTTTTCTGTTTCAGGTTTGTTGCCAAACCACAGGCCTCCACTTCCTGAAGGGCATATTCCCAAGAAACCCAAGCTGAACAGGTGAATAGTCTTGTCTTTCCACATTTCTCTTTTTCAGGAATAAATTGGAAGGAGAAAAGCAGTTCATTAAAACTGGGTGAGAAATGCCTCAGGCAGCAGGGTTCATAAAGAGTACTCAGCATTTTGGAGATCTGTCACAATATTCTCTTGGCAGTCTTTTAAGGACGAGTCATATCTCATATAAACCGTTTATTCACACAAGATTAAAACTGCCACACATGTTAGAGTCTGCCTGCCCTTCCTCAGCTGTGCTCACCTCCTTATCACTAACAATCAGTAAGGCAGTCACAGGAGGAAGCCACAGATGGAGTCACAGCACCACAGAATAGCTGAGGTTGGAAGAGGCCTCTGAAGATTGTATAGTCCAAGCTCCCCACTTAAGCAGTCACCTAGAGCAGCTTACTCAGAACCATGTCCAACGAGGTTTTCAGTATATCCAAGGATAGACCTTCCTCCTTTTCTCCTGAGGGCAGCTTGTTCCAGAGAACCAGCCTCATACAAGACTGTTCTCTTACACTCAGACAGAATTTCTTTTTTCAATTTGTGCCCATTGCTTCTTGTCCTGTCATTGAGCACATTGAGACTGGGGTGAGCCCACCCCTGTCTTCTTTACACCCTCCCTTCAGGTACTTATGAACATTGGTAAGACCCCACTGAACATTCTTTTCTCCAGGCTGAGCAGTCCCTTCCCTCTTAGCCTTTTCAACCCCCAACAGCAGGAGGGTGCCCATGCAGTGGTACCACCAGTGAGGCAGACTCTGAGCAGCCAGCAGGGGCCCATCACAGGCCTGTTACCCTCTGCCCCATCCCCATTTCCTCCAGTCAGCGATTCGCCCTCTGCCTGCCCTTCCTATGCAACAGAGTATCTTCCCCCTCCCCAGCCTGAATGGCCCCTGGCCTTCGGTGGGCGAAGGGAAAGCCTGCAGCCGCCTCCTGCTCTGTGCTGGGCACTTGGAGGTGCTAATCCCCTGTTTATAACCTCACACTCTGTTTCCATGGGGATGTCAGAGCGTGTATGAACCTCGCATTAGCAAACTGTGAGGTTACCAGAGGCCATGTGGCTGTTGCTGGGAGAGCTTAAACTGCAGGGCTGAGGATGGCTGGAGACTCCTGCATTTCAGGTCTGACTCTACAGTGGAGATTTGAGAGAGGCTCTTGGAAATGCTGGCAGGCTGCATAATGGGTATCAGTGAGGATCAAATTAGAGGACTCTACGTTTGATGCAGCCCTGTAGCTATCAGATACTTCAACTGTGATAACTTCTTCCTTGTGTTTTACAAGTCCTGGGGATTCCTTAGTATCTGTGTCTTATCTGGCAGCTGTGCGGTGGAGCACATTATCTTGTTAGCATTCACATTGCAACCCTGTGTAGCAGGTTGAGACTGGAAATGGTAAATGCAGTATCTTGCAGGAATCACACCAGGACTCCAGATCTGATGCCCTGACTCTTACAAATTGTTCTGTAGACTTTTAGTGAGAACAAAGAATGAATACCTCCAGATACATTCTACATGCAAGTAGGTGTGCTACAACTCTAACGTAATTAAACTGGAGATTATTGCAGTGCTAGCCCCTCTTGACACCACCCTTGTTTTTCTCTTCCTGGTGAGGGAATGTAGCAGGCACAGTGGAAGCAATTTAGAGAAGGAGAGCAGAGCTGTTTGCTGATGATATGGAGCAGCATTGAAGTAGACAGACTGTGGGGTCTGGGTGGAGACAAGAGAATAGGATAAAGAAGTGGGATTGAAAGTTTTGGTGATGGGGCTGACACTAAACAAATGAGTCCCAAGAGCTAGGATAAAGTACAGGAGTACTTCAGGAGTGCTCTCCTGGTCCCTCATGATACCGTCTTCTCAGCCTGCTGGAAGGGGAAAGCTCTGTGTTGGAGCCTTGCAAAATCTTGGCCATTCTGTAAGAGTTTTGACTGTGCGAACCCCCACCTGTACTTCCCTCGCTCTCTGGAGCAGTAGCTGGCACAGCATAAGGCAGGAGTTACAAATTGCTTCCTTCCTCTAGCTTGAAGTGCACCCACATGCTGAATGACTGAAGTCATTCAACCGATACTTATTTTGGGAATGAAGCCAGAGCTCTTATCAGAAGTTTCCCACATGAATGACTTGTCCAAGCTTACCTTGTCTTTGTCTCTGTACTTGTTTCCAAAGCTTCCTGTAAGTCTGTAGTAACTCGGGAAGCACTCAACCTGTGGTGCTGCCAAATGCAAGTGAGCTGACAGGGGAGAAAAGGGGCAGAAGTGAGCTTGGACTTTGGAGTGGAACAAGCTGCCTTGTTCGATGCCATCAGAACATGTCTGGGTCAACCTCTAAACGTATTGTATCAAGGCTACTCACCTGACTTAGCTTAGTCCTTCATTGTGTTTATGTCTCCTGCATTTTTAAGTGCCAGTTCAAGAAGGGATCAACAGGCTCTAAAGAGAGCCTGTTATAGCAGGCACTACATTACACAGTTAAGTGACGTATTTTCCAAATCTTTGAGCTTCATCTCTTTTTGAGATTGCTGTATTGGCTGTCCTACCCATCTTTACCTCTCTACTTAGATGAGAGGTAGCAGTGCCTTTATTCACTGGTGCTATAGCCCTGGGAATGTCAACAGGGAGAAAACTGACATGCCTCATAATATGCTTGGGCCCCTTGTTAAAGCTTTTCCAAGACAGAAACACAGGTAATGGAAGCAATCTGTTGTCTGTCTCTTTACTCTGAACGGAGAAAGTTTTCACTTCTGTAAAGGAAGGGTTTCTGAGAAGTCACTGTCTACTCCACATGTTACCTCACACTCTTCTGTGGGAATTCCTAGCATCTGGGAACTGCCTGCTGTCTTACACTGAGCTGAACAATGTTTTGCTCCTGGTTGAGCTCTTGACATAAGACTACAGCATCAGCTGCTAGAATGACAGGACCATGACAAAAGCCTAAGAAAGCCTTAGGGACTGATTCCACTCACACCACCTGAGATTGAAGGAGATTTATCATGGTAAGTGTAATGTGAAGTGGGAGTCAGAGCCCAGTGCCTCTGCCATGATGCAGACCTGAGCACTGACCTACTGCATGTAGACTCAGAGCAGCAACCTCTGCCTGCCTGAAGTCTGGCAGATTACTTCATTTGGATGAGCAATCCCTTTCATTTTTTTCCTGTCTGGCAAAGTTTTGGTTGGTGCTCCCTTTGGCCAGGCTTCTTCCAAGGCTGTTGTCAGTATTTTTGAGAGCAGCTTCATTTGTTGCCGAAAGAGGGGCAAATGAGCCTGATGAAAAACTGATGTGTCCCTTAGACAATGTACAGGCCAGTGACACGGGAGGAACTCTATGGCTCCTGGGTGAAGGTGCTAAGGAAGTATACAAAGGACTGAGGAGTGGCATTAATGTATACTTCTGAAAGCACCAAAAAAAGCTGCTCGTCAGCTATTTCTTTACTGCAGTTGTGGCTGTCTTGGCCAGAATGTTTGGCCCATGTCACTGTCACCCTGATTAAAGTGAGCCTGCTTCAAATCCAAAGAGTCTGGCATGCACTGGCTAGCACCTAGCTGGGATTAAAAGGTATCATGCCACCATATGGAACTATCAGCAAACTGTCTTGTTTTAACAAGGGTCAGGGGTGCTGACATGCCATTGATTTAGTGTTGTGAAGTGTGGATTTATCATCCAGAACCCCTCTGCCTCTCAAGAAGGTGATCTTCTGGTGCTTATTCAATGATGTTTTTCAAAAAGCAGAATTCCTGCTCTGTTTTCTGAACTGGTTTTACTATCTCAATTGTATGAACTTTGGACATTCCCTTCTGTGTGCCCCAGATTTCTCTGCAAAGAGATAAGGATTTCCCTGCTTTGCACTGGGTCATTTGGTAGCTGGCCTTCCTCTACCCACTCCATCTCCTTATCCTGTTTCCACTATTGGAATTCAAGAAGAGCAGAATGCTTTGAGACTATCTGACCTGCAGATTCTGCCTTGTACTTGGTTATACAACTGTCTAGCGTAGTATGGAACATTCATCCATGATGTAACACAGAGGAGGAGATTGGGAACTGCAGAAGAAGGCATAACATGGAAGTGAAATGCTAAGCTTTGTGGTCCTGAGGGTGGTAGGAGAATAAGAATACCTTGTGGTCAGAATTCAACCGAGAAGCATTCCACATCTCCCTCTTCTACCCCCTGCAGTTGGGACACTGTCCAGGTGAGACTTGCCATGATATTTTTCATTTCTTGGACTTTAGTTCTTTGCCTTTTTGCTTTCTGCCTGATATGTTTTTGACAGCGATAGCTCATGAATGTTACCACTTAACTGCTTTACTAGCTAAGGTTCTTTTGAAAAAATGGCCATGAGAGTAACCCACATCATCCATAAACTCTTGAGTCTCCTGTCCTCACCTTCTCTTACATATCATTTGTCTGCAGAAGTTGGACATTGAAAACAAATGAAGTTTACCCTGTCAATGCAGAATTACTCCCTATAGTTCTTTTTCCTCATGTTTGGCACAGTCTGGGGCTTTCAGTCTTTCCAGGAGATCATTCCATAAGCAAATTTGTCTTGCAGCCAAGGATTGTTCCCTCATCCTCAGCCTGTATTCTCCCTTTCAAAACTTCCTGCTGTTATTTCTGCATCTCTTCGTGCTCCAGCCTGGCATGTTCCAGTTAAGTGCTGCAGCAACAAAATATTTTCACTAGCCCATGAGGCTGAGGAAGTTCTAAGCGATTTCACCAGCATTGTGTAGGGTGACAGACTGTTCCCATACTCCAGAGTCATGTGTGTGCAGGCCACCACACACCAGCACCATTTGGGAAACAGTCAAGCTCAGCTGTAGGTCAAACTTCTTCCTTTCAGTAATGGAAACCTGAATAGCTCAGCAGTTTTGTTTTCAGCATGGAGGTTTTTGCATGGAAAATATGGACTAACAGTCTATCCAGAACAGTCCCTGAATTCAAGCCAGCATCTAGATGCTCTCTTAATGTGAATATAGCACTCATGTTCTTCTGGCAGGTCCAAAGTATTGGTTAAAATACAACACTGTGAAGTTATTCCCTTTCCAAAAGGACTAGGGGATATCACAGGTTCCCTGACTCTGGGGTCTGTCAGCAAGAGGTGCTGTAAGATTATGGAGTACTTGATTGTGAGTGCTCAGCTGCCACTCCATTTTCAGCTTCCTACTGGAAGAGCGTAACTTGGCACGGATAGTATCCAAGTCAATCCCTCCTCCATCACCTGAACTGGAGGAGTTGCTCTGTGTTAAGCAAGAGGCAGCCTCCCTACAAATTCCTCATGAATTACAAAGTTCTCAGGCTCTGTGGACACATCTCATCCTTGGGAGCAGAATCTGGTTTCCCTACTATCAGCATTTCACTCCAGCGGCATGTGGTTCCTCTCATCTGCATGGAAACTGTGTTGTGCATAGCATGTGTATTCAAAAGCAAAGAGCCAGAGCGGCTGCAGGTGAGCAAAGCCAAGAGGTGTCATGGGAAGGGATGTGGCAGGGAGGAGGCACTCGCCAACACTTTGACAGAGTGCTTCCTGCAGTCTCCAGCCCTCTGCTTTCTGCTCTTAATCCAAACAAAAGCCATATTGAAAAAACTCAGGGAGGGTTCAGAAGTTCAGACTTGAACTGTACCAACATGGCCCTTGCTTGAGCTGTGTACAGGACTGTGGTTTTCACATTTCCCTTACCCTGCACATGGAAACCTTCTGCCTACTCCTAGGTCTAAAGTGGCAGCCTCCAAGTGGGAAGGCCTGCCCACTCAATAGAATCCATGAAAACAGACTTCCGCATGCTACAGAGATTTTAAGCTATTACAATGACTGCAGGTGAACTAACCATAGTTGTTTCCATCCTGCTTATATCTTGCCTTTTCCCATCAGGAAAATCCCTCCAGGGTTCCTATCACACTTTATCCAGATTACTCATTTGTGCACTTGGAGTCTAGGAATTCTTGTTCTTGCTCAGGACCGTACCATACTCAAGGGGGCAAGCAGAGCCCCAAGGTGAGTCATAGTTCCCAAGACTGGCAGTTCTGTCCCCCTTTGCCTAGAGTGCCTGCACACTGAGGTGACAGGTTAGGAGACTGCAGACCAGCCACATTTGGCATCCACCTGAAGGGTCTGCCTTCACAACCTTCAGCTACTTGAGAAAATTCAGTCTGCCAGTGTGTGTTTGAAGGTGATTATAAAAACTCCCCAAGACAAACCTTGTTGGATACAATGAAAACTTGGGAGATTTGGCTAGAAAAGGGTGTACATTATCTTACATGGATGGCAGAGTTTGCAGAAAAGTCCTGTGTGCTGGGCTTTGAAGCTCTCCTGTGTGAGTTTTGTGGATTGTTTTTACTCACAGAAAAAAACCCAAATCTGTGAATCAGTAGGAAATGGAGTTAGTCAAAGAGGAGAAGGAACTTTGTAGACTGACTGCTCCCAGGCATCAGGCTTTTGCAGTGCTGAATCAAGGTAAAAAAAAAAAAAAAAAAAAAAAAAAAGGAGGCAACAAACAAAATAGGACAAGTTTGAGTTTGGGACAAAGCAAGTATTAAAAGCCCTAAAAGCAAATGTGCTTCAGGAAGGGAAAGCGTCCAAATGTCTGTTTCAGCTAACAATGAAAAGCCCCAGCCTGCAGTCCCCAAAGGAAGCCAAAAGCCTGGACCAGAGGGCTGGATTAGACCTGCTCAAAAGAGAAATAACAAAAGCTTTAAAATCAGGCCATTACTAAATCCTCCTTCCTATGCAGAATTGGGGTGTGCACTTCCAGCCCCCACACTGAAACAGAGGGATTTCTTAAAAAGCCACTGTCTGTCTAAACCTGCATACAGCATTGATGTGTATCTCACATTCACACATTCACTTCTCTCCCAGTGAGATCATTTATTATCACAGGAGCACTTTCCCGTAATCGTGTGGACACGTGACCAGAATTGCACTTGGCACATTGATGCATTAAAACAATTTGGGATTTTTTTTTCCTCCTTTTCTGTAAGTGTAGTCTTGCAATACCAAAATTTGTGCCATGGCACTCCCCTTGCAGCAAGGGGAATATGAAAAGGAGGACCTAGCCCATGTGCCCATCTAATACCCCTACAGCTTCTCCCAAAGGAGCTGCTTTGCCATGGTCCTTTGCCAGATTCCAAACTGGGGACCTGCGTTTGGTCTCTCTGAACTCCCCTTGCATGTGAAATTGGAGACAGGAAAGTCTCTCCTACTTCCTGTCCCGATGCTGTTATGTAAGGGATTCCACTAATGCACTAGCATAGCATTACAGGTCAGAAGGGATGAGTTTAATGCATGTATAGGAGACCAAGTGCCTGGATCTTGCTCTATGTTGTCACCCAGACCCCTCCTGCTGTTGCTTCTTGGTGTTAACTATCATAAACTCCTCAAAGCAAAAGCAAAGCATTTTGAAAGTGGCTGGATTTCAGAGGCAGAAAGCTTCACATGTGATTCATTTTTCAGTTTGTGCTGTTAGGGAGTACTGAGGAAGAAAAGTGCTAAATGGACTGCTGTTATGCAGTCTGTAGCTGCCTGGCATAGCAAGCTTTCTTTGTAGTTCTCAGGAATGTGCCAAATGCCTTCAAACAAATGTATTACATGGTCTCTGTCCAAAGTTCTTAATATCTCAAATTTGCACAATGCAAATAAAAGGTAACAAAGCTTTTTGTGGGAAGGATGACTGATTGAGGTTACATTAAGACCATGGGATTACTCAACAGAGGCATGCAAACATAGCTGGACAAAGTTTATCAGTCTGTTCCAAATTCTAATTTGTTGGAGCATTGTTTGTGCAGATTATGCTAAGGTTTTACTTTGGATCTTTATTGTCTGAAAAGACTCCTCTTCTCTAAGGATCTCTATTCCCCTCTCTACTGGTAGCAAAAGATTTAAAGCCTAACAAAACTCCAGGCCACCCAGCCACAGGGTAAGATTTCCAGTAACTGATTCTGGATCTGAAATCCCCTGCCTGTTTGCAAAGCCAAGTCTAAAACTTCAAATGGTAAAAAGCAGAGGATATTTGCCAGACACTGCTCTTTACAGCAATTTGCAGTTGTGATGATAATTCCATTTTAATACCTCTTACATTGTAGGTGCTGACTTCCTGCACTAGCAAGCTGCAATAGTATTGTAAACAGAACACTAGAGCAAATTTGGACATACAAAATACAGGACTAGGTCAGAAACCCATTCCATGCAGAAGTAGTAACTAATTTTCCCCCCAAAGTAAATTAATTCATTTTTAGAAGCTTTCTCACAGAATTTAGCCTTTGTAATTAGTTTACCTTATTGAGACCAGCTGTTGAAATAACACTTCCCCTAGAGGCTGGAGGCATTCAGTCTTGGACTTAGTTGCAATGAAGGGATTTGGCACTCCAGTATAGCTGCAGGTGGACAGCTTGCCAGCAGCCTGGAGACTACACCTGATTTCTTTTGTGAAACTGGAAGTCAAGCAGGTGCCAGTGGGTTCAGTAGAGAGATGAGCTTAGAAATTCCAAAACAAACAAAAACTCCTTTCCAGTGGTCCCTTCTGAATTGAGGGAGCTCTGCTCATGGTCATTCCTTTTATAAAGAGGCACGTTAGGGAGGCAAAGGCTATAGTGCCTTGCTTCTGCTTCAGTTGGAACATTTTCTCAGTGATCAGTCTCAAACTGAAATGTGTTTGTGTTGTTTTGACAGGTACCTGACCCGCTGGTCCATCAGATCTGCAAAGCCCATTTGGAAGAGGGGCCCTAAGTGGTGCAAAAAGCCCTTTCCAGTCGGACACCCTTTGCTGAAGGATAATGTCAAATATACACAAAAGCCTCTCTGTTTAAACCACTAGTGGCCAGAACTGGCATAGTCAGTAAGCACGTTTTCCACTGTTCTGCTGGATTTTTTTTCAAGTTTGTCAATATCTCCAATTTTCTTATTCCAGAATTGTCCTTAGTACTCTATATTGTGTCCAGCTGTGATCTCTTCCTGTGGGAGAATACAAGAGCCATCAAAGCAACGTTCAGTGTGCAGGATGATTTGGGGAAAGCAAGGGGGCAAGGACTTCTACCTCAAAGCAAGAAAGGATCTGAAGGCTTTTGTTTCTTTGTGTTCCACAAATGGGTTTGAGAAAGGACGTTTCCTTCTTTTCCCAGCAGTGAGTGGTGTTTCCCCATTAACATGTGTTTCAACTCAGATTTGCCTCGTTTGGGCTTTTGTACCTGTGACTCAGATGGAAGAAGAATTTCTCTGCAGCACTGTATTTTCTTGGCAGTAACAGAAATTGTTAATGACTACTGAAATGAATTTAGTATTATCGTCTGTACTATCCATAATTTGCATCAGAACACGTGTGGCAGTGGCAAACAGGTGTGTGTCTTACATGTCCCCTTAAGTATTCCTGGCTTGTGCTTCACTCCTGAATCTGGCAAATACACAGTGGTGACATCCTTGATGACCTGGCCTGTTTTTTTTTTCCCTGGCAAATAAGTTTTCCATGAATCTTCCATGTCAGTGATATGGTTGCTTCCTGGGATAGATTGAAGCTGATTATCCATCCTGTAACTAAAAGGCGGCACCATTTCTCTCCCTCTGTAGTACCCATACGGATCTTCCACCTACTGACCACTGGTAATTATGGGCCTGGTATGAAAGGCTCATTAAATTTATCATGGTCATTATTGTTTTGGCTCCGTTTCTTTGGTATTTATCTGGGGGTGACAAATCAATACAGAATTTTTATGTACTACTATGACAATTAACCTTGGATTGCTTTTATCAAAATCATCTGCTAATACCTATCAGCTTGGACAGGAACAAAAGGTAAGGATAAATCTGTATTATCCAGGAAATCAAATTAGATTCAAACGGTTCTTTTTAGCCTTATGTTGTGAAATGAAAGCCCTAGATTCAGCCCCTTGAGCTTTTGCTTTTTGCTTTTCAGCCCCAAGACCTTTTGCTTTGGGACACAGAGCCAAGACTTCATTAACCATACTGAAATAAAATCTCTGGCTGACTGTGTCTGTTTTATAAAGCTTTGAAAGCTACAGCCCTTCAGAAAGGAAAGTATTTTTCTTTATTCTCATACATACAGAAGGTACTATGTCTTCTAGCCCAGGTAGCTCTGCTCAGTGAGCTTTGCTAATGGAAAAGTCACTGGATTAAACCATTGCCTTGAGATGAACCTAAATAAGCACATTTTTCAAGACAGTTGAGTGACATGGGCTGGAAAGACCCCTCTAATTTTGGTGAAATCTAACATCTCTTCAATACTCTCTTCAATATGCCTTTCTAGAGTTCAGGGTTTAGTACAGATCTCTTACAGTATGTATCAGCTTTCTGCTCTGAGTCCCAACTCTGCTTTTGTCATTCATGGGTGACAGCAGGTATTCAATCATGTCTCCAAATTAGTTCTTGTGTAAGCAAGGTGCTTTTGTAATCAGACAGGTGGCCTAGGTTTGATTTCTGACCTAGAGCTTGCCTGTCAGGGAAGAAAATGCCATTTGTTACTATCTAAAAGATCTGCAGTGACACATTACAAGGAGAGCTTGGTGCTAATAACACCAAGGTTGTGTTCAGTCCCCATATGGGCCATTCACTTACGAGCTGGA
This sequence comes from Eulacestoma nigropectus, assembly GCA_013397775.1. Lineage (NCBI taxonomy): Eukaryota > Metazoa > Chordata > Aves > Passeriformes > Eulacestoma > Eulacestoma nigropectus. The sequence goes on from VZTE01004276.1 coordinate 3,718,494, forward strand.
CTCATCCTTGTGGGTCCATTCCAATTCAGAATATTCTGTAATTCTCTCAATTCAGAAGGAGGATTGCATACAATGAAATCCTAGGAAAACAATCAGGGCCAGAGTCCAGGCACAAAAGAATCCTGCTCAAAGTGCAGAGGTTTCACATTTTTATTAGAACAAGCAGTAAACAAAATTTCCTAAGTATAAAATCTAAATCTTTTCTAGCTCTTGAGTCCTTGTTCCTGAAAGAAGAGTCACAGCATGAAGGGCAGGTCGAGGTTCTTCTCACCAGTGCCAAAGTAGACGTAGCCGAATTGTTTGGTCATTGGGACATGGTAGAATGTCAGTCCCAGCCACAGCAGGCTCCGCAGCACCACCACAGTGCCTCCCTTCTCCACCTGGATACTCCAGGAGCCTGTGTGAGAAGATGTGCAAGTGAATCACTGGAAAAGACAAAGAGGCAGTGTTCCTGCAGCAAGTTGTCCTAAGCTCAGAGAAGGGCTGCCATGGGTTCTGCCTGACCAGTTAACAGGGCGCAAGGCTGCGCTGGAGTTTGTGACACCTGAAAAGAGGGAGAGCATAAACCTCGATGCCCTGTTTTCCTTTTGTTAGTTCAGCACTGCAGGCTGCCCTAATTTCCAGATGTCTATGTCTAGGTTCACATAGTAATATATTCTCATGGCTTTGGTGGTAACGTCATACGCATCACAGGAAGGGACACTCAAGCTCCAGACTTGCATAGTTGATCCCCAGGAGAGGCTGCAGCTATTCTTGGCTGCTTCTGAGTGGGCAGCAGTTACTCCAACAAGCTCTGCCACCTTCTTGGTGTAGCTAAGAGCTATAGAGAGCCAAGATGAGCTATAGCAATCCTTTATAGGTATGAAATTTGTCCTTAAAATAAACTTGTAGCATTAGTAGTGGGAAGAGGAAGAAGGTGCTTTCCTCCTTCAGGGAAGACTGGTTTCTCTGATGCAGCAAATGGGAAAAAAAGAGAAAATGAAAAGTAGGGTATTTCCTATCTCTGAGAAATTTATGGAAAAGGTTAATTCTCTTCAGTCGTTCTTGGCTCCACTGTTGAAGAGGATGTGCGTGGTAGGGGCAAAGGGATTAGTTTCCACATTAATTTTGCTTTGGCTCCACAGAAGAGGTTCAGAGCCAGTGTGAAAATGCAGTTTCTTCTGGATGCAAGGAGCTCAGAGCCACTGAGTATTTATTTTGCATCTGACACGACAGCTTGGGAACTGTGCCAGAGGGAGGGGGCTGAAGCATCGGCTTGGATTCAATGCCGGAGGGCAAGGAGCTGCCAGGAGAAGAAAATACCAGCTTCAGCACCAAATCAGTAATGCCTAGAGGCTACAATGTAGGGAAGAAGGTTCCTGCTGAATCTCCATCTAAAAAAAACCGAGCAGGCCCAAATTAAAAAAAAAATGTGGTTGGAACAGTCAGGCTACCACTGGCCTAGAGTCAAGCAGTCAGCCTATCTGCACCCAAAACCAAAATCTGGCAATTCCAGAGTAAGCAGAAAGTGCATAATGTGCTGGGCCATTTAGGCAGTATTCATCTTTGTAGATAATTTTAGGCTCATCAATTTATGCTATGATTCATGCTTACTCATGTCCCGGTTAGCCTGGGGAGGGGCTTCTGTGATTGCTGTCAGCTGCCTGTCCTCCCCCTCCCACTCACTTCTGACTCTTGGCCAATTTTAGTCACATCCGACAAAGGGCTGAAGGGCTTTAACACCACAGGTTCCTACAGCAGGTCTCCCTGGGATGTTGCCCAAGGTTTGACTGCAGCTCCTGGAGCTTTGTTTGGTGTGCCAGCAGCTGCAGGGAAGTACAGCCTGTTAGGCCTGCCTGGCAGCCAGAGGCAGCAGCTAGCTGGACAATCCACTTTTGTGCAGCCTTGGGCTCTTGCGTGCTCCTCACAGTACACGTCTCATGTGCAGTTCATGGCAAACTACAGTAGCTGAGGGAAGGAGGGAAGTTGAGGGGAAACGTTTATGTGGTGGCTGCAGCATCAGAAAGGAACAATACAATTCAAAACCCTGTAAAACCAGATGTCATGAGTTGTGCTGCTCACGTGTTGCCTAACTCTTCACTTCGTTTTTCTGTACTCCTCAAAAGTTTCTTGGGCACCACTGTTTCCTCTATCTTCTTCAGTAGCAAGTTCCACATGTTTGTTATACTATAATATGCAAGCCCTGTGTCATCTCTGATCTGTTACCTTTCAAAGTACGCTCTTCAGCCATGTGCAAATGTGGAACTCAGTGAACAGCAATACCTACCTCCTTTCTGACAGACTGACTAGAGTTGCTGGACAGAAGTACAAAACAGACATTCAGAGTCTTTTGACTTGGGAGATTTGTGCTCTGGAGAACTTAGTTCTGACTCGCTCTCCTCCACATTTCCACTAAAGACAAACAACTGAGGTTGCAGTAAAGCAGGGCACTACTTAATATGGGACAGTCAATACAGGTGTGTGCCATCTTTTCACCATTCTTGCCCTGTGACATTCATTACACAAGTCCTAGGTACAACATGAGCTAATATCTTCACAAGCAGTGGTTGCATATACAAGGCAACCCCAATCTCCCATCCAGTCTCTCCAGTGCCATTCATATAGACACAAACTGGACTGGATCTTTTTCATACCTGGAGTAAAAACACCTATTATGGTTCAGCCACTGGGATTAAAAATCCTGACTGAGGGGGTCTCTTACAAAATCTGCATGTTCTTAAGAAATTTCACCACTTGGATGGCATGGAAACCCAGATGAGGAACACCACTACAAGGCAGATCATCCAGCAACTGAAGCACTACAGCCACTTGCTGTCAAAGGACAAGCTTTCAGTTTCTTGAACTTTGTCTCTACAAGTTTTCAGCATTTGCCAGTGGCAATGCATAGGAGCATTGAGCAACAAGCAGCAAGCAAATAGGTCTGAATGTAATAGTGACAAATAACTTTCTCAATTTCTCCTTTGAATGATTGCTCTCTGCACATGGTTCTTCAGCTTGAATTTGCAGAAATGATCTACAAGTCTTTCCTCCAAATACTGGTGGTACTTGATGCAGCTTTACACACTGATTTGTGGGGAAGGGGACGACGACACGCCATAAACTTTTCGAAAAGTTTCTCTGACAAAAAGATAATGCAATGAGGAACTCCCATTGTCTTTGATTTAGGACCAGTCCTCTGAGAAGCAAGTCTGTCAAGAATAGGACTATGCCTTGCCTTGCTGGGTGGTGAAAACCTTTAGGGATTATCTAATTTGTTAATGCCTCCCAACATACTGGAAACATCTAACAACCTGGGTACCTGTGATAGCTTGTTTATATATGTTCACCTACACAGATGAACCCTCTGCCCCAAACCGTTTACACAGAACAAAAAAAAATGCCTGAAGCATGACAAGTGGGAAAGGTAAGAGGGAAAACGGATTTTAATGCTCTTAGGAACTGTATTTGGATTCAGACATCTTTTTGTTGGATAAATTCACAGAGGAGGTAGAGTAAATCAAGTTCAACATAATTAAATCCCCACATCTGTGCTCTGGGGCAATAGAGTACATGGATCCATGATCTCAGAACATTTACCCAGTGACACACAGGCTTATCAATCTCAGCAGAGTATTTATCAGCAGACTGCTGATGAAAGGAATTCCTAGGCACCTTCACACCTGGCAGAAATGGACAGATATAATTGAAGATGGCTCCATTCACTTTCACGCTACATCTCTGAAGGCTGTGATGTGCAGTTTCTGCATTTCCCTATCATCTGTCCAAGCTGTAAAAAGGGCTCAAATTTATCATTTCATAAATGTGAGACCTTTGGGGAATATCAATTACTATTATACTTTCCAGCTCTTCTCGGGCCCTTCATTCTACACAAATATGGACAGTAAAGTTTTGCTGATGCTGCAAAAGCCTTCCTGTGAAATAAGGGCCTGAACAAAAACAAGGAGGTTGTGTAAGGGCAATCCCATCTGGACAGGCACAACATAGGTTGAGAACAGGAAAAAATTACAAGAAGCTGTCTGGAACTGTAATGTCATTTTCACTGGCACCCTGTTTTCAGCCAGAATGATGGTTAGTCCTAGAGCTGCTCTTTATTCTGCAGAGCCAAAGAGTAGCAGCACTGCCACCTTCCACCTTCTACTAACTGGATCACTAGAGACATTTTTCTAACCTAGTCATCAAAGGTGATTTATTCAATATACTTTTCCAGACTGGACTTTTGCAATACACAAAACCAATTCGGAAACTGCATTTGATACACAATGCTGGTGTATTTTCTAAGAAGATATTACATTAAAGTTCTGTAAACTATCTGGGTTCTTTGGACCTTTTCATTAAGAGAAAAAATAAGAACCCGTTATCTCAGTACTTTTTTTTCCCCCATTCCTCACCACATCAGCAGTAGTTGAGGAAATGGTACATAAAACAAAATTTGAACTTGTGAGACATGGAGAAAGTTATTCTCTTGGAAAGATACAGGACACCTGTGGTCTCCTCCACCATAGCTCAAATCTCACAATATTCAAGCAAGATGCTTTTTCAGGCCCACCTTTCTTGTAGGACTTTGAAATACTGATGTCATAAATCACTCTAGAAGTACTTTAAAGAGTAACTAATGAACAGTATGGAATAATAGTTTAAAATGAATATGCCACCTTTTCTTTCTCAAGAGAAAGTCTTAGAAATGCATTTAATAATGCAATACAGAAAGGAATGAGAAGTATGAAAATTAAATGCTACTTTCATCCTTTTTTTTTCTTTTTTTCTTTTTCTCTTTTTTGTTTTTTAAACTTTTGTGCTATTACAGATGGTTCTTGGGGTAAAACCATTGCCTAGATAGCTGCAGGTCTCTATTATTATAAAAATCAGAAGCAGGCTGCTGGGTCCAAATCCTTTCCATCACTGGCTGAGAATATTCCATGGCAGTTCCTGTGTCAGACAATACGTCTCTTACTGAGAGACTGGGAAGCTCAAAGCATCAGTCTGTGAGGTACACTAAGATTCCTAGATAAAAGTTGTCAAGAAAAAAATATTTTAAAATATTATCATTTGCATTGGAGGGAATACAACTAGAACTAGGAGACAGCAAGTAAAGGTTGGATTTCCTAGAGTTAAATACTGATTTTAACTTGCATCTCAGTGTGTGCTGTCTCTAAATCAGGCAGTGAAGTTAACTTCACTCATCATGTAAAGTTTACTAAGTGCAGGGAACTGGTCATTGCTCTCACACTAGAAATTCCTACCAGTAACACTGCTCTGGTGAGGTTCCCAGAGTTCAAAATGCATTTTTTAAAAGAGCAAGTTAATATTTAAGCTGCACCCAGCAAACTTAAGAAAGCCAAGCACTGTCTGTGCTGAAACTATTGCCTGTTGCTGCTCCAGAAGGGAAGGGAGGGAGCTGCTGTGTGGGAGGAAAGAGCATGGGAAAAGTATCCGCTGGATGAAGATCTGGAGCTTCCTATTCCCTCTTTGGATCAGGCTGCAGTCTCCACCCCTCCAAACACAGGCAGGAATTCTGAGGAGTTCCTTACATCTTTCCCAAACAAGAAAGTGCTTTGAAGATCCTGACGCTCACCCAGTGTTAAACCACTGCCTTTTTTATGGCCCTTCAACAGCTGCCAGAACACCAGGGCTGAATTTCAAAAGTCAACCTCCTTCTCAGCTTCTTCTTCCTTTCCAGTCGCCAATAGAAATCCCTGTCTCATCCCCCATGTCTGCCTCAGCTATGGGCTGAACCTTGTAATCCATGGAAGCAATAGGGTGCGTGAGACATGAGCTTTTAAACAAAACCCTTTTAAGAGGGCTGTTTGCAGAAGAACTTTCCTGCCATAACTGGTCCACTTTCAGTATGACCTCTCATAACACTGCTGCTTTGGAGGTGATTCAGCAATGTCTCATTTCAGTGCAAGCTTGAGAAGAAACAGCTTTTAAGAGCTAGACAGCCTGATAGAGAGGCTCCACGTCGCAAAAGCTCACAGAGGGTCATAAAAGTGACATTATCAATTCCTCTTCAAAGGAGGAAATGTCTCAAGGGAAAAGCAGCTACAGCGTGGTTGCACTTACCATTAACACAATATGCTGCCACAAGAGCAGGTTACAACATCTATTGCTGCAGTTAGTCCTGAGTGAGAGTCAAGTATGTAGTTCCAGGACAAATATTAATATGCGGAGAGGGGCAACATAACCACTTCCCTCTGCAAAAGCAGCCACTGCTTGGCTGCATGACCCCAAGCACTTAGAGCTGACAAAGCCTCACTACACCCGTGGGATTTAGCTTCCATTTCCCTCCAACAGAAAACCCTACACTGGGAAGAGCTTCCTACTTCTAATTTGTTGTCTGTGGGGAACAAAGACAAATTGCAAACCAGAGCAGTTGTAAGGAAAGGTCATTGTGCTTTGGCTCTCAATAAATTGTGCCACACGGACATTTCACGCACAGCCTACCAGCCATAAGGACACATCCAAACACTCCTATGTGGGGCCCAAACTCCTTCATGCCACTTACTGGCGGCAAACTAAATCTCTTTCATTTGCTTGACACACCACCTGCACCCCATATGTTAACACTGCTGTCAATATTTCCAATTCCCCATATAACTATTTAATAATAATTAAATAAAAACACAGACTGGTTGCAGGTTCAGTACTATTTTTAAAAGCCTCCAGAGCCAGGAAAGCACAGCTTACAGTCAGATGCTGCCAAGCGGCTCTTGCATGGTCCTAATGCCTGCCATGTCCTTGACACACAAAAACCATCATGGCCAAACCCCAAAGTAAAATGATCATACTTTTGAGGCTTTTCCTCTTTCTCCATTATCCTCTCCCACTGGGGATGCCTCTGCAGTAGAAATTATTTCGACAGGCCCAGGCCTTCCAATTAAACATGAAGAACCTGTTTCCTGCTGACAAGGAAGACTCGTGCTGTCCCAGATACACAGTATTCAGGTACCTCCAAGTAAAAATGAAATTCAGGCCATACTTAGACATCCAGTCTTAGTGCTGCTTAATCCAGTTGAAGCAGCCTCTGCCCTCAAACCCTTATTCCCACCCTCATTCTTCCATCATAGAGATCACAAAAGTGTTTATTTACTGCTCAGTGAGTCAGGTTGGGGAAATGATCTGGCTGAAAAATATACTGGACAGAAATAACATTATTTTTCCAGCTGGAATCTGACTGCACAGCCAGCAATGCCAACACAAAAGAAGGGACAATACACAGATATAAATGAGCAGCAGAGGATGGGAAGGACTGAAAAAGCTAGCACTGAAGTAATACACATCAAATTAGAGCCTCCCTTATAGCCCTGTTAGTTTGCCCTTTAGTCCTAAATCCACCTGATAAAACAAAACAAAACAAAAATATTCTAATTTAAAAAAATATGCAGACTGTGCAGAAAGCATTAAAGACTTGGAATAGGGCTGTGCACTACAGGAAACAGCAAGACCATATGCAATCAAAACTTATAAGGAGTAGGAAAAACTGATTAAAATCCATGCTATTTGTATTCTGACAACTGCCATAAAGATCATTGAATCTTGGGTTTTCTGTAGTAAACTTAGAAATCTCTCAGAGTGGCAAATCACCTCCTTCCAAAGCACAAGTTTATGCTAGATCTCATCACACTCCATATTTCTTGTTCAGCTGGTCGCTGTGGAAACGTTTTTGGAGCGTGCCAGGAGTCACGTAGCATCTACCTGGGGAGCCCCTGCATTAATCCGTCACCTTCGTGAGTTTCTCTGAGCCCATTGGTTGGTAGGAAGAAAAAGGAGTCTCTCGCCCCTCCCTGTTCTGAATGAAAGACGCTTCCTCTAAATCTTGCTACAGGATTTCAGGCTCAATTCAGCTTCTTTGGGGCTTTTGTCACCAAACAAATGTGATGTCTTTGAAAGAAAGATTAACAGTTTGATGAAAGGATGCAATGGGCAGCTTTGTTCTAGCCTGCTTCCCCTAGAGCTTTTGGTCACTGTCACTTTCTTACCCACGGGAGAATATCTGTCTGACTCTCAGAGGAGATTATGGCCACCTTGTAAGATTTTCCTCTCCTGGTAACAAAGCACTGGCCACTTTGAGGAGGTGATAATGATGAACGGGGGCTGGATTAGGGGCAAAGAACCTCACATTGATCTCTGAATTCTGAGAAAACACAAAGGAGTCGATGCTGGGATTCAAAATCCATCAAATGCTTAGAGCACGTCCAATTCGCTCTCCTGCAGGAGGGGCAAGGCCACAAGCCCTGTCAGTCCCCCAGTTGTACTTCTTACCTCATCATCAAATTAGCAAGGCTAGTTAAAAGGGCTTGGGATGAGGAACAGATGGCATGGATTATAAACTGTTCATGTTTTTGTACTAAACTAGATACGAATTCTGGACCAAATTACCCAAAGAGTTTACCAGTTTCTGAGAATACTGCCACACTGAGCATATCCACACAGTGCAGTGTTGATATTCAAGCTAATTCTGAACAGCAAAGATGGCTAAGCATCCTTTAATGCCTGTGATAGCCTAGCTATTTCTGCTCAGCATAACTGCTGTACAAATACACCCAAAGATGAAGTCCCCTGTCCTTTTCCCTTTACACACTGCCACACACCCCTTCAGCATGCAGAACTTCAATCTATATGATATTTGTGTACAGTAAAACAAGATAATGCCAGTTGGCTTCCTCCTTTCAAAAGCTCTGTGGCCAAAGGGACGGCAAACAGCAAAGCAAAGCTATATGCAGGGCTGGCACCAATGCCAACAACTGCACAGGCAGGAGCTGCCACTCCTTGGAGCCCCTTCAGGAATAGATCACTCCTAGCAAAAGCTGACCTCATTCTGACTTCAGTGACACACAGACTGTCCTAGGATTTCCCCCACAAGTAATTTTTCATCATTCCCTAGAGAAAAAGGCCAAGGCTGACTGATGTGGTGATAAACCTGCAGCTTTTGGTTCTATAAGGCTTTACCAGAATTTCCCATTATAGCAAGAAGTTCATCTCCTTTTTATGTCCAAGGAACCAGGAGCTTAAATGGAGACAGGGTGGGTCACGATTGCTTTCACTGAGGAGAAAAAAACCCTTTAAATACAATCCCTGGAAAGCTGCTATGAAGACTCTGCTTCTGTCCTTATTCTTTCCCTACAGCAGTCAGGAGGGCGAAGGACTCCACCACAGCTCTCAGTTGATGGGCAGCACTGTTCCAGTATAAACTCACCCAAGGTCTGACTAAACAAGACCCTGAGGTGATACAGACGTAGGACCCAAACGCAGTGAATGCACTGCTTTATTACCCATAGACACAAAGCCCAAGGAAAACAGCCTCCTTTCCAGTAATCAAAGCAGACTGTGCTCAGCCAGTCAAAAGCTCTAGTACTAGCTGGGCCGGGAGTCCTCCTGCCGTGCTGCCACGTGAGAGGTTCCAGTCTGATCTTGAACTCCTGAGCTGGCAGCACCCCAGCTTGTAGGAGGGACAGCATCTTGTCTTGCTCCCAGACAGCCTTCTTGGATCACTGCAGGAATGGCCTAACAAAAACATCACTAGCAAAAATTAAGAGTGACCTTACTTTTGAAGAATGTAGGGGACATCCTTATATATTGTGTATGTCCACCTGCATGCATGTGATCTCTAAGGATGCCGAGAAAGCTACTGAAAAGCCTAGTGACCATTCCAGAAATCGCCTAAGCTTGAAAGGGAGAGAATATCTTCTCTATACAGTTCAGTATGCCACACACAGTCTGCAAACTCAGGCCATACCTTATCCTCGATTTGATGCTGCTCTTGGTGATTTTCTTTCTCATTTTACTTTTCCGTGGTTTCCTTTTCTGTGCTCAGCACTGACAATGCTGGCACCATAGTGCACCCTGCTGGAAGGCAGCAGCTAGAGCCATCCTGGAATTACTTCTAGGGATGGCCGACTTCAGTTTGAACAGAGAAATGCAGGTACCAATGCTTTTAATAACAACCCGCTGAGCTAGCTACTGGGTTCGATTTTCAGTTCAGAAATCCTGCTGTTCTGATGCACACTCATCTAGTTTTCTCATTCTCTAACACTGTATTGTAAAGCTTGTTTGTCAAAACTACTTGTATTAATGTCAGGTAACTCCATGGGATTCTGTAGCTCAGTTTCACACATTCACCAAGCCTAAAGATCACATCTCCTAACGAGGAATGAGGATAGCTGTGAGCCATGCTAGGTATTTCAGTCTACATTTTGGCTACCTCTTTTTATCCCTGCAAACATGAAGTACTGCCCTCTCATTTATTATGAGTCTTTTAGTTTGGATTTCAGTGAGACAGCTTGAAAAGCCTTGTCCCCGTGTGGCTCTTGGCAGGCTAAGGAGTAAAGTGCTCTTGCTCTCGGCTTTCACAGAGCTGACGAGGTGCTGCTTATTGTTAAGCAATGAAAGGGGAGGGCTCAGGTCACATCTGTGAAATGTTAGTGGAGAAGGGAGGCTGGGTGAAAGTAGGTGGCCAGTTCAGCATAGCACTTTGCTGGATTTTGCAAGGCCACTAGGGAGATAGGCAGCCATTTGTCTTAGAGCCCTGATAAAGGGCCCATGCCTCTGGTGGCTGGCTGGGGGCTGTAAATACCTCTGCAGACACAGACTCTTCAAATGGCTGGAGACCGAGGCTGATAGGGGATTAATCGCCTTGAAGGGAGGGGGGAGGGGGATCGAAAGCAAGTTAATTAGCTGTGTTAATGTATGGAGATAAAGCAGGGTTGTGTCTCCTGGCCTTCTTCCTTCCTGCACCCTGACTTTTGGGACAGCCATGATGGGGCTACCAAAATGGCCCTTGAGAGCGGCCACAGGAACGATCTCCCACTTAGAAATGCAACCCCTCCATCTTCAAGGACCCATTAGGCACCAGCTTTTGCTAAACCGATAAAGACCGTGCTAATGAACCTTAGATGACAGGAGGTTAGTGTTCTAACTGAGGCTACCGTTCAGCAAGCTTACAGAAAAGATAGTGCTCAAAGTTTTCAGCCAAAGAAATGGCCACAAATCCCTTTGTCTGCAATGCTGTATAAGGAATGCTCCAAAACCACTGCACTTTCAGATGAAGAAATAGAGCTACAATCCAAGTGGCTGTCACTTCCTCCACAGTCAAATGGTAAAGGAGCTGAAATGGTCCTTTGTCTAGGCACTTCTTCTACCCTACCTTCATCTTGAAACAGCAAGTACACAAGATTCATTGATTCACCCTGCCACTGTATACCTATTTGGAATGATGCTATAAAATCTCTCCCAGCAATAAAGATCCACAATAGACAGCAGTAAGTCAGGAATCTCATCAGTCCTCTTTTGAGCCCTCACGTATCATAGTTCAGAAAGCAAAGCCAGCTGAAATGAGCTGACTTGCACTTAATCACTGTCTCAGGAACCCATTGTCACCTTTGTGTTACTGCCACTGACAATGAAGAAGTCCAAGCTGAACATCACCCTCCATGGCTGTCATCAAGTTTATGGCCAGGCATACCAGGAATCTGGACTCCTACATACCACTGCCCGTTAAACTGAAGTCAGTTATGCATGTCTGCGACTATCAACTTGTATTTGCATTTGACTGAATCACAGTTCCCAGTAAGACATCCAGCATGGTGTTAAGATATCAAGAGACACAGGCTTATCCATTACCCTTGCTAAGTGGTAATCATTTCACTGTTAAAAATTTTACCTAATTGTTCATTTTAGTTCTGGCTATAATTTTTAGCTGCTGATTCCTGTTATGCCTTTCTCTGCTATAATAAATAGATCCTCAGTACCTAATACTTAAACTCCATGGAGTATTTATACAGTGTAATACAGCCATTTTCATGGGCTTTTCCTCAAGATAAACAGATTGAACTGTTATGTCTCTCACCAGCCCTTGAATAATTTTGCGACTCTTTTTTGCAACTCTCCAGTGTTGCAATGTGCAGTAATCCAGTTATGAATCCACTAACAGTACATGCAAAAGTAAAATCACCCCCCTGTTCCTATTTGCTACACCCTTGTTTATGTATCTGCAGATCAAGTTACCCTTTTAAGTCTCAGGATCAGCCTGGGAGCTGATGTTCAGTGGGTTGTGCCTGGATTTCCTTTCAGAGCCACAGTTTCTAGAATACAATTCTCAAAGTCTGACTTACAGTCCTTACTTACCTCATGTGACTTTGCAGGTAGGCACATCAAAATGTACTGTATTTAAGTAGGCCCAGTTTTCCAGATCTCTGTATCCATCCTGCTCTTGCCATTATTTGTCTCTCAACCAACCCTTTACTTTTAGACCATTTATAAATAAGTTGAAGAATATCAATATTGGCATTGGTCCCTTTCTGACCTCTTCCAGAAATACACATTCAGTGAATTCTGAATCACAACTGCTAAGGAAGATTAAATTTAGGGGAATAATTCTGCAATGCTGGGATTTATTAAAGATTATTATGCCACAGGTCTCCAGAGATAATGATTTCAGAAGTAACTTATCTGACTCTGCCATTTTAATGTTTTTGACCCACAGTAAATGTTGTTTAACTCTACCCTCCCTTAGCAAACACTCTGAAAACTGTCTGAAACAGTATTTTATTGTCTTTGCTTGATGCAAGTCCGTATTCTTTCCAAAAATAAACCAGAAAAAAATTGAGCTCTTCTGCCCTTCCACATGCTTATCAGCCTTTTTACTGTCACCATTTAGTGACAGTTTCCAGTACCTTTACTATGCTTTCTTTTCTTCTCAATATAGTTTAAAAAAAATCTGCCTTACCGTTGTCACGGACTACTCCAGTTATTCTGGCTCCCTTTGTCATTCTCTACTCATTATAAATTCCAATTTATATCAATCATTAATCATTCCAAACCTTCTACATTTCCTTTTATATGTCTTTTTAAATTCTAATTTCTACTCTTAATCTACAAGTGAACTGTGGTAGGTTTTCAGCCAAAGGCAGCTATTTACTGACTGAGGGTCACGACTTTCTTCAAAAGTCTTCTCATATAAATCCAATTTTCACGTACATCTTTTCCTATCTAGACATACCTCCCCGCCTACATCAGTTTTTAGCAGTGTTCTGTTGGTGTCCCTTATCTCCATATCAAAGTGATCTGAGTCAGTAATCTGTAACAAACCCTCAGAGTCAAGTTATTGCTTTTCTGAACTGTAGTTTGAAAGTGCCAAAGAAGTGAATTCCCCATCCCTTGTCTCACTTCCTTCCAAGCTTTCCATTCTACACTAGTACCTTAGGCTTTCACTCATCCCCTTTCTCTATCCTTGCAGAATGGAGCACAGTCTGATCTGATACCAGGGTCACAGTAAAAGCAACCTTCCCCCTCCATTTTCACTTCCCCCATCATTATCAATGCCCGAAAAGTGTATCTTATTTCATATCTCCACAACATTAAGTCATCAAGTGAAAATGCTGTAGGCATGCTAGGAATTATTGCTATTTGCTTTGCCATTCCATTATCTACAAGCAGATGTAAAATTGCCACAGCCCTAGTTCCTGAAATACTATGTCCAGGGTTCCAAACGCCATGCAGCAGAAAGGACAACGCGGGCAGTGTGCCAGCAGCTGAAAGGCCACATCTAATTGTGCATAAAGTTGAGCAGATTGTCTGCTTAGACTACAGCAAACAAGCTTATCTTTAATGCAGACATATGGCCAGCAAAACCTACAGATCCCAGCATGCAACGTTCTGGCCAGCTGGCCATTTGGATCAGGATGAAGCATTACATGATCTGATACTGTGGTGACAGAAGATCAGTATCACAACCCCTCCATGTTCATGCTGTCAAGACAAGGTTCTCATTTCCCACTTTTCTCTAGAATCATTTTTAAAAATGCATTTTTTTAAAAAAAACTAAGTCAGTCACTTGTCTGTGGGAGCTGAGACACCAAGAAAAAACAGACAGACTCACAGGATGATTAAAGGAGGAGCAGCAATGTATTCTGAACTCTTAAAGTGCACAGATAACCTGATAGACACACAGACAGAATCTGGAACCTGCAAACACCACAGATATCACTGGTAAAGATAAGAATGGCAGACGGTTTTGTTACAAAACTCCAGGTTTTCCAATTTTGCACTAAACTCTGCTTTTACCATTGTTGCCTTTATTCAACCCAGTTTTAACTTCCTTTCTTCCCACCTCTCAGCTGTCATGTAAAATGTTCTCTCTGCCTCCAACTTTCCATTCTGTAAGACACCTCTGCTCTCCTGTAATGACACACCATATATCTTATGACAGTTACCCCCTTGACAGCCATCACAGATGCTAAGTCTCCAATTAATAGAGAAAACTATTCCAACAGAGTTGTTAGTGTTAGACAGGTTAAAATCAGCCCTTAATCTCTCAGTTCTGTTCTTTAGGTCTTTTAAGATGCTAGGGGAATTTAGCCAATGCAGGCTGGGAGCTTCACTCCAGTGTCACTTACCCCCAGATCACTTAGGTATTTGTTGAGAAAAGAGACAATTCTAGCTTCAGTCGCAATTCTAGATGCAATAAATTTGAGAATTCCTGCTTCTGCTCTGACAATAACTGTTCAAGACAAGATCTAACCAGGAAAGGCAATAAAAACTTCAGGTCAAAGTGAGGGGATTTGCCAGAGCTATGAACAACATGTCAGTAAATAGAAAAAAAGCACTGTCTGCTTTTTCTGCTCTGTCAGGACCAACATGCACTGTCAGAGCTGAAGGAAAGTAATCTGAGAACCAGAGTTTGAGGGTCTCACAACCAGGAGTGACTTTGGCAAAGCCATGCTGATAAAATCAGCAGAAAGCTTGTGTATGCCCTCTGGGGTTTTTCCCCCCACATTTTCACAACCAACCAGTACTTTTAGGCAACCTGAATGCTTGTTAAAGGAGGCTGGGTTGATCTTTCTTTAATGTCAGAGCTCCTCTCTGCATGTGATAGAATGCAATTAGAGAGGCTACATGCCTTGCTGATCCTGTAACCAATTCCTGTCTTACCTCCTTCACCTCATCCCTGAATTCAGGCTAGAGCAGGCAGAGCTGCACAGGCACCATGATGAATCTTCTCTTCCGTTAAGAAGCACTCAGCTGCACTTTAGCTCAGGTAGTCTTTGAGAGGTAACTTTTTTAAGAAGACTGACATCTAAGCTAACAGCAACAACATCCTCCTGGGAAGGGGGCAAAGGTTCGTGCTTACACAGACACCAGGCTGCCACAGGAACACAATCACGACAGTGCCACAGTTGAGCCCCACTTTCTATCTGCCACTGGGTAAAATACAGCTACAAGTCAAATTTGATTTGAAGACTTTAACAAAACCACCATCTTCATGTCTAACACATGGTGTGTCTCCCTACCACGAGGAAGGGAGGAAAAAAGAGGGGGGAGCAGGGGGAAGGCAAACAGTAGCAACACCCGAACTACCATATAAAAGTGCAGCTAAAATTTTCTTAGGAGATATCTAAGATCTAATCCCTCTTGCAATTCTGCTTTGAGTCAAAAGGGCCACCTCAATGAGCCAGCGTATGTAAAAATGTGCAGTCTCTCCAGATTACACCTCTGGAGAACAACTGCATCAAGGACACTCCCAGTAAGTTGAAGAGTGGTTTAGATTTTAGTGGTTTATGCTCTGTCAAAAATCTTCAGAATTCGGGCAGGAGCTCACATTCTCAGTTCTTTTTTTGCCAAAGGGAAGATTGGGAGGAGGGGGTAAGAAGAGAGAGGAAGGGAGGGAGAGAGTCTGAAAAGCTATTTACAACACTGGCAATTCACTGTCAGTCCACTCAATTCCATGTGGCACAGGTCACCTAATATCCTATCCTACTACTCCAGGACAGGAATAAAACAACAAATCTAAGTTCTAATTGTTTCCCTAGAATCTTTCTCGACAGAGGACATGAAAACACTTGGTCCAATCCAAAAAAATGCAGCAAATCAGCAAAAAGCAGACAGAAACAAATAACAAGCCACTCCCATCTCTTTAGAGAAATATCCTGCCAGAGGGATCCCTGGGAGACTTTAAATATATTTGCAGTTGTCCAGCAGAACAGTAAAGATGTAAACTGAAGATACAATCCAGTATGCCTATATTTTTTTCTCCTTTCACAGTGTATAATCCTGCCTGAGTACAGACTATTCCAACCCAGTTTATCAAAGGAACATTTGAATTCAGCCTCTCTGAGATATCAGCTTGGTGTTAATGAGAGCCCATTTAGATAAAGAGCAATACTGGATGGGACAAGAGGTGTGAAATACTTCAAACCACATAAATTCTCTCTATCAGTGGTGGAGTTATCTCTTCCAATAGGGTCACCAGTTGTCACAGGCTTTACAGAAGTCAGGACGGAATATGGCACTGAGGCAGTGTGTGGTCAGACCTGTTGTGGGGATGTGACAGCCCTGGTACACTTACATCTTTCCACTGCAAGCATTTAGAATTGCATAAAACAGGAAATAACTAGTAATATTTAGTAAAGGAAAAAGTTCCTTTACAGATTCACAGAAGCGTCTCCCAGGCATACCACCTCCACAGTAATCCACACCAGTCCCCTCGCTGTTTCCTAGGCTATTCAAACTTCCCGATTGCCTTCTCTTTCATTGCATCTGTTGATTTTGCTACCTTTACCTCGTGGGATATCATGCTCCAGAGAATCTAGAAAGTCGGTGGATGGGTCCAGGTCAGCCTTTTCCAGTAGGGTTTTATTCTTCAGGTTAACAGGCTCAGTGAAATGGAAATAGGAACTTAACTTTTTTGCCTCCAGCAACGACAAACCTGCAAACAGCCATTGGTGGACATTAATACAGTGAACTAGGATAACATTCATTATACTATCAAGTATAACACTGTTTCTCTAATGTCACAGCCTAGGACAGAATCACAGTCTTTCTCCAGTAGCCTCCACAGAACACTTGTCAAAAACAGATGTCAGTACACCCCGATGCTGTGCATTGCAGACCATTCTGACTGCAGTCCCAGATAGCCAACGGGTACGGAATTAAGGACAACTTTCTGTGCCCATTTGGTCATATCCTATATCTAAATGGACAATTCACTACATCTGCAATTGCTAAACACTGACATAAACTACAGTTTATACAGACAAATGACTCAGTTTAATGACTCAGAACTATTACTCTTTTCCCACCTTCCAGGGTTGAATGATGCACCTGAACATTAGGGGCACTGGATTCTCTCCTCCCTGTTCATCTTACCAAAGTGAAAAAAAACCCCAACTGAAATCAAAACATCAGTTAAGAGAAAGTCATCTTAATTTACAGCCTTTATCATCAAAGTACATTTGATCCTGATAAAGACAATCAGAATTTACCTTCAAAGTGTCTGTTTTCATGCACAGACCCAAGAGGAGTCTTCACAAATGCCCCCCGGGGGACGATACCAACTGCTCTGTCTATCTGTTCTATCGTAGCTATGAGGCGAGCCTCCTCCTTGATCACAGGCTTTAAAGAAAAATAGGGAAATTTTAAAGGCAGGGCTTTCCTTGTTTCCATTTCTGAAAATAAACTTGAGGTGACACAATGGACTTACCATCTTGGAGTCCAGTGGCACTAAGAGGACCTCAAAAGACATTCCTCTCATAAGATATGACAGAAAACGTGGCTAGGAGCAGACAGTTTAGACTCGCCAGAGATCTTAACTATCCATCCCTTCATCTGTTCTTTCCTCCCTTTCAATTCACCTACTTATGACTTCTCTATTAATTTATAAAGAATGCTGCCTGCAGCTACTATTAAAGCTTCAGAAACTACAGTGAGGATCTGTACCAGTTGTTCATAATAAGGCACAAGAGATATATACTATTTCTGAGGCCTGTTGAACTCCAGCAAAAACTCAAGTAAGAGTTCAATCAAGAAGCTGTTGCTACACAGTGACAGTGAAGAATTACAGAGCTACAGAATATTCTGAGTTGGAAGGGACCCATAAGGACCATCAAATCCAACTTGTAAGAGAACAGCCTGTGCAGTGACTGAACCTGCAACGTTGGTGTTACTAGCACCATGCTCTAACCAAGAGGAAACTGTATCTTTTGCCTGACCACACGCTCATGCTGCTCATTACAAAGGAGGAGAAGCCACCACCTGTCCACCGTGAGGGGCACAACTGTAGCAAAGACAGTTTGAAAGTGTTTTGCTGTATTTACCTCCTTACCACCTTCAGTCAGTACTGCAGCAGCTTCTGGGTTTATCTCAGCCAAGTTGTACTCAAAAGAAGGATCCCCCTGAAAGCGGCCCTTCAGTTGCTCAGCCAGTGCAAGCACCTCCTTGGTGGCTGGTGTCAGGAGGCTCCAGTCCAAGCAGTTCAAGCTGCCAAGGACAAGCACGACTCAGGGCCGAGCCCGTTAAAGAACAGGGCTCGAAGCAACTTCGCCAGGCCCCTCAGGGCCCGGCGAGGCTCCGTCCCGGAGCGCCGGACAGCACCCCCCGACTCCCACAGCCCCAGGCCGGCCAGGCCGGTCCCCGCTCCCCGGGCGGCGCGGCGGCCCCCGCACCTGTACAGGCGGCTGCGGGGCGCGGCGCGGTTGGGGCCCAGCCCCTCGGCGATGTAGTAGGCGCCGCGCAGGCCCTGGATGCAGCCCCAGAACCAGACCCGCTCGAAGCGGTAGTCGCGCTGCAGCAGCGGCAGCGAGGCGCCC